>CM055762.1:9820355-10300355 GCA_029465975.1 Dallia pectoralis
CTGTGTTTGTTGTTGTCTTTAACTGCGCTGTTTGTTGTTGTTTCATGTAATCTGGAGTGAATTACAGAGTGGATGATGTGCTGCTGTGAGAGAACGTGAATGAGCAGACAGTGTGTCACCTGAGGGCGGATAATCTTAGAGGCATGGTGGGTGGAGGTTAGAAGGATGACTGGGTGGGTGGAGCTGTAGAGAGCTGGGTGGGAGGAGGTTAGATGAATGACTGGGTGGGTGGAGCTGTAGAGGGCTGGCTGGGTGGGTGGAGGTTAGATGAATGACTGGGTGGGTGGAGCTGTAGAGAGCTGGGTGGGAGGAGGTTAGATGAATGACTGGGTGGGTGGAGCTGTAGAGGGCTGGCTGGTTGGGTGGAGGTTAGAAGAATGACTGGGTGGGTGGAGCTGTAGAGGGCTGGGTGGGTGGATGGGTAGAGGGCTGGGTGGGTGGAGCTGTAATGGGGCTGGGTGGGAGGAGGTTAGAAGAATGACTGGGTGGGTGGAGCTGTAGAGGGCTGGGTGGGTGGAGCTGTAGAGGGCTTGCTGGGTGGGTGGATCTGTAGAGGGCTGGGTGGGTGGAGCTGTAGAGGGCTGGGTGGGTGGAGCTGTAGAGGGCTGGGTGGGTGGATGGGTAGATAGACAGCAGGTCGCCCCACTCATTTCCAAACACAGGCTGAATCAGTGCGGCGTTATTGGGAAAGGCAAACATTCCAGTGTTAAACATCGTTCGTGCGAAGAGATGAGGCATCGCTCTTTTCCATTCGATGGGATGTGTTTTGCAGTCTCTGGTCGTTTGTCCCTGTTCTCTTCACTTCCACCCTGGTCTCACACAATTGGTCTTCTCGCTGTGTCCTGGAAAACTAAATAGTGGGTGTATGTGACTCCTGGGTGGACGGGAACATGTCTGTTTGTTAGTTTATGGTTAGAAACATTGCTTGTCTTTATGCAACACGGGTTCTGTCTCATGGTGTTGAGAAATGTTGAATCTCTGGTGGGCTCAGATGACTACATCAGTACAATGGCCTACGACCAGCTGGGCAGACTCAAATTATACTCGCAAACGACTCCTTTTCGCTGGGAGCTCACGCCACGCATTACTCGGGAACCGTTGTTTTTGCATGTCTCTTCTGTGAGTCTGGAGGGAGATGGGAAAAGGCTTAGGAATTCAGCAGTATTTGGATTATGGTGAGAGCAGCACTTTTGATGAAGGGGAAATTGTGTAACAGAGAAGTCTAAAGGAAAGCTCCTGCTGCTATTAGATTAACACTCCCAACTCCCCAGAACATCATCCACAGCCGATGCTGCCAGCTAGGGCCTAACCCTAACCCGCATCACACCCAGCTGGCACCTCATCACCACTTCCCCCAGTTTAGTAGGGCCCATTAAACGTGCAACTAGTGCCAGCCACACAACCTGTGGCCGCAGCTTCCTGCGTCTGATTAAACAAGAAATGCTGTTCACTGCAGAAACATCACTTTATTTACCATCTGAAGCCAAGCAGAACCTCTAATAGATATTTCGTCTGTGTGTTTCGCACACTCGTGTTTCAGCCAGTGGTGTCCCCTGTTCTCTGCTTAACCAACCTGCTAAGATATTTATTGGCGGTGTCCCAGTGATTTACTGATCCGGCCACAGGTCTGCCTATGTCTGTGAGTCAACTAAACCCAAACCCCGTTTCTTTCCCAGGTCGGAAAGCTGATCCAAGAAGCAGCTGGGAAGAGCAATTTGAAGAGAGTTACGCTCGAGCTGGGAGGAAAGAATCCCAACATAATTTTTGCAGACGCTGATTGTGAGTATGCAGACAATTATTTTATTAGTTCCTCCAGTTTACCTGTTCAGACCACAGGTGGTCTCCCAGAGGGACACAGGTGTTCACAGAGACAGTTGGTTCCCCTCAGAACCAGAACAATGTTTATCTCTTTGGACATGGCCTTGATGGAGGGCCGTGAGGGGGATAATAATTTAATCTGACGTTCAAAATGAGACAGCAAATGTGTCCGTGAGGAACGAGAGATCAGACATCTTCAAACGCTTCCACTGGACTTCACAGGGCTTCACAGGACATCACAGGCCTTAACAGGGCTTCACAGAGCTTCACTGGGCTTCACTGGGCTTCACTGGGCTTCACGTGGCTTCACGTGGCTTCACTGGGCTTCACAGGACATAACAGGCCTTAACAGGGCTTCACAGAGCTTCACTGGGCTTCACTGGGCTTCACGTGGCTTCACGTGGCTTCACTGGGCTTCAGGGCTTCAGGGCTTCACAGGGCTTCACAGGGCTTCACAGGGCTTCACATGGCTTCACTGGGCTTCACATGGCTTCACGTGGCTTCACATGGCTTCACGTGGCTTCACAGGGCTTCACTGGGCTTCACAGGGCTTCACTGGGCTTCACAGGGCTTCACATGGCTTCACTGGGCTTCACAGGGCTTCACTGGGCTTCACGTGGCTTCACTGGGCTTCACGTGGCTTCACGGGGCTTCACGGGGCTTCACGGGGCTTCACAGGGCTTCACTGGGCTTCACAGGGCTTCACGTGGCTTCACTGGGCTTCACGTGGCTTCACGTGGCTTCACAGGGCTTCACAGGGCTTCACTGGGCTTCACAGGGCTTCACTGGGCTTCACAGGGCTTCACAGGGCTTCACTGGGCTTCACAGGGCTTCACAGGGCTTCACTGGGCTTTACAGGGCTGTGAAAACCAATGGATGGATGACTCTCATGTTAGCTCTAAGTGGTTCACAGAACTGCGGGTGCCGGGTGTTTCAAATGCTTTCAGCAGCCCTGGAGTGGTTCCCCGGGGCCCGTAAATCAGGCCAATGGAACCTGCCTAGCCGCCTGCACCAGCCGAGACCCATAAACCCCTGGGCTCCATTAACCACTTGCCTGCCACGGCAGGGGCCTGTCTCTCAGGTGTCAGATATCAACACAGAGAATATCTGTTCAGTTGTCTGGTAACATTCTGATAACCGTTGTTATCACTTTACATTTTAATGTAATGCTTATTTTATAAAGTGTGTACCATGTACCATGCTTTTTCAGCTAACCTTTTAGAATGTCGATATTATGCAATACAGACAGAGGGGGTGTGGCCGACAGAGGGGGTGTGGCAGACAGAGGGGGTGTGGTGTGTAGCCAATATGACACAGCTGTTGTTAGACACTGTGCCCTTTGGATTAAGCTCATATCCACAAACCCTTAAAGAGTCCTGTTGCTTATATAAACTGCCTCAATATGTTGAACTGTAAACCGGTCATCCTTTTCCCACCACTTCTGTGAATTATACATTTGGACTCGACATTCAGGGCCATAAATATACATAGTTTAACATGTACTGCATGTCGATATCTGTGTAATGACACCTCCTTTCTCCTCTCCAGTGATCTGTGTAATGACGCCTCCTTTCTCCTCTCCAGTGATCTGTGTAATGACGCCTCCTTTCTCCTCTCCAGTGATCTGTGTAATGACGCCTCCTTTCTCCTCTCCAGTGATCTGTGTAATGACGCCTACTTTCTCCTCTCCAGTGATCTGTGTAATGACGCCTCCTTTCTCCTCTCCAGTGATCTGTGTAATGACGCCTCCTTTCTCCTCTCCAGTGATCTGTGTAATGACGCCTACTTTCTCCTCTCCAGTGATCTGTGTAATGACGCCTCCTTTCTCCTCTCCAGTGATCTGTGTAATGACGCCTCCTTTCTCCTCTCCAGTGATCTGTGTAATGACGCCTACTTTCTCCTCTCCAGTGATCTGTGTAATGACGCCTCCTTTCTCCTCTCCAGTGATCTGTGTAATGACGCCTACTTTCTCCTCTCCAGTGATCTGTGTAATGACACCTACTTTCTCCTCTCCAGTGATCTGTGTAATGACGCCTACTTTCTCCTCTCCAGTGATCTGTGTAATGACGCCTACTTTCTCCTCTCCAGTGATCTGTGTAATGACACCTACTTTCTCCTCTCCAGTGGATCTGTGTAATAACGCCTCCCTTCTCCTCTCCAGTGATCTGTGTAATGACACCTCCTTTCTCCTCTCCAGTGATCTGTGTAATGACGCCTACTTTCTCCTCTCCAGTGATCTGTGTAATGACACCTACTTTCTCCTCTCCAGTGATCTGTGTAATGACGCCTACTTTCTCCTCTCCAGTGATCTGTGTAATGACGCCTACTTTCTCCTCTCCAGTGATCTGTGTAATGACACCTACTTTCTCCTCTCCAGTGGATCTGTGTAATAACGCCTCCCTTCTCCTCTCCAGTGATCTGTGTAATGACACCTCCTTTCTCCTCTCCAGTGATCTGTGTAATGACGCCTCCTTTCTCCTCCCCAGTGGATCTGGCTGTTGAACAGGCTCACCAGGGGGTCTTCTTCAATGCGGGCCAGTGCTGCACGGCAGGCTCTCGCATCTTCGTGGAAGAGCCCATCTATGAGGAGTTTGTGCGCAGGAGTGTGGAGAGGGCCAAGAGGAGGACGGTCGGAGGGCCCTTTGACCCGACCACAGAGCAAGGTCCACAGGTGAGGAGGAGGACCCGAGGAGAGAGGAAGGAGTCAATACTGTATCAACACCTGTCAGTATGTGTTAGGTTTTACAGCTGCCTGCGTTATGGAGAACATTCTCTGATCAGCTCCTCTCGTTTCTCCTTCTCCTGTCCGGGTGACTTCAGATAAGCAAGGAGCATCAGAGCCGTGTGCTGGAGTACATCCAGTCTGGCATCGGTGAAGGAGCTCACCTGGAATGCGGAGGCAAAGTTCTGGGCCTGAAAGGGTTCTTCATTGAGCCCACGGTCTTCTCTAATGTCAAGGATGACATGCGGGTTGCCAGAGAAGAGGTATGACGACACAGTGATGACTGACATTTTACCTTCACAGTGACCTCATGGGATTCCAACCAACTAAACCTGTCTATTTATGGACCCCCCCCACACACACACACACACACACACACACACACACACACACACACACACACACACACACACACACACACACACACACACACACACACACACACACACACACACACACACACACACAGTGCTGTGTGACCAAGCAAACTTGTCTCAATGAAACTGAATCTTCTGTACTGTCAACTCACACCTACACACTTGCGACTGTCCACGGCAGATCTTTGGACCGGTGCAGCTGATTCTGAAGTTCAAGACGATCGACGAGGTCATAGAGAGAGCCAACAACACAGAGTACGGCCTGGTGGCGGCTGTGTTCACCAGTGACATCACCAAAGCCATGACCGTCTCCACGGCGATGCAGGCCGGCACTGTTTGGTAAGGAACCCCTCCCCCGGGCTAATCTCATTGGTCTATCAAAGGTGCAGACGTACTACTGTTATACAAAGATGAAGTGTTCAACAAACGTCCCGTGAAGCCAGTCTAGACATCACTACTATTCAGCGTGATAGAATGATTGAGCCAAACAGAGGTTTCCAACGTTAATATGCGATGTATGTTTTGTGTATCTTTTAGGATAAACTGTTTCAATGCACTGGGAACACAGTGTCCATTTGGAGGATATAAAATGTCTGGCAACGGACGTGAATTGTAAGTATCTTTTTCTGGTTCCCAGCCCACTGTCTGAACGTGCATGAATAATGTTAAACAACTATTCCTAAAAACTGGGTACTTTCAAAAAGAGAAAAGTGTGCCTGCAAAAAAAGATTCGTACACAAGAAGCTCAACGAAGAGAGTTCCTAGACATGTGTTTTATCTGTCAGATAAACTGAGTTGGTGGTGTTGATTGCAGGGGGGATTCTGGCCTGAAGGAATACTCCGAGGTGAAGACCATCACCATAAAGGTCACAGCCAAGAACTCCTAAAGTGGCCTCATCACACTACGTAGTAGAGGAGAACCTCCTCTGATGTTCACCACTGACCTGCTGGCAACATCTCCATGACCATGGTCAACTCCGGGGGAAACAAGTCCATGTCCCAGCCTCTACCAGCCGTCTCCATCCCAGCCCAGTGATCACAGACACCACCCTCATCCACCCTCATCCACCCTCATCCACACACATCCACTCTCATCCGCCTCCTCCACTAACCACACTAAAGCACTTGGAGAGACGATGGGGGGAGTTGACATATGCCCCTAAACCCCGCCCCCCAGGAGTAGGACGCTCCCAGACTGTAACACTCCACCTCCATCCCTGCCCCGTTTGGCAAATCATTGTGGCGTCTTGGACCCGGTTATGATGTTGGGTGACGTGGTCAGACTTCCTGGTGTAATCGAGTGTCTGCTCTGTTCATGACCACTGAACCACTCTCAACCTCAGAAACGAACGTTTGACTCCATAAAACTCTTCATTCTAATTTGTAATTGTTGATATCTAATTGTTTGTGTCTTTATTTGAACATTTTTACCGCTTAACACTGTCTGTGTCAACGTATGACCGATGTAAACGTGAAAAATATGGTTAACCTCCTGAAAACACTTTACTCGTACTTGCAAAAGACGAGTGATGTTTTTTAATCATAATGTAACATTTTCTCATCAATGTCTGTGTATGTTAATGTTTATACAATTGTGTACTATCAAATTATAAGATAAAAAATCTACCAAGATTTTTCCTGTGAATAAGTGATTTTCTTCTGATCTGCTGTGTCTGTTTCAATGCCAGAGGAAGTAATATATTGTATTATATTGCAGTGTCACTTGCATTACGGCTCGTTTTCCACATTCATGTCCCAGACATCTTAGCTCTGACATTTTGCTCGGATACTTCATGAGGTCACGCAATTTACAGTTCCGTTCTGGCTGGAGATCTGAAGAGCGTCGGCTGCTCGGGAGGGCCCCAAGTCCAGTTTCATATTTAACTATAAGCAGGTCAAAGACGACTTGTTGTAACTCATGGTGAAAAACAAGAGCAGTTTACTCTCTATACGAGGCATCTGGTGCAAACCTTTTGTTATGTCTGAGGGGGAACACGTAAAACTGCAGCCGTCCATAATTAACAGAGATGCTCCGATTATAACAATGTCTCCAATATGTCTTCAGACCATGAACAGCGTTTGTATATTGCTACAACAATATGTCCTGAGGACTAAACCATGACAGGACCATACATCTAATGGATCTTAAAGTGGTGCTCCTATAACAGATTAGAAAAAACGACGCTTTTCGAAACACATTTGCTAGTAGATATTTAAAAGACACAGAATGAAAGTGAGTGCTGAGTCCTAGGGACCAATAAAGGGATTTAGAGTCAGAGTGTATTTGCCTGAGAGGAGTTGTGAGCAGATGTGAGAGACCTTCACTGGTGTCTTCTCTCTGCATTTGTCTTTTTGACATTTTAGGAGTGATTTTCCCACAATTCCCCAGCCTGTGAGTATCTGTTGTCATTCTAAAGGGATCATGAAAAAAGTTATGGCTATATTACGGCACTCCGTAAGCCAACCGGGAATGTCAGAGTGAGCCAGGAACACACAGATGGATAATCTGGAGTTAAAGACGTCAGCAGGGAAACAGACCAGACACCAACAGGACATCTACCCAGCAGTTTAGGCAGCTTTTATCTCATAACTTCTGTGAGTCCCCTACATGGATGTTTTCCTTTCCTCAAATACTAGTCCAGACACCCAGAATTAGTCCACTTCTAATAGTGAGCCGATCTAATAGTGAATATCTATATATTAATTCCTACAGAGAATATGTGATATTACAGTTTTTATTCCTCATGCAACAATGTGACAAACAGTATCAGCGTTCCAGAGGTACCGCTAACTTAGGAGGCGTTATCATAAACGATGTGAAAGCGTAGAAACAATCTTATTTTCATTGCCAAGCATTTTCTGGAATATTGAGGACAGCATAACTTTAATCTTTGATCCCTAGAGAGGGATACGTTGTATAAATGTCTAATAACAAAACGTTTTACGTTGGCCAGTTTATTTTGTTATTGTTATTTTTGGGTTTGATTGAGCATGTACTCGGGGCAATATGAGTGTCCCAGGTGTTAAGATATAGAGATGCGTTTAGGATGTGTGTGACTGTTCTTGTCTGCCTGTATGTTAGTCTTTGTTAACTGTCAGATTTGGAGTTTTTTGGAGAAAACAGGAAGATTTGCTGGTGCTAAGGCAAAAAACAAATATGGTTCCAACTAAACAAATAAGAAACGGTGTAAATAATGAAAAAAAAAAGTAAAAAAAACATACTGTATATCTCTAAAAGCATGTGTGAACTCAGATCACGTGATATAAACCTGTGCCCATCACCATCACATGATTCAGATTAAACAATACATGTGTGTGCCAGTCTGCCAACAGGAATGGTTACTGGTCAATAGGGGCCAATGGGTTTTAGGTACTAATTTAAAACTCGCATGATTCAAGAACTGTTGGTAGACCTGTTGGTAAGCCACCACAATAAGACAACCACATTTTATCTAGACATGTTGACGATTGTTCGTACAGAACAAATACAAATATATACGATATGTTTACGGCACTTTTGTCGCACTTTTTTCACAATATAAATATGTAAAAAATGTAAAAAACAAGGAGTCCCTGTTAAACCTCCTCAGAACGTGAGATGAATGAACCGATGACACCTGAAGACCAATACGTAACATAAAATACATTTTGCATTAAGAAGTGTTATCCGTAACGATTTGTCAAGTCGTTATTGGACAGATTATGTACGGGTTGATTGAAGTGCTCTCTTTATATCTCCCCAAGGTTAAGTGCTTATCCCATATCCGTCAAGGCCCCAATACCCATACGGACCAGCAGCTCAATGTATTTATTGGAAGTAGCACTTATGGTGTCTGGTAAGTATCATTCACTAATCATTAGCCTCCTGCCCCATCAACTGATTTATGAAAACCTTCATACCCATTGAACAGGATGAGGGGTTCAATATTGCTGCGGAAACTCTTAAATTGGACCAACAAGTGGTACTTCCCAAAGAATGAAATGGGTTTACCAAATTGATTATGAGTCTAATGCAGAGTCTCATTTAAACCGCACGATCCTAAATGAGAATGTGACATGTCACTTATAATCGTTGTCATTTATCTTCATTGAGCTCAGGGAAGACCTTACCCATGCCCTGTTTGATGGAGCCTCAGGTCCAGAGGGAAGACCTTACCCATGCCCTGTTTGATGGAGCCTCAGGTCCAGAGGGAAGACCTTACCCATGCCCTGTTTGATGGAGCCTCAGGTCCAGAGGGAAGACCTTACCCATGCCCTGTTTGATGGAGCCTCAGGTCCAGAGGGAAGACCTTACCCATGCCCTGTTTGATGGAGCCTCAGGTCCAGAGGGAAGACCTTACCCATGCCCTGTTCGATGGAGCCTCAGGTCCAGAGGGAAGACCTTACCCATGCCCTGTTTGATGGAGCCTCAGGTCCAGAGGGAAGACCTTACCCATGCCCTGTTTGATGGAGCCTCAGGTCCAGAGGGAAGACCTTACCCATGCCCTGTTTGATGGAGCCTCAGGTCCAGAGGGAAGACCTTACCCATGCCCTGTTTGATGGAGCCTCAGGTCCAGAGGGAAGACCTTACCCATGCCCTGTTTGATGGAGCCTCAGGTCCAGAGGGAAGACCTTAACCATGCCCTGTTTCATGGAGCCTCAGGTCCGGAGTGATAGGACAGAACAGTTGACTTTCCATGCAGATCAGAAAAAGCTGTACTACTTTGTGCCTCTAGGGGGAGACACTAATTCTTATTACATCCCTGAGGTCTCAATAGATTTCTGCAATGACATAATATCATGGACAACAAATCTACTATTAACCCCATAACAGAGAGGAAAATTAACATAAATAAGTTAATTACAGTCTGTATTTTCCTGATGCTTCTGATTATTATATAACTGTACATTGGTAATTAATCATTCTGAATAAATATAATGTATTTTATTAAAACCTTTTTATTTCAGCAGTGTTATACAGTCCTTGTTAAGATACCAAGATACCCGGATTTAAATTATGTTTAATATATAATGTTTCAATAATTATAAGGGTGTCACAAGTGTTTTTTGCAACCATATTAGATATTATGTAATTATATTATTAGGCACATTGTGACTAAGATCTTTGGAAAAGTTCCCTTTGCCAGATTACGTTTTTAAAGAGTCCTGAAATAGGCCAACATTTTCAATTTAATAATATTCTGTGTAGGCTAATCGGAAGCAAGATCTGTAAAGCGCTTTGGATAAAAGCGCTATATAAAATAATAATGTGATAACAAACATTATTAATATGATATAATTTTGCTTGGAAAAGCTCTATATGTGCCCTGACGCTCTGGCCAGGATGGGCAAATCTGTAAAAAACATATAGCCCATTTGTTATATAGCCCATGTGTTCTCTCATACGGTCAACTTACATCCCTTTCTCTGCAAGTACAGTAGAACGTTTTAATAATTGGTAACATAGCTGGAACACTCAAATTATATTCTCTTTTACGTACTTGAAAAGTGTTGATTTCTCATTCCAGACGTCGCAAGCCGCAATGTATATGTTCAATAAATCTAATCCCTCAAGTTTCATCGCTCTACAATGTTCCACTTTCATTTCTGGGGGACATTTTCATAGTGTGTTCCTTTTTGAAAAGCTGTTATCTCAAATTCCCCAGTGGCGTCGATTACTCAATGATAATAAATTACAGCTCATAATCAGATATGCCAAAGGAAGCATACCGGGACTTTCATTTGACGGGTGGGACTACGTTTTTAAGGAAAGACGGGGAAAGAGAGAAAGGAAAGTATTTAAGTCAATCTGGGTATCTGCCAGTTTGACTGTGACCTTTGCTCTCTTGGTTTGGGAGTTGGCTAGTTTCCTCTTTCCTCTGACATCACTCTCCAGGATCCACACAATAATAATATGACCCCACAGTTGCACGACATTACTGCTTCCTTAAATGCGCATGGGAGAATTGTGTTAAAAATCCCCTACGACTGCAGGCTAACTGCCGTTCCCAGCGAGCACAGCTGGTTGTCCAAGGGAGAGGCAAAGCGGACATATTCCCGTCAGTCGTGGATTATGGAAAACCAGGAGTTCTTGTACTGTACATTGTCAACCTACATGTTTAGTATACTATTCTAAAATAACTATAGGTCTCTTTCGCAGACTTCAAGGTGCAACACATGGAATTTATTCAGAATGTTTTTAATGCACTGTCAGAAAATATCCACTCTTCTGAAACAGGGGGGTGATTTTCGGACTAACCCCCAGTGTGATGAACGGCCGGGATAATCACCTATTTATTTTATACCCCCCCATCCCCCCCTCCGCCCAGCCTGGCATTGTTGTCAAAATGGGAAAGCTGGTTTGGATTTGTGTTTGAGGCGAGCAGCCAACGTAGAATTGTAATTTCCTGGTTGCTAAAGGCCTACAACGTTTGCCTAATGTGTGTTCATATGAGACAGAAAAACATGCACTCAATGATGTGGCTGATTTGTTTAACGGCTAGAAAACAGTTTTTGTTAAGTCCGTGCAGGACAATGTGAGGACGCTGGTTTAACTAAATATTATATTCTCAGAATATAAATATAATTTAAAGAAGAACATCATATTCACATTACTTGTACTATATGATAAATTACAGGTAGCTTGTAACCAGTATATGTAACCAGGTTGAAATTGTATGTTTATTTGTATGGTTGAAATATCACCAAATCCAGATAAATATAGTTTTTTATATGTTTGAGATGTGTTTCATTGTGTATATGTATACCTGTACTGTCACTTTAAGAGAGCGCATGTTTGTGTCGTCATTTATGTGCTCCTCTCAGTTTGCGCCAGTCTAGCTGAGGGGAGGTAATGTATTATTTTGTGCATCAGTTTTAAACATTTATTTCAGTTTTTGGTTGTTGAAAACCTTGTTTTATGTATGTATAAATGTTAGGGTTGAACATGCAGTAATGCGTCGATCAATTATAAACATTGCAACTAACTTTTTGCAAGTTTTATAATTGATTGGTTCCCACGTGCTAGATTACAGGGTTTCTGTATGTGTATCTGCCATCAGGAGCTGGAAGTCTGTGTGCCGTGTGGGAGAGACTGCATGTTACAGCTTTTTGTATTTTGTTTATTTGTACAGGTATGTGTATAATGTTCATTATAATTCTCTTAATTTATTTAGTTCCTTTTCACATTTTTATTTAGGTTTTATCAGTTGTGTATATGTGGTCAGTTTGCGCCAGTCTAGCTGAGGGGAGGAGCTGGAAGTCTGTGTGCCGTGTGGGAGAGACTGCATGTTACAGCTTTTTGTATTTTGTTTATTTGTACAGGTATGTGTATAATGTTCATTATAATTCTCTTAATTTATTTAGTTCTTTTCACATTTTTATTTAGGTTTTATCAGTTGTGTATATGTGGTCAGTTTGCGCCAGTCTAGCTGAGGGGAGGAGCTGGAAGTCTGTGTGCCGTGTGGGAGAGACTGCATGTTACAGCTTTTTGTATTTTGTTTATTTGTACAGACGTCTTCTGTTCCATCATCATTAAAGGAGGAATCAGAAAATGTTCACAGTTTGGGGTCTTTCCTTCACAAAACTCAACAAGAACACAACGCAGAATTAACAAGGGTTAACGGACGTGCATTCAAGTTAATAGAGAACCGTTGATGAGAAAGTACGCCCGTTACATATATACATTGGGACTTGTCAATTAATCCTGGTTTGACAAAATGACATGCAGTTAATTTTTGTATATCGTGACACATACGTTGTATTGGAACGGTTAAACTCTTCCGTTAAACTATTTAATTGGAGTTTACTTGTTTATTTACAAGTAAATTGGATTCATGTATTACAAAATCCGACCCATTTTGTGTCTGCTTATTAAAAATATTTTTTTATAATAATTAAACCCCTATTATCTTAGCATACAGGCATCAGCCCACACAACAGTAAACCATACCATAGTCTCCTCTGAACAATACAAAGAAATCCCTTGAGAGTCTGGTTCAGAATTTTAAAGCAAATTGCTGTTGGTAATCAGTGTTTTTCTCTCCAAGCCTCAGATCTTAATTTGTTGTTGTAGCCTATTTTATATAAGAGCCAAATGCTAAAGAAAAAGGGGCAGAAAGTAATTCACCTTGTGTGATTTAAAAAAAATTAAAACCAGATGAGAGCATGAAGCCAGGAAACAGGTGATGATGGCGTTATGCAAGGATTGCACACAGATGGAAAAGAGTTTAAACCGATTCCTGTCTCTCTGTTGGGGTCATAAATAAATATTTCTTCTCTCAGAAGAACTAATAACAACAGTTTGTTAATTGAGCCAGATCAACTCATGGTGTTGTGTAAACACACAGGGCCAAAGGCCTACTCTCATTGGTCAAATCTTTTCTCAGGCGAAACAAATCATTAGCTCCGTTGTTTTTTTTTTAGACGGAACGCGATTTAGTGTTACCTTGACGACTGGCACGGCCATGTGAAGCGATACCCCCACCGTGTGGGGTCCGTGAGGATGATGACGGGATGACGTGGTGTGACATGACTGGTGCTATGGCCTCATTGTGTTGACTGTGACATAACTCGGTGTGGGCATGGCTAAGGTCGTTCTCCTCAGTCCCCTGAGTCTATCCATCTCTATGGAGACGTTCTCTCTTTTATCGCTCATGCTGTTTCAGCTTCACCAGGGGAGATGAGTTCCGCACTCAGTTCCTGTTTCATAGCACAGGTTAAAGGAGAAAGGCCTGCTTCCCGTCAGGTGAAATGACTGCTGGGTAGGGAGTGTCTCCAGCAATCAGCCTTGATGAGGCAGTCAGTGGTGATGTCCTGGGAGACAGAGGAAAGCCACTGTATGTGTTGGACTGGCTGCAAAGTGCAGATGGACACAGAGCAGACTTCTGCAGTAAGGCAGGCTGGCCACCCATATGAGATGGGCATTTAGCCAGCAATTAAGCATCTCACAGGAGTCAGGCAGGCAGCGAGCAAGTCCCCCAAAACTGTCTGGAATGTTCATTTTGTGACCTCATCTTAGGAGTTAATCATTTACATGCACAGAAAAACATGGACAGAACAGAAATAAGCCATCCAATGTAACAGCAATGTCATAAAATAGCAAAATCAAGGGGTTACTGTTGTAATAAATATGCATGATTTCACAAGTCATAAAACATCTTTCAGTAGTTTAAAGAACTATTCATAGAGACTTAGGTGACTTAAAGTAAATTGATGTAAAGTGACGCCTTGAAGATTTTCTGCCACCGGTGTAAAACCCAGATCCTGAACACAAGACACACAGAACCAGACTTACAGAACCAGGCACACAGAACCAGGCACACAGAACCAGACACACAGAACTATGCACACAAAACCAGACACACAGAACCAGGCACACAGAATCAGGCACACAGAACCAGGCACACAGAATCAGGCACACAGAACCAGGCACACAGAACCAGGCACACAGAATCAGGCACACAGAACCAGGCACACAGAACCAGGCACACAGAAAAGGGACATGCAGAAACTCTCTTAAAGACAGATATTGATTCAAATGGTAGCACCCCTTTCCGTTGGCAAATTGCTGGCCAGCTACCATTTGGGACGGTGGTAGATCCATATGAAAGTGCCACATTCACTCAGCATGGGGCCACAGGACCCTGTGACAAATAGATAGCCCCTAAATCATTGCATTACAGTGTGAAATGATTTATTGGACCAGCAGACGGCCTGGTTCGGCCTGGTCCGGGGAGGGGTTCAGATGTTTTAGATCCCGCCCGTTCTGTAACATGTTTACGCAGCTGGATTGTTTTATTGGACCAATTGAATTAACTTGTGATAATTGAGCTTAAGTACCGTTCCTAGGGGTGTTCTAGAGGAGCTCCACCTGTCAGAGTGCTCCGCTCCACTGGCTGCTGCGTCACTTTTTACGGCAGCTTAAACTTAATTGTATTTGGGTATCAATCTGGCAATTAAAACGGCTACAGACATTTATAGAGGTGCTATTAAAATCTAATTTAATTTAAATTTAAATTTAACTGTGTACTAACCTGACAGTTATTTAACCCTGTACTAACCTGACAGTTATTTAACCCTGTACTAACCTGACAGTTATTTAACCCTGTACTAACTTGACAGTTATTTAACCCTGTACTAACCTGACAGTTATTTAACCCTGTACTAACCTGACAGTTATTTAACCCTGTACTAACCTGACAGTTATTTAACCCTGTACTAACCCTAGAGAACCTTCCATGTCTTTTGATTTCTATTACATAAGATCACTCTAACCCTTACCCTCTACCCTCTACCCTTACCATCTACCCTTACCCTCTACCCTTACCCTCTACCATCTACCCTTACCCTCTACCATCTACCCTTACCCTCTACCCTTACCCTCTACCCTTACCCTCTACCCTTACCCTGTACCCTCTACCCTTACCCTCTACCCTCTATCCTTACCCTCTAACCTCTACCCTCTACCCTTACCATCTACCCTTACCCTCTACCCTTACCCTCTACCCTTACCCTCTACCATCTACCCTTACCCTCTACCATCTACCCTTACCCTCTACCCTTACCCTCTACCCTTACCCTCTACCCTTACCCTCTACCCTTACCCTCTACCCTCTATCCTTACCCTCTAACCTCTACCCTCTACCCTTACCCTCTACCCTTACCCTCTACCCTAAGTAAACGACCACCTGCACATAAGTATCTACAGTCCTTTACAATGCAGAAACACAGTGTATAACAGAATGAACATGTTAATATATCAGAGGCCCTGTCTTTGTCCGTACAACAGCAGCGACTCACAATGGCATCCATATTGGTGTTGGACTGGTGTAATGCTTGACTGGAGAGCACAGCTGATCACATGACCTCCCAATGGTGCCTGGGAAACATACAGCTGCCTGAAAACAACTAAATGTGTGTTTCCCCTCTGACGTCAGCGGAGCAATCTTTTTTTTCACTTTCACCTCTTCCTCTTAACATTAAAACAGTTTTGAAACAACTGCAAGACGCATCGTTGAGCAGGTAAAAAAAAAGGGATTCAGATTGAACAGATTATATTTGAATCTTATTGCTTTATTTTGGCAACTTGATGGAATTTTACATCAAAGCTGTTTATATATTCCAGCCTTCTGATTTACGGCGCTGTACTTCAACCTCACCCCCGAACCCCCCCCCCCGAACCCCATCACCCAAATATACAGCTGTGAAGCTATAAAACCAGAGGAAATTGGATTCGACAGTATTTTTCGTTTTCTCATCCCCCACAAAATAACATTACCTCTGATTTCCCATCCATGACAACTACCAAGAGGAGGAGGACAGAAGCCATGTTTACAACTGCATAAGCTCATTTAGAAAGTTGGCCGGGACAATATAGAGACGGGAATACCGGGACAATATAGAGACGGGAATACCAGGACAATATAGAGACGGGAATACCGGGACAATATAGAGACGGGAATAATAGACTGTTGAGGTCTGCCCCACTGTCCAGGCTGTGTAATGCCTCAGTCCTCCAATCACAGCCAGTGTAATGCCTCAGTCCTCCAATCACAGCCAGTGTAATGCCTCAGTCCTCCAATCACAGCCAGTGTGATGCCGCAGTCCTCCAATCACAGCCAGTGTGATGCCTCAGCCCTCCAATCACAGCCAGTGTGACCCCTCAGTCCTTCAATCACAGCCAGTGTGATACCTCAGCCTACAATCACAGCCAGTGTGATGCCTCAGTCCTCCAATCACAGCCAGTGTGATGCCTCAGTCCTCCAATCACAGCCAGTTTGATGCCTCAGTCCTCCAATCACAGCCAGTGTGATGCCTCAGTCCTCCAATCACAGCCAGTGTGATGCCTCAGTCCTCCAATCACAGCCAGTGTGACCCCTCAGTCCTCCAATCACAGCCAGTGTGACCCCTCAGTCCTCCAATCACTGATCAGAGAGTCTCAGTTGGTGATGACATCTTTAATCTCTTCCCTCTGCAGGCACTTTGCTTTGACAAAGCCCAGCGTATCTCAACCACTGTAAAAGCAATCAACCTTCTCCTATCTCACACACACACTCCCACACACACACACACACACACACACACACACACACACTCACACGCACACGCACACACTGCGGACCATTTGTTTTGTTAAGTGTGTGCTAAATGCTACATGGTGATTATCGTGGGTCTTGGGGTGGGACTTTAATTGAGCCCCTGCCTGCCTGCCTGCCTGCCTGCCTGCTACACGCTGCTACAGCTCTCCTGGTCCTCCTTGAACTTCAGTGGAGAAAGTCACATTAAGCTGAGAGTTCCCAAGCCAGAGTCTGGTTTCTCACGCTAGGAAGTTATATTAGTGTGGCTGGTAGATCCCCTGGTAGATCCTCTGGTAGATCCCCTGGTAGATCCCCTGGTAGATCCCCTGGTAGATCCCCTGGTAGATCCCCTGTAGATCCCCTGGTAGATCCCCGGTAGATCCCCGGTAGATCCCCGGTAGATCCCCTGTAGATCCCCTGGTAGATCCCCTGGTAGATCCCCTGGTAGATCCCCTGGTAGATCCCCTGTAGATCCCCTGGTAGATCCCCTGGTAGATCCCCTGGTAGATCCCCTGTAGATCCCCTGGTAGATCCCCTGGTAGATCCCCTGGTAGATCCCCTGTAGATCCCCTGTAGATCCCCTGGTAGATCCCCTGGTAGATCCCCTGGTAGATCATCTGGTAGATCCCCTGGTAGATCCCCTGGTAGATCCCCTGGTAGATCCCCTGGTAGATCCCCTGGTAGATCCCCTGGTAGATCATCTGGTAGATCACCTGTATGGAGGTAGGGAGATTAGGGTTGAGATAAGACATTAACGCTTCCAGAAGAAAATAGTGCTCATCTTTTAAGATTTGAACTGCCAAGCATTGTGGTCTTAGTCGAAAATGTTTACATCCACCCTCCAGTCCCCCTGTCCCCCTCGTCGTCCCCCTGTCCCCCTCCCGTCTCCCTGTCCCCCTCCCGTCCCCCAACCCCCAACCCCCACCCCGTCCCC
This sequence comes from Dallia pectoralis, assembly GCA_029465975.1. NCBI lineage: Eukaryota > Metazoa > Chordata > Actinopteri > Esociformes > Umbridae > Dallia > Dallia pectoralis. Next base: position 9,838,263 of record CM055762.1, read on the forward strand.
CCATCGTTGTACTCTGCACGTTTCCAGTATAGTCTGTGTTTTCACCGTGACATATTTCTCAACATGCATGAATATCTTTTGGGATCCGTGCCAAATTACTCAGAAGCCTAATAGGTCGCTAATTCAATGTGACTCCAATCTCGCTGTGATCCCTTTCTTCTCTGGACGATAGCCCTTCCTGGGACGCCGGGGACAATATAGGAAGCCTGATGATTATTTATATTAGTCGTTGTTACCTAATGTGTGAAAGCATCAGTGAATCCAAATCCAGTGCATGGGAGCTTGGCACACACGGCTGAAAAGAGTCCCAAAATACCACGTTTTTTCAAGCCTATTTATTCAGATTTGCCAGCATTTGTCCCCTCTTTAGGTCTCTTAGAGACTGGTTTTACACTGTCTACACGCATTACGCCAATAGCCAGTTGAGGGCTGATCCTGTCACCCAGATTCTGCGTGCAGCCGGGCCACCCAGTCTGGACCTGTCTCTGGCATGTCATCCCTCTGTGTGGTCCTCACAAAAGAGAAACAGATAGACCCGGGGAAACGCAAGGAAGTGCCAATGAAGACAGAGATGTTTCCAAATCTGACACTGTCATTTCTGACAGGGAGGAGGAAGGAGGAGGAAGACAAGGAGGAAGAATGCAATGAAGCAAAACAGCGAGACAGAATGTAGTTGAGCCGATGAGTTGGAATGGAACTAGTGTTAAAGAAACACAGAAAGAAAACATCCACTTGAAAATAAACAACTGTTTGCAAGAGTCTGTACTAATTAATTCCTGGATGTTTATGAGAGTCTGTACTATATTTTAAAGGATGTTTCCCTATTAGTTAATATAGTGGGTTAGACATAAAAAACTACAAACCCACATTTTGGCAAGAACATTATTATATTGGACGACATCATGGCTTTCGAATAGCGTAAAGGCCCATTTCCTCGGAATATACACAGGTGATATCATTTTCAGACATGTTGAGTATAAAATATAAAGTTTGGATTTTGAAAATTCACCATAAAGAACATTGAATTTCCGCCTGTAATTACGTTTATTTGTGGTTTGGTGAGTGGAGAGAAGGAACCTTTCTGGAGCCCATTGTGCAAATCAAATGCCCTGAAGGTTTTCTGTGTGTGAGTGAAACACAGGCAGCTGGGAGTGATTAATAAACGGCTGTGTATCGTAAATACTGCTGTGCTCCTGTGATTTATGTCACATCAGACAGAGGGGGAGATAAGGCCAGCAGAGACAAACATTCTGGTCCCGTTTTGGGGGAGGGGAACACATTTTCTCTTCCTGCCCATCGGCCGAAGCACGACTCCTCATATGAGAGGAGAAGGGCATGAGCTAAATGGAAAAGGAGTCAAATCCCTCCCACATTATCAGATGTCTGCAGCTCATTGGATAACCCAGTTCACATATGCCACACTGCTCCTCCACACACTTCACTGGTCTCCAGGTCCTGGAACCACATTAGTGGAACCACCTTCTCCTCAAATCTAAAATAACATGTCTCTTTTATCTCCCGTATTGCAGCCTTCATCACTGCATACTGTAGATACATTTTATTTTATATTTAATACTTAATAAGCTTTGTTAATACAATGTTGTTTTTTGTCATCGCTAGTTAGCAGATCTACAGCAGTCTGAGCCCTTTGATTAAACAACCAATAGATGAGTTTCTCATTCATTGGGGTTTCCCCTGTCATGTGTCAGGGGTTCTGTCTATTGTGAGGGAAACACAAGTACCAGGGAGTTTTACTGGACAGTGTCATACAGGTTTGGAGAGATATGCACATGTCTTGGTCAGAGTCGCAAAAACTCGCCACAAATTCCTGCAGCTCCCAGTGGTGTCATTACCACTTCTTTGTTGGTGTTGCACCGGTATGTTGTTTTGAGTCCCGTCATTGGCTCTGGCTTTGTGTGAACAGGCTTGAGTTATTGGCCTTAAAAGGCTTGTCTGTGTAGTCAGGTCAGCGGCAAACCCAGCACAGTGCAGACCCAGCTTATGCTCCTAGTGCGTTAGACTCTTACTGTAGCTTACGCCGCTAGTGCGTTAGACTCTTAAGCTTACGCTGCTGGTGTGTTAGACTCTTACTGTTGCTTACGCCGCTAGTGCGTTAGACTCTTCTACGCCGCTAGTGCGTTGTTGCTTACGCTGCTGGTGTGTTAGCTAGTGCGTTAGACTCTTACTGTAGCTTACGCCGCTAGTGCGTTAGACTCTTAAGCTTACGCTGCTGGTGTGTTAGACTCTTACTGTAGCTTACGCCGCTAGTGCGTTAGACTCTTACTGTAGCTTACGCCGCTAGTGCGTTAGACTCTTAAGCTTACGCTGCTGGTGCGATAGACTCTTACTGTAGCTTACGCCGCTAGTGCGTTAGACTCTTACTGTAGCTTACGCCGCTAGTGCGTTAGACTCTTACTGTAGCTTACGCCGCTAGTGCGTTAGACTCTTACTGTAGCTTACGCCGCTAGTGCGTTAGACTCTTACTGTAGCTTACGCCGCTAGTGCGTTAGACTCTTACTGTAGCTTACGCCGCTAGTGCGTTAGACTCTTACTGTAGCTTACGCCGCTAGTGCGTTAGACTCTTACTGTAGCTTACGCCGCTAGTGCGTTAGACTCTTACTGTAGCTTACGCCGCTAGTGCGTTAGACTCTTACTGTAGCTTACGCCGCTAGTGCGTTAGACTCTTACTGTAGCTTACGCCGCTAGTGCGTTAGACTCTTACTGCTTCAAACAGGTTTTATGGTTTTATGTACTTTTCCGGATATTTCTGGACATTACCATATAATGTTCTGTGAGCGGGTCTGGCTGCCACTTCCTCTCGTCTCTCTCCCCTCTACAGGAAAATGCAGTCAATTTGCAATCAGACCAACTTTAATTGGAGATACTTAGAACAATCATCACGTACAGTAGACCCAAACTATGAATATTTGAAAGTACCCCAGCCGTGTGCTTTCCTGACTGTGTTGCAGACCGCTGAGGTGCAGCCAACGGGAATGATTAATCACTCATATTTTCTCGTCCCTTTTTCCGAACGTTATCAGATCATTGTGACAAAATGGAAGGGTGTGGGGTAAACGACGAGAAGCTGGAGCTGCACAAAGGCTGAGAGCCCCTAAATATAGCTGCTGTATAGGAGCAGCCAAATGGGATAAGATAGATGCTGTTTAAACCAAACTGTCTGTGGTATTATCAGACCGATAGTCCGGGATCTGAAATCAATCCAGCCTGACGCCAAGAACACGAGTGTGTGACACAAGATGCTTGGCTCGGCCCTGTGAGTCCAAGACCCGGGTGGGAGCAGATGGGGAAGGGGATGAGTAATTGAGCTGTGACAGTGACATGGTGATAATGAAACGAATATATACTTAATCAGAATAATCACAATGCTTTAGAAGCGATGTCATATACACAGTCGGAGCCAGAGAAGACACCTGCGCCAACGGCCGACTAGCCGCACGCTCTGGAGAATGTGTTGCACATGATGTCAGTGGACAGAACATTTTTAACGGACACACCTCTTGTCAAATCGCTAAAGGGCCCGAGGACATTGAAGATAGAGGATGTGAAGTGTGTGTGTGAAGTGTGTGTGAAGTGTGTGTGAATGGATGGATCATGGTTTCAGCATGTCCTTCTACCACAGAGTAATGGAGAGTAACAGGATTTCCAACCCTCTACACTGTAACTTCCTGGCTGGCCTCATCCCATCCTGCCACAGATTGGGGATGATTTTGATTTTGGTAAATATTGATCTAAAGATAACAGATTACAGGGTAATGAAATGCCAAAAACAAGAAACATATTTTTGAATGAAACGATTAAAAATTTTAATAATTAATGATAAACATTGCAAAACAAATATTATTTTTGTGACAAGAAAAACTTGTAAAGTCAGTTTAGCTTTATGATACTCACCAAAATATTTTTGGATCTAAGCTATAAAGTCCTATTTGTTAGATGTAAAGTTTGTTGGTGTGTTAGATAAAGATATTACTGAACAATTCAGAAAACATATTCTCATAATATTCATTTGTCTTGGTACGATATATTTTTAAATTAAAGAATGCCACTTAATTTCATTAAGTAACAGGCACGTGCGTGTTCCGTCTGGCTGTTTTGTCTGCCTGACGTCTGTCTGTCTCTCATCCATTTATCTGCTTTCTAATCACCAACTTTATCACCTTTATTGTATTGACTTACTCATCAATACCCTTTAGCCAAATCTACGTGTCAATATCCTGTCTGCTGAGGTGGGAAAGACCTGAGAAGGATGGAGGAAGAGAGGAGAAAAAAGAAGGAGATAGGTAGTGGGAGAAAGGAGGGAAATGGAGGAGTGCTGGATGAAAGAGAGAGGAATTCTAACGAATTCAATGAGGATCATATCCTTTATGCATTTCTTATTGTGTCTACGGTGTGATGCTAATATCTCCTCCACTGAAGGTCTTGTATGTACATGAGCTTCAAGTCTTTCAGGCAGCCAAATGTTACACAAATGTTCACGCAACACAAACCCGTGGGTCATTTGGTGTGATGCATATCGTTCAGCAAATTCGTACCAGATTTCCTGTTTCCGGCAAATACCACGCTAATATCAGCTTCAGTGGCCAAGAAACCACAAGTCACATTTCGACATCACACAACACTCTACAAAAACCAACAATGACTATCCAGTGATTATCCATCAACCTGTGATTATATAAGAATGCCTTTAACTGTAAACCCGGTCCAAGTATGAAGGCATTCTGGGCCAGCAGCTGGGTGGTTCTGCTCTGGTCTGCTGAGATTCTGCTAATGAACGTCCTTGTGGACTTCATTTCCTGCCTGCCTATTTACACACACACACACACACACACACACCTGCCTATTTACACACACACACCTGCCTATTTACACACACACACACACACACACACACACAGATGTGCACAATCTGAAAATAATACTGAGAGACTTGTTGATTTTTTTGACCCCTGGGTAACAAACCCCAATGAGACGGCAACCAGCAGCAGTACTTTCCACGTCATGTTTTAGGAAAACCCTTCCCGGCCTGGGGTCCTGTGCTCCCCCATCTGCAGGTGTCAGGGAATATTCACACAGGACCTCCAGCCCAGGACACAGCTGGGTCCTCCTGTTGCCGGGTCCTTCTCCGGGGGCCAGAGGACAGGGAGATATGGGACAAGGAGCTGGGAGACAGGGAGATAGGGGACAAGGAGCTAGGAGACAAGGAGATAGGGGACAAGGAGCTGGGAGATAGGGGACAAGGAGCTAGGAGACAGGGAGATAGGGGACAAGGAGCTAGGAGACAAGGATATAGGGGACAAGGAGCTGGGAGATAGGGGACAAGGAGCTAGGAGACAGGGAGATAGGGGACAAGGAGCTAGGAGACAGGGAGATAGGGGACAATGAGCTAGGAGACAGGGAGATAGGAGACAAGGAGCTGGGAGACAAGGAGATAAGGGACAAGGAGCTAGGAGACAGGGAGATAGGGGACAAGGAGCTAGGAGACAGGGAGATAGGGGACAAGGAGCTAGGAGACAGGGGTCTGGGGAAAAGGGTTATGCAGTCAGTTAATCCAGTGAGTAAGAGAGCAGATGTCTGTCCTGCCCTCTCAGGTTGTTTGGCATACCTGCCTCCTTCAGTTAAACAACATAACCTTCACATGTCTCCGGCTGTATGAATCGACACTGGCCCGGTGCCAGAGGTTCGGGGATCAATAAATCCTCCTGTCAGAAATGAGCAGCAAGCGCAGAGAGTTGAGGAACGCAAAGAGAAGGATACTTAAAAGATTTAACTCTACGTGACTGCAGTGTAAACTGTGGAAACAGTAAAACTGACAGGACCGCGCTAACAACACGCTCACAGGATAAACCCAAATGAATCAACTTTAAAGCCACTTCTATACGGCCAGGCAAAAGCCTTGTGGTACTTTGGCACGTTGTTAATTTGACCAAATAACCCCTAAAATAACTTCTGAGAAACAGAGAGGGAAACATGGGTAGCTGATTAGCAGCTGTATGTAGTGCTGTGTAGTGCTGACTGGGTTACAGTGAGGGGACAGTTCTGGTTCTACCAGCTTAGTCCCCAGTGGAGGGAAAACCACCATATTAGACCCGGTCCCGGGGCATTCTGATGTGGTCCAGAACCCTTCTGACCAAAATACTCTCTGACACAGTCGTAAGACAGTAAGGCCAATACAGAGTCCATTACGGATCACAAGGTGCTCTACAAACAAACCTCTACAAGCTCTACTTGTATTCAGCGTGCCCTCACTGCCCTGCATCTTTTAAAAAGCAATTAAATCCGTACGCCCTAATATCTTGTGCCCGACCGAAGACACCATGCGATTGCATTTAGCACACCATGAGGACATACGCTGCTTATATAAGTCTAGGAGGTTTAAAAGAATACGTCCTCTCTTCCCCCAGAAGCTGGGGAAAACTCAGTGGTTTGATAGAAACTTGGGTTGGTTTACATCATTGAAAGGGCACCCCACAGAGCAGTCCTAATGCAGCCAGCGTTAATTCACAGAATACAATGTCCTGGACCACTTGTACCCCCTTCCTGCGCTAAACAGAAGAGCCAGTCGGGGGCCAGGGAAGAACAAAACTCTCATGTGGCTGATTGGATAATGGCTGTTCTGCTGGATGCTGATTGGATAATGGCTGTTCTGTTGGAGGCTGATTGACTGGCGCTGTTAGAGAAACATAAGATCTGTCCGGAGCGTTGTCAGGGGCTTGCACGAGTCCAGATACACCACCAAATGTCTGTAGCTGCAGCCAAAAGATGTTCCCCAGTGCCCGTCAACTGCCAGATGGGAAGGAGTTAACCTCTCAGGGTGAACGCAGCAATCCGTTTGCTTTTCATCCGGAAGATTTATATCGGATTTATATCGGCCGCAGATGTAAACTCAGGATGGATTGTCATCGGTAGAAATATTAATCCGGGAGGGCTTGCAGATAATGTTGAGTCATTAAAGATATTTTAATAACTGTCAACTGTAACATATTATTTTGTTGAAAGCAGGAAAATCAAGATAGACGTCTCTCCTCAAGATAGAAGCACAAAATCCACCCTGGAGACTTCAGAGTGTGGGACCATTTGAGACTGTTGTTCTTGTTAAGTGAAAAATGATATGTAAGAGCTGTTACTGTAAGAGTTGTTACTGTAAGAGTTGTTACTGTAAAAGATGTTACTGTAAGAGTTGTTACTGTAAGAGCTGTTACTGTAAGAGTTGTTACTGTAAGAGCTGTTACTGTAAGAGTTGTTACTGTAAGAGTTGTTACTGTAAAAGTTGTTAGTGTAAGAGTTGTTACTGTAAGAGTTGTTACTGTAAAAGATGTTACTGTAAGAGCTGTTACTGCAGCTGAGGGGTGACTGACAGTACCTGGCTGGGCAGACACCCCATGTGGCATGTAAACAAGTTATAGAGGAGTTGAGCCCTGCACTCCTCTCCTCCCCCCTCTCCTCCCCCCCCCCTCCTCACTCTCCTCCTCCCTCTCCTCCTCCCTCTCCTCCTCCCCCCCCCTCCCTCTCCTCCTCCCCCCTCCTCCTCCCTCTCCTCCTCCCCCTCCTCCCCCCTCCTCCTCCCTCTCCTCCTCCCTCTCCTCCTCCCTCTCCTCCTCCCTCTCCTCCTCCCTCTCCTCCTCCCCCTCCTCCTCCCTCTCCTCCTCCCTCTCCTCCTCCCTCTCCTCCTCCCTCTCCTCCTCCCTCTCCTCCCCCCCCTCCTCCTCCCGTCTCCTCCCCCTCTCCTCCTCAATCTCCATGGCACCTGTAGGGACTCACAGTCTGCAGCTCAGTGAGTGTTGCCAGAGTGTGATACCATTTCCATTGGTCAAGGCCCTCGCTCTAATTTTGTTTTGTTTTGTGCTGGCAGAAAACAAACGAGAAACAGGAAGACAAACAGCCTTTATGAATTAATTTAAGTGGGTGGGTGGATATGATTAAATCACAGGACCCCTCTCCATAACAGGAAAACGGCACGCTTTCTTAATGCCTTTACCTTTCCATTTCTTGTTGTAATTATGACTACAGAGATCGTTTTCAGATAAGGGGCAGGTTATTCTGCATAAAGCCATATGTTTATGGGCGTTCCATGTAACAAGTTCCACCAGGATTTTGTTTGCAAGACATTTTCATCTGTAAATATAAATGTTTCCAAACCCACCAATGCAGCTGGAGAGTTTCTCTCCAGACACTGTCTTTGTAAATGTAATAAATGTATGCATGTGTGTATGAAAATACTCTATGAACAGTTTGTACGAAATAATTAATGTATGCTGTATGTACGCATGATAAATCAGAACTCCACTCTCACACACGCTCACACACACACACACACACACACACACACACACACACACACACACACACACACACACACACACACACACACACACAGCCCACGTTCCTGAACAGGATTCCGGTGGGTGAACCAGACTCTCTCACTATTTAAGAGGGATTGGATTTTATATGATATAATAAAATTTCCAAATTACAATAACAGAAGGCCAGCGAGCACAGAAGGATTTTTTTCTCTAGTCGCATCCAGTCAGAGTCTCTCAGACATTAAACCCAGACACACATGATGTCTTTGAGTTCTTGAGTGGCATTCATATGAGACAAGCTACCAATAAGAAGGCATGACTCATATGAGACACTCCACCATTAGAATGTCATATGAGGAACACACTATCATTGAGAAGGCTTGAGGTATGATATAACTTTATTCTGTAACCACTATAGTTGGCACAAAGATGTCCAAAAAAAGGAATCACGCAAAAGTTTAGAAATGGGATCAGAAAAGTGCTGATCAAGCATCATTTGTAACTATAAATGCTGTCCGTCTAAAGCAGCTAAACATTAGCATTTCGACAGCATCTTTCTGCTCATTGAACAAATGTGTTTTCTTTTAGGGACTGGGAGAACAGGAGTGTTAAAATAGAAAGGAGCTTCCTGTTGTCAATGTTTAGAGTAAACAAACAAGGAAACAAACCAGTAAATGTTTAGAGTAAACAAACAAGGAAACAAACCAGTAAATGTTTAGAGTAAACAAACAAGGAAACAAACCAGTAAATGTTTAGAGTAAACAAACAAGGAAACAAACCAGTAAATGTTTAGAGTAAACAAACAAGGAAACAAACCAGTAAATGTTTAGAGTAAACAAACAAGGAAACAAACCAGTAAATGTTTAGAGTAAACAAACAAACAAGGAAACAAACCAGTAAATGTTTAGAGTAAACAAACAAGGAAACAAACCAGTAAATGTTTAGAGTAAACAAACAAGGAAACAAACCAGTAAATGTTTAGAGTAAACAAACAAGGAAACAAACCAGTAAATGTTTCCCACTTCCACCCTTCTACACCGACCCAGCAGAGACAGACCCCATCTACACCCACCCAGTAGACAGAACCCATATATACCCACCCATTAGAGACAGAAGCCTTGTACACCCACCCAGTAGAGACAGAACCCTTGTACACCCACCCAGTAGAGACAGAACCCATCTATACCCACCCAGTAGAGACAGAACCCTTGTACACCCACCCAACAGAGACAGTACAGTTCCACGGGGGCCCAGTAGAGACAGAACCCTTGTACACCCACCCAGTAGAGACAGAACCCTTCTACACCACCCAGCAGAGACAGAACCCATCTACACCGACCCTACAGAGACAGTATAGTTCCACGGGGGCCCAGTAGAGACAGAACCGTGATGCAGCCTGGGCACTCTGACTGCAATCAAAACCAGCAGGCCCCAGGGCTCAGACTGGACTTGGCATGGACACAACATTACAGCACATAAATAATCCTCCAGTTCCATATAGAGGCCCTGTAATTGTTATGAGCTGGACCTAGGATTGCCTCTATTCTAACAACAGTGTTTTACTACCGTTGTAAGACACAAGGCCCAGAGCAGAACTTTATTACCCGATGCAGACTTCACAGAATACATGACACTCTCCCCAAAACACATAGAGGACATCCAGTACCCCTCCACCATCCCAGTAATACCCTCTCCTCCACAGCCCAATACTGCAGCTATCAGGAAGTAAACGTCTGTAATGGGAGAATAACTTTCCTTCACATTTGACATTCTCTGGACCCAACCAGCCTTCACACTTCATCATCAGAGGGATGACAGGGACGTATGCTATTTGACAGGCCAGAGGTCGTGTTTCATGACCCTTTAAATAAAGTTAGTGCTCTTAATTTGTAATGTGTGGCACTAAGCCGTAAGTAGCGGCAAATTCTCACTCCTGGTGCTCGTCAACTGGTGTGTAAACAAATCAGGAGGCGCGGGACTTTAGCCAAACAGGATGAAAATAATGAAAAACAGAATTACATTGCGTTCATCGCGCATTTTTCGCTGACAGCTTCATATTGACGTCAAATATAAATACGCTGCCAAAACACGATTTCTTAAAAGCGGTTCTTCTACAACTTGAAAGCCATAACTGACATCAGCCTAAGTCATTAGAGGCTCGTGACAGAATCCCTAATGTCATCTACCAGGTTATTACCACATATACCAACACAACCAATGTACTACCTGTCACTATGAATGTTAATAAGGTCTGTTCGTAGAACCATAAGAACCCACATGAACTAATGACGTTCTAGAGTGTGAGCATTACCAAGTGCCAGGTGGTTGGACTTGTGCAGTGTGTTGTCAGGTTACCACATAAACATAACTCCACTTTGCGTCGTTACATTAGAGATAACTAGGTGAAGGACCATTTAAAATATATTTACCAATCACAAATGCAAGCTGCTTTGTGGAGCTGATGAGCAGAAAACAGGCTAGTTGGACAAAAGAGCGTTGTTGATTTTCCATTAATCTGGATGGAGGAATGGGAAGTTTTCCCGTCATTATGACCAGGCTGCTGTGCCAGTCTCTGGCTTCTCTCTCCCACCGCGCCTGGCAACCCGGCAGCATCCCCACGGAGTGAGCTTCCTTGCAGTGATGAGCTTTTGACAGGCCTCCAAACAGGCGGCTTATTGGCGTGCCAGCCCAGACGTGGGGCAGCTGGGATGTTGGCAGCTTCTTGGCGGACCTAACCAGGCCCCCAGCCCAACCAGCACATCCACCCAACCAGCACATCCACCCCCCAGCACATCCCCCGAGCACATCCCCCCCAGTCCATACACCCCCCAGTCCCCCCCCCTCCTCCTGCATTAGGACTGAGTCAGGATAAGACTGTGGTTAGCCAAATGTAATAACGTGTATCTTGGCCCTGCTGGCTGATTTGTATATACGGGCTCAGTTCTGGCGTTATCTGGACCAGGTGCTGGGTGGTGGTCTATCAAGTCCCACCTGAGGGACCTCCACCACACCACACCTCAGAACAGAAGTGCCTGGTGATCTGGAATTAAACACAATTATGTCAGCTCACGACTGAGAGGGACAGCTGACAGCTGTTCAGCTGGATCAATTCAGAAATGGTGACACTGGTCGCTGACATTATGATGAGGTGTCCTCTCAGACGAGGCCTTGGTGGAGTGATACCATATGACTATAAACCACAGTGACACTTTTTCAGGACAGGAGTTCTGTGAAAAAAAGAGTTTACTAATCTTCATAACATTATCCAGAGGTAAATAAAAGCATTTATCAAGGTTTCCTGCTTGGTGTTGTTCTGTCTAATATAAAAAGACAACAGGTTTTATGTACTGTAAAAACAACGACATCAACAAAGTGATGCTACTGCCATCTTGTGGTAGGATGTAGAAGCTACAAACCGAACAGTCGATGGGTAAACAAAAATGTTGTTCATCATCTGAACGTCTATTTGCTACATCAGTAATTAATTATAGCCATGTAAAGTCCCCATCATATAATAGGTACCAGCGGAGCGGGAAAAATGAACCCAATAAATGCCTCAGGCAGTGAGCTGTGCATCAGAAAACATGGAGGGATTCCAGATTTATGGCACTCAGTGGGGACAACCGTCTGCGCCATCAAAACCCGGCCCACGTCTAACCCGTTTTGAGGTCCGTCTTGCCTATGTCAGGCGTTATTTCGGAAACAGACCACATCTGATTACCACTTGTTGAAAAAAGCTTTACGTAACAAAAGGGAAAATACACTGACGTCTGCCATTTATCAACGATGTCACATTAAAATACCAATGAATGAAATTTAAAAATAACTACAAGCCATAATTCAATGTGGTCCCCAGTAAGAGACGGCTGGTTGTGATTGATGTGGGATGATCAACTGTAACTCAAACTGTACACACGCTGCTGACGGCTGCATTATTTCATATCCTACAGGGCTCCCAGGAAAAACAAAGAATGTATCTAAATGACCTCACACTTTGTAACCTGGCAAACATACCCTTATGCAATCATTTCGCCCAGATTCCAAATTGAGCGTAATACCAATCTAGACTATACATGGCTGTACAATCACTCTTTGAACATGTACTTTTAAAATCATAGGCCATTTTCCCCTCCCAAGCGCACATGTATCCCCAGAGATGTGATTTCAGACACGCAAATCACTTGCAGACTAGTTCATGTTTGTTCATCTGAGGCAGGAGTTGTGGGATCTGGCCATAGAATGCATGCTTGGTATCAGGTTAGCCATATCAACGTACGTGTGAGTGATAGCGCAGCCCAAATACGACGGAACACAATTTGCAGGAAAAATGCAACTTCATAATTGGTTACAGCCTCCACTTTTTATCGGGAAGGTAAGCCTAATTTATACCATACACAAGGCAGATCTGAGCCCGTTGACATATTTATTATTGGATGGCAGAAGAGTTTTCTGGAGTCCATCAGACTTGTGTCTAAACAGAGCAGCCAGATGGTGTTTGTTCTGCAGCAGCTTCCACCAATGGCTCGGCAGCAATTACCAGGGGTTATCAGGGAGCATCAAACTTGGAGCTCAGACCGGTCCACGAGAAATCTCTCTCATTTCCTTCTGAGCTTGCCTCAATCACCTCGTTCTCTCATTACAATTCCTCAAATCCACTAAAGTCAAAGTCTGTTTAACTTGAGGGATAAATTGTGCTGAAGGTGATGAGAGTGGCTGTTTCGGAGGAGTTTTAACACTGTTGGCGCTGCTTATCAGCATTAGGAAAGCTAAACATTTTTATTTGCCATATGTCACATCAGTCTGCTGCCATCCAATCACACGCTGCCAATCCAGGAAGTAACACAAACCAAACGCAAGCCAGATGTATCATTGGGACTGATTCCATCAAGCTTCAGTATTTCACGAGCCCATAACTGAATCTCTCCTAAGTGTGTCACAGATTTCTCCACAGATAACATCACAGGGTTTAACCCACTGCTGAGTCACAGGTCTCATCAAACCCTGACAGGGTTAACTAAACATTATTCTGGAGGAATTGCTCAGAGCAATTAACCGCATCCACTCATAATTTCAGAGCTCACTAAACATATGACTATGATATTAGTTACTGACTTTAAATAAGATAAATACAACTAGAATTAGATCAGTTTTAAATAACACGTCATAAAAAGACCATATAAAAATATTTTATTCATACAAGAAAATGTTCATTACTTAACAGTCATTTGGAAACTGTAATAACTGAACAATCCCAGACAGTGCTTAAGCAGACTCATATTTACCTGTCTGACACCAGGTACAAATCCTTTTCTCTGACAACATGGCATCTTGCAGAGAGCATCAGGTAAATTAACACAACATCACCCAACAGGGGGTCTGCGCATCTGTTAATAAACAAGTCAGGACTCGGACTGGGTGACAAGTGAATCCCTGATGGAGAACCTGGACCAGTCACCTCTCCGGGACAGGGACACCCACTGAGTGGGACAGGGACACCCACTGAGTGGACCAGAACCACCCACTGAGTGGACCAGAACCACCCACTGAGGGGGACCAGAACCACCCAATGCCCCTGAGCAGCTCAATCTCATCAGACACACCCCTCCTCTATGTAGCACCAATCCCCTTTCTTTAGACACTCTGATGAAGGGCCCAGAGGCTGTCGTCTGAAAGGTCTGGATTAGTTCTCCTCTGAAGAGAGCTGTGCTCCGTCATCACGAACCTCCCTGTAGGCGCCCATTGGGGCCCCTTCCACAATATAGCACCCTGTGGGGACCCTGGGCGCCTCAGACAGCTTCTGGGCTGCCACCTTGGCATGCAACTCCTGGCGAAACACAAACAGGAGATTAAAGAAAGCTTCACAGTTTTTTCCAGGGCTGATGCAGATTTAATGAAGTCAAGGAGGCAGATTGACTATATTACAACATTGGTATTCAACATTGAATCACAAACACATACATAAAGCAATCAGACAATACATTTAATTTGTTTTTCAAAACCTCAATAAAACTATATAAAAATACTGTATTTGTATTTGAAAAATGTCTTGACAGACTTTGTGTGTCCCAATAAGTGTGTAAGGGTGGTGTAGTCTACACTTTTGAAGGTCACATTTGGCTGTGTATATTGATTAAATAATGAGCAGCTTGTGCGCTTAGCAGAGACGATATTATAGTTGTCAAACAGGGTATATTGTCCCCAGTCATACAGACCCACCCAGGTGCCACTAACCTGTTGTTTCCTAGTCTGTTCACGTTGCAGGTTGGCTGACTGTTCCAGGGTCAGTAGCTTGGCGGGGCTGTAGTGGAGCAGGGGGAGTCTAGCCGCAGTGATGTCATCGATGTGCTTTCTATCCCGTTCCCTCCGGGCCTCAACAGAGAGAACCGGGGACGGTATTAAGCCTCCAGGGGTTTGGCTGGGAGACAGAGACCCTGATGGGGAACCGTCTGTGTTCTGGGCAAATCTGGAAACGACACAGAAAGAGTTAGCAACATCATTGGTTCCACTATACATCTTATGTTTGTATAAAATTAGTGTGAGAACTCAAGGGACATTTTAAAATATTAGTTGATTTAAAATCTATGTGAAAAAATATTTTGAACTCTGAAGTGATTTTTTTAATTTTGTGAACTTCATAGCTTGTAAATTATCATGAATTGGTTTAACAAGTTTAACAAACACCAAGGAAATATTTTTAAATGTAAAGTAGAGATAACACACTTCAATGCTCATTAAAAAATCTGTTTCTGTGGTGTTTCATGAAATACTATTGAAGTATTTAGAAAGAGCTTTCAGTCTATTATTAGTTTGTTACAGTATTGAGAGTTTCATACAGGCTGGACTTACTGATTCGGCTTATACTTCTGTCTTCTTGTAGTCGGATCCTTTCCAGATCTCTCCAGGACCTCAATGAAGTGTGGCTTTTTCTGTGGCTGTTGTCGAAGGAAGGGGTTGCTAGCAACAGGTCTGTTGTGTGTGTCTTTTGGGGATTCCTCCATGCCAGCCAAGTGTTCAACCAGATGAATCCTCTGCATGGAATCTGTTAGGTCACTCTCATCTGTCCTGTCAGAGTTCTGAGATTCCCGGTCATCGCCAGCAGCCTCAGGAGTCCGGGTCTTAGCAGCAGACACTTCGGACACAGTCGGGTCTTGTAATGGGTCGATTGAATTGCTCTGCTGAACATGGTGTGTCAGAGAGGAGGTGTCCATATCGTGGTCACTTCCAGGAGTTGTGTCCACTGCTGGTCTCCTCTTTTGGGAGTTTTCTACTTCATTCATACAACTATGTTGTCTCTGTGTCAAAGCCTGCTGATATTTAGACTGCAACTCTGTTCTAACAGATAACAGCAGATCTTGCTTTCTCTCCTCTTCTTCATTGTGGACAAGAGCTAATCGTATGCGTTCTGTGAAGTCGGCAATCTTCTTCCCTTTATCTGGAAGTGTTTGTAGGAACCTCCTGTATACAAGAGACAACAGATAACCAACTAGTGGTTTCAGCTTAACTCGATGAAAAGGTAATTGGCAATTATACCAAAAGCAAGAAATGTCATTAGCCCCAACTCATTAGTATATGAATGGAAAGAACCCAGTATTCATTTCCACTTTTATAAAGTAACACTACATCTCCTCTACATTTACTTTAGTGGATAAATAGTGCACAATCCAACATTTTCAGGCTCGCCTTCTCATACTATTATGGAGGGCAGAGTATCACACTTTCCTTTAAACGCCTGCTTCATTGTGGGTGTCTGAGAACTGGTCTGAGATCAGGCCTAAATGACGTATAACCAAGATTCAAGAAGGATCTGGATGTCATGATGTTTAACGTTAGTCAGCTTAGCCTGCCATCAATGTAATTCTACTGTTTACAAGTTTACATAAGACTTAAATTAATCTCAAGGCACTTACTTGTTAGATAATAGTTTATGTTGTCGTGACAGTATCTCCCCAAGTTCTTCTTTGCTCTTGGTTTTGAGATCCCCCAGTTGCCCCTGGCGCTCAGATGGGGCTGCCCACGATGATGAGGACATTATAAATAATATTATTATTAATAGAAAGCCGCCCGAGATAAATTACCGAATTGAAAACATTGCCCCATACATGAGTACTATATTATTTAATTTCAAACATTACCCTATACATCTTTAATATATTAGTTTATGCGTTACATATCCATTCGTCTGTATAGCTCATGGATAAAAGTTAACAGTTGTTTTGGGTAAACGCGTTTCCAGCTTGCGCCGTCACTGTAACCGGAAGTACTACCGAGTACCGGTGAAAGGTCGTAGGTCACCAAGTAGTTCCCAAAGAACTTTCTGTTAGTGAAGTTAGTACGATTTATTAACAAATAACCTTTAACTAATTTTTTGTTATTATTTGTCGATCAGCTTGCAACGTAAAGTGTTGCTTATTGTGTGTAGATTAATCAGTCGTATTCTACCCATGATGCATTGTGTTTTCGTTATTTGTTAACAGTACACACCCGTTTTTGTTTACACCTCTTTAAAAATAAACTCTCACCCCGCAGATTCGCAATGTTAGAATTTGACAGACAGAGCGATTAGTTTAGTTAGTAGAATCAAGCGAAGGTTACCAGCAAGTACGCCACCCGGAAAAATGATTTTAAGATAAATATATATATATAATTTAACTTACTACTAACTATTCTGCTGTGCTTTATGGTTCATATCTTGCAGGTATTGTCATATACACACAAACGCAAACTGGCACAATTCGAGCATGTCATTGTTCAGATTGCGCCACCTTGCGTTCAAAGGCTATCATAAAAACGATGCGACGGATGCCTAACTCATATGAAAAATATCAGTAACAGAAGTGTAACAATTTGTATGTATTGATCACAGAGCCATCCCAATTGCTTGTGCAAGGTGTACGGCAATATGTTTTTTAGAAATATACACTGATAACATTTGTTTGTGAACATAATATGTCTCGAGCAAGGAAGGCACACTATGAAACTATTCATTCATAAGCTATCATAACCTTCAGGCTGCTCAAAATAATGCAGTGCCTCAAGCAGGCAGTTATTAGAAAGAGCTCTTTAATAATACACATTGTGCCGAATCAGTTATTAAAAATGCAGTCTGAGACTTTTGTGAATAACAAAACAATTTTCTTGACCTCCCTAGTTTTGACAGGATGAGTAATATGTTTTTAAACCTGTATGTGAATAATATCCTAGTAAAATATCTGTCATACCGTAGTTAGAAATAACATTCCAATATCATTGACTCAAATTTTTTCCATTTTTTATTTTAATCAAAGGCATAATGTACATACAGTAAATGTTTTGTATTTGAATTGCTTTATTACAAATTCTATTCTATTTCATTCATATGAACTAAACAAAACCTTTCGCAAAAAGATATAGTACAAATATAAATCTTTATACATTAAAGGTACATTCACTCCAAACAAAAGAAAATACAATTAAATAAATCTGTAAATAAATTTACAGAGCAACAGACTATTTACAACATACTATAAACGTATGCAACATAGTTTATTCCTGACTAATAGTAAATAATTAATTAATACTGGAAGTCCAGCGGAAGTCCAAGCAAGTCCAAGTCACTGCCTCTGGTGCAACATGTCTAGAACTGGGGCCCAATTATTTCAGCAAAATGGTCTGCTACATTTTTGCCTACTTTCCCCTCAAATAAAATATATAAACATTTTACGTATTCATGTGGTTACTCAATGTTAATCTTCGCTGTGATCTCCATAAGTCTCATGAATGGTGTGTAGATTTTGGATGGACTTGATCGTACTCGAGAAAACGATGCAGCAGGACTTTCCTCTGGACTTGAGTCTGTGGTTGTGGTTGTGTCTGTGGTTGTGTAAGTGGTTTGCACTGTATTGGACCGTTCAGAGCTTATAGGTTCAGATGTTTGATTAGATGTTGAATCGGTCGATGTTCCATAGGATCTGTAGGGGCTGGAGGGCAGAGACCTGACGTACTCAAGAGGACTGTACCTCAATAAACTAGACTCCAGTCTGCTGGGTGGCGGTGGCCCTGTTCTAAAAGTCCTACACTGTCCTAGGTAATCTGTGGATCTATGATCCGTTTGGTCTTGTCCGTGTTGGTTTTGTGGTAAGAACATCTGAACGTCAGGTTCAACATCAGACTTCTGAATTTCAGGTCTGTGGAAGCAAAGTGAATCATCACAATTAGTGACAAAAGAAAAGCAACAAGAGATAAGTGTCAGATGTCCAGTTAAACAAATGCTCCATACCTGGGCAGCATATCGCAGCCCACTCCCATCTCTCTGGTTTGTACAGCGTCTTTTGAGGCACTCTGTACAGACATAAAATACTTCAACTTGTCTTCTAATTCATTATTCTAGGAAAATTAAGAGACAAAGGAACTGTCAGGGTCATGCAAATAAGGTGGATGACGTCCAAGTGGGTTCAGACAAAGGATGTCGTGAAAGATGCTGAATTAAGAGGTGCAGTAATGTTGAAGCCCAACACACACATGCTGAGAAAACACAAGAGAGCGTTGGATACAATGCACCCATAAAGTTTACAAAACCACACCGTACATAAACAAGGTTCAAGGAAATGAACAATACAAAATGTAGTGGAAGTCCAGTCCAATCTTACCTCACACTCCACAATAGCAATTCTGTCTAGAAGCTCTGAGATGAACATGTCCTTCTGTGCCACACTGGCTCGTAACGATTCAACCTTGGCATTGCAGAGACAAATGTTTTAAAATCTAAATATAACAGTTTAATGTTTACCACACTTTTATGTCAATTTTAAGTACATTTTTATTTGTTCTTATTCTATTTTCTATTCCTCATCGAATTGCCCATTTGATGTTTTTTTTTGCTTTTATTCTAATGCATTGCATAAATGAAAAACATAAATGTCCTGGAAGTTCTAAAGACTTCTTGGCCAGGTTTGAGAGACCTGAAAAGATTCTAAAGACCTTTTGAATAAAATGACACGATGCCAGTAAACAGGTTGCAATGAATATAAAATGCACATATTTTATTATTTCTTCTTTTTACTTTTGTGAAGCACATTGAATTGCTTCTGTATGTGAACTGTGCTTTATAAATAAAGTTGCTAGCTTGCTTGCTAATGTTCCACTGACAGGAAGAGTGGGAGACTGAGCGATGTGATGCGTCTTTTACCTCCTCGATCATGCCTTTGACCTTCCTCTGCTGGCAGAACACCATGTCATTCAGGTGTTTGATTCTCTCCCGAAGATCGCCTGCCTCCACCTCCAACTTATGAGAACTGTAATCATTTATCACAGTGTTACTGACGTATATGAATGTGACATCCTGGAATACATTGTTTACAACATTTCTGTTTTCAGATTTATTACCTTTTTGTATCTTTTTTATCCAGATCTATCGAACGTAGACGTTGTTCGCATTCCTGTAGTTTCTTTTGAAGATGCGCCTTTTCCTGCAACAATAGACATTGCATTTTGAACGCTAACATGTTTCCCACTAAATACTATACATGTATGCAGTAGAGAGATATTGTCCCATGCTTTATTGCATCGTATTACACCTGGTTAATACATGACTTATTCACGTTCTTACCTGGTCCATACAGTTCAGCAGACGCTCCAACTCCATAATCCTCTGGTCCCTCTCAGCAATCTTGGCCTCAGCAACCTTCGCTTTCTTCTCTGCCTCCTCAAGTCTCTTAATATACTCATCAATTAGGGACTAGTTTTGAGGGGGAAAAAACATTTGAAGCTTTAATGCAGTGGTCAGAGTTTGTTCACATTTCTCTTAAACCCCCTAGATTTTTCACAATTTAGTTGCAGCTCTGAACTACCTCAAATGATTCCCATATTCAGGAACTTAATAATAAATTGACAAGTTGAATCCGATGTTAGGTGTGAGTTCTGCTATATATCTAATATATGGAATGACAAGAAGTCTTGAGGTAGCATGTTGAGTACTTCTGGATAATATAATCTCCATGGGCTCACCATCATATCAACCATTGGAGTTGAACTTGTACCGTAGTGAGTAACGTCCACCACTAGAGGGAGACTCATACCACTTTTTTTAAACAGTCTTTGTATCCACACTTTCCACTAATGTGTAACATGGTGGCAGTGTTATGGTCGTGGTTATCTTGGTCTTCTAATCAGAGCCCTTTCTATTAAGTCATTAATATATGAGCATGATACAGTAATATGAGGAGGACACACAGCAGTACCTGTAGGTTCTCCTACCTGTAGGTTCTCCTACCTGTAGGTTCTCTTACCTGTAGGTTCTCTATCTCCTCTCTGTGTTTTCTCTGCTCCTCCTGCAATCTCTCCTCAAAGCGTCTCTGTAACGTTGACGTCGCCTCCCGGACAGCGTTGCTGTTTTCTTCTTGAGCTGACTCCATCTGGACAACACAAACACATCAGTCAACATTATATAAAGGCACACTGTGTACTTCTATCACCCCAAAATATATTTAATCTGGGTGGACAGATTGGGTCAGAGAAAACCATTCAGTCAAAAGTTTCAGGGGTCAGATAAAGCTGTCTAAAACAACATGTGTGTGTAACTGAAGCGGAGAAGCATATGGATGAAGCCCAGAGAAATAAGAATATAAACGAGTACGAAGAGATATCTATCACACACTCACCGGCCACATCATTAGGTACACCTATTCAACTGCTCGTTTATGCACATATCTAATCAGCCAATCACGTGTCAGCAGCCCAATGCATTTAGACATGTAGACACGATGAAGACGATCCGCTGAAGTTCAAACCAAGCAACAGAAGGGATGAAGAAATGTGCTTTATGTGACTTTGACCGTAGAACGGTTGTTGGTGCCTTACAGGCTGGTTTGAGTATTTTTAGACAATGCTGATCTGCTGGCATTTTTTTATAGAGAAGATTTGCAGTCAGTGGCATTTCAATGGGTGAAAAAATGCTGTGTTGATAGCAGAGGTCAGAGGAGAATATCCAGACTGGTTTGAGCCGATAGAAAGGCAACATTAAATTGAATAACCACTGGTTAAAACCAACGCACAACACAAAAAACCTTGAAGCAGATGGTCTACAGCAACAGAAGAACACACTGTGTGCCACTCCTGTTGCCTAAAAACAGGAAACAGAGACTACTATTTGCACGGGCCGACCGCAGATGGACAACAGAAAATTGGTAAACAATATGAAAGCATGCACACGGTCCTGCCTTGTCTCAACTGTACAGGCTGGTGGTGGTGGAGGAGGCGTAATGGTGTGGGGGATACTTTATTCGGCCACTTTAGACCCGTTAGTACCAATTGAGCATCGTTCAAACGCCTCAGCCTTCCCGATCATTGTTGCCCACCATGACCATCCGTTGATAACCACAGTGTTGCCATCATCTAATATCATCAGGATGACGCACCATGTCACAAAGCTCACATCATCTCAAAATGGTTTGTTGAACATGACAATGAGTTCACTGCACTCAATGGCCTCCACAGTCACCAGATCTCCAAACATCGAGCACCTTTGGGATGTGGTGGAACAGGAGATTCACATCAGGGATGTTCAGTTGACAAATAGGAACCAACTGTGTGATGCTATTATGTCAATATGGACCAACATATCTGTGGATTGTTTCTAGCAACTTGTTTAATCTATTGAGACGGATCTGCAGGCAAAACCTGGTACACCCCTACTAGCAAGGAGTACCAAATGAAGTGAATAATTAGGTGAATGTATGATCACACACTGCAAACATCAGACAAATCCCACATTAACTACATGATCAATACGTTATAATGAAAAGTTTAGGACCTGAGACCCAGACAGAAAGAGACAGACAGAGAGAGACAGAGAGACAGACAGAGAGAGAGAGAGACAGACACATGGAGAGGGACCAGCTGTAGATGGTGAGGAGGTATCCTGGTATCACTAATAAACTGAACAAATCAGCCCTACCTGTAGTTTGAGTGTTCGGTTCTCAGCCTGGGCAATTTCTAGTTGCCTCTCTTTCTCCTTGAGTCTTTCCTCAGCCTGCTGGAAGGAGCTTCTCAGACTCCTCATCTCGTCCATGGAGTCAGAGCGATGCTGACAGTTCTCCAGCAGAGATTTCTGCAAAGGAACCGGGCGCTTTTATTCATCAAAACACACTTTGGACATTGAAGCATGCAGCAAACACGAGCAGAAAGATCAATTTAAATATTGATGCCACGATAAATTAATAGTTGACTGAACCAGAAAGAGTAAATGAAGAAGGAAGTACAGCACTGCTCACACCGTTTTAAGAACATTTCGAATTTTGCAATAAGTGTTATGAGATATGTCCATGACCAATGCTGGGTAAACTACTGTACCAAACAAACTAGTTTTAAAGGGAAATGTGGCCTTAAATGGACACACCTCAGGGCAAAAGTCCCAATTTCCTCACAACTGTCTGAAATTAAAAACAAAATCTCAAATACATTTTCCAATTTCTGAGTTTACTCATTCCAGAGTAAACTGATTTGGTTGTCCTTTTTCAGCATAGTTTGCTCAACAGCGGAAGCACTGACAGGGAAGTTTGACAGTGTAACTGAACCTATACCTGCAGGTCGATGTTGGAAGATATGAGCGAGCTGTTCATTTGGTCGAAACTGTCCATAGCTGTGGTCCGAACTCTCACTTCATTTTCCAACGTCCTCCTCTGTGAGTTGGCAGTCTGGGGTGAAACACATGATGTTGTCAGATTTACTCCAGCTTTTATGATGTCTTGGGTAACTGTGTATTATCTAACTCTAATGTAATACTTTCTGTGTATTATCTAACTCTAATATAATACTTTCTGTGTATTATCTAACTCTAATATAATACTTTCTGTGTAATATCTTACTCTAATATAATACTTTCTGTGTATTGTCTAACTCTAATATAATACTTTCTGTGTAATATCTTACTCTAATATAATACTCTCTGTGTAATATCTTACTCTAATATAATACTCTCTGTGTAATATCTTACTCTAATATAATACTTTCTGTGTAATATCTTACTCTAATATAATACTCTCTGTGTAATATCTTACTCTAATATAATACTTTCTGTGTAATATCTTACTCTAATATAATACTTTCTGTGTAATATCTTACTCTAATATAATACTTTCTGTGTAATATCTTACTCTAATATAATACTCTCTGTGTAATATCTTACTCTAATATAATACTCTCTGTGTAATATCTTACTCTAATATAATACTCTCTGTGTAATATCTTACTCTAATATATATATAATATACTAATATAATACTCTGTGTAATATCTTACTCTAATATAATACTCTCTGTGTAATATCTTACTAATATAATACTCTCTGTGTAATATCTTACTCTAATATAATACTCTCTGTGTAATATCTTACTCTAATATAATATCTTATCTCTAATATAATACTTTCTGTGTAATATCTTACTCTAATATAATACTCTCTGTGTAATATCTTACTCTAATATAATACTCTCTGTGTAATATCTTACTCTAATATAATACTCTCTGTGTAATATCTTACTCTAATATAATACTCTCTGTGTAATATCTTACTCTAATATAATACTCTCTGTGTAATATCTTACTCTAATATAATATCTGTGTAATATCTTACTCTAATATAATACTCTCTGTGTAATATCTTACTCTAATATAATACTCTCTGTGTAATATCTTACTCTAATATAATACTCTCTGTGTAATATCTTACTCTAATATAATACTCTCTGTGTAATATCTTACTCTAATATAATACTCTCTGTGTAATATCTTACTCTAATATAATACTCTCTGTGTAATATCTTACTCTAATATAATACTCTCTGTGTAATATCTTACTCTAATATAATACTTTCTGTGTATTATCTAACTCTAATATAATACTCTCTGTGTAATATCTTACTCTAATATAATACTCTCTGTGTAATATCTCACCCTGATGTCTTGTGATAGTTTCTGCATTGACTGTTGCATCCCACCAAACTGGCCGTACATCCTCTCTCTCACCTTCTCCAGGGAGTCTCTCACCTGTGCAACACAGAGATGAAACTCAGATGAGATGTATTGTTATTGCTCAACAAATCCATAATGTTCTTCATGTTGTGTGATCCTAACAGTCTGCTGGTCGGTCAGACGTACTGTCCAGTAGTCTTTCCTCATAATAACACTCTATTCAGCCTTCTCCAAATGGACTCTATCTCCACTCACCTCTCTAATGTACCTCATCTCATCCCTCATGTGATTGACAGACCACTCGCACGCCATCACTTCCTGTTGTCTGTCGGAGCCCGTCCGTTGCACCACGCCATATAGCTTGGTCCTGTTGTGTTGCTGCGGCGACGTCTCTGCCTCGCCATTGGTCAGGACCCCGAGGTTCTGAGGAGGACAGGCACAACCCGCTCAGGTTTCTGTCCGGGCACTATGTCTACTGGGACTATTAGTGTGTGTGTGAGAGAGTTTAATGTGTGTGTCTGTGTGTGTTTGTGTGTGTGCTTACATCCTGTTCTACACACACACACACACACACTACAGGCGATGTAGAAGCATGTCGTTGTGTTGTTCTTTGAGGACATCCCAACTCTGTGTTTTCCAGCCCCACATGCTTCTGCATACGTGTGCACGTTCAGGTATTTTATCCTGCTGAGCACTCGTTTTCAGGCTGCAATGAGGTGTCATGTTTCTGCATCTCACTAGTGTTCCCATCCAACACACAGGAAGCACAGGTGCCGGCTGACACAACTGCATATAGAGCGCTCTGTGTGACTGTGTGACAGCACATCTACGCAGTCACAGTGTAAATCCTCGGGTATCTATCGCAGCTCTTTACTGCCATACTCTGTGAAAGCAGTCACGTTCCTGTCTGTTATGATTAAACAGGCCGTCTGGCCCCACCGTCGTCTGTCTGTCCTAGTTGTAAATTATTCAACCACTGAGTATCCAGAACAATGACCCGGCCTCCAGTGTGACCCATAGAAGGGGACTCTGACAGGAGGTACACATGTCGTAGCTGCACACAGATCTGCCTCAACCCCAGGGTCATATGCTGTACCAATACTACACAATAATAGCTGTAAATGTACCCCAATCATGTTCTGAGTTAACTAATTGTATTTATTTTACTTTGTGTTAGAAGTTAAGTTGTGATTTACCTGGACAGGTGAGTCCCTTTCAGCTGGCATCTCCCTCTGGATCGGCCCGTTCTTCTTCCATGTTTTGCTGACAACCTTCTTTTCTTGCTGAAAGGACAAAATGTAAATAATTAACAGTTTTGTCGTGGAAAATACGGAACACACGCCTGCATTATTACAGAATGTTTGGAATTCCAATTTATTTATTTTGCCAATATGAGAGTTACAATGTGGTTTACCATGCGTGTTAGCATGTGCGTTAGCATGTTCGTTAGCATGTGCGTTAGCATGCGTGTTACTATGTGCGTTGACCTCAAGAAAATCCACCCCAAGAAAAGAAGAGCAATTCTTCTAAATCTATATAAGCTTAAAGGAACTATAGCCAAAATCTCTACACTTTAACCCACTTTAAGAGAGTAGGCGTCCCCCTATTCAGCAGAAGAGAGTAGGCGTCCCCCTATTCAGCAGAAGAGAGTAGTCGTCCCCCTATCCAGCATGAGAGAGTAGGCGTCCCCCTATCCAGCAGAAAAGAGTAATCGTCCCCCCATCCAGTATAGAGAGTAGGCGTCCCCCCATCCAGCATAGAGAGTAGGCGTCCCCCATCCAGCATAGAGAGTAGGCATCCCCGCATCCAGCATAGAGTAGGCATCCCCTCATCCAGCACCGAGAGTAGGCGTCCCCTCATCCAGCATAGAGAGTAGGCGTCCCCTCATCCAGCATAGAGAGTAGGCGTCCCCTCATCCAAACAGCGATGATAAGAGTCTTGGAACAATGACGTCCTTGTTGTTTCACAGCCTCCTGAACTCGATGTAGCTTCAGATTTCCACACCAGATAATCCACAGAAAGAAAAAGGCTCCAGGCTTACAAGATTATACATTATGTATAAATAGGCGATGTGAATTCCAACAGAGCATAGTGTTTTACAGCCCAGTACTGGACACACCCTCTAAAAGAATATATGCCAGCATTTATTAGATTCGTTATGTTTTACAATATGGGTGTTTCAGCTTGTTTGCAGAAAGAGAGCACTGATTCTGTTTTTGTCCTTGAGTCTTGACTAAGAATACAAAAGAAAACGCAATTTTATTCTATCCAGTCAGACAAACCAAACAAACCATTTTTATGTTTCGAGAAAAGAGCTTTACTCTCTCTGGGAGACCACGGAACTGACAGTGTTATTTTAAAGGAGTTTGAATAACTCAACATCACAAAGCAATTGGTAATATTTGCTTGTACTGCTCATTATTTTAATATTTACATATGACCTGAGCTAATACCTAAAGCAGACTGCATATTGCACCTCTCTACGGTGCTGTGTTCCTGTAATGTTGCTTTGTGTCCCAAGTCAAATTTAATATCCTTAGGATGTGTGAGGGGACTACAATGCATTGGACGTAGAAACACCAGGATATCCTTATGTAACCTATTGAATTAAATTGCCTTAAGAGGTTTAAACTTACTACATCGTCCTTTTACTCCAGTCCAATGTGGCAGTGGAAGTCTCACGCTTTAGGCATGTAAACAATCACCTCTGCCCCTGGTTTAAGGCTGTGTGCTGGTTGAAGCAGATGTATTACCTCACATCCAGGCCAGAGTCACTGATAGGACCGTCTCTCCCACAGTGTGGGTTACAGGAAACGTTTACATTTTTGGTAGATCACAACGTGTGTCATTGTCCTCTTTTGAAACACAATACCTCCGACTTAAACACATAAGACATTTGTCTCCTCCCTCTGACCCTCTCTAACTATCTTGTCATGCCTGTTCTACATATCATATGGGCTCTCACACACACTTACACGCTTGTCAGTTTCAAATGACTAACAGACCAATACTCTTTTCACAACATGGGCGTGTTACTACGTATGTAGTTAGTGACATCAACATGCAACATCGACCATGAAACTCACAGCCAAATATTTCCAGATTTATGTGACCTACTTTGCCCACAGTATACTTACAATATGCAATATAAGTAAGTCAAATCACAGGGGACAGTGATTTTGGCTTAAGCAGAGTAGATCACACAGCTGGCTTTGGCAAAGTAGATCACACAGCTGGCCTTGAAAAAGTAGATCACACAGCTGGCCTTGAAAGAGTAGATCACACAGCTGGCTTTGGCAAAGTGGATCACACAGCTGGCTTTGGCAAAGTGGATCACACAGCATGTGTTCTGTCATCAACAAGGCCCTGAGTTTTTCCACACCACTAGTTTAGTAAAGACCCATGACCCAATTATATACGGCCCCAATTAATAAGACTGACTAATTAACTAGGACCCTGTCTTGTTCTTCTCTATGCTGCTTGTTGTTGGACGCTGACCTGGCTGTTTTCTTGAATCACTAATGTTATTGTACACAGCCTTCCAAGATGAAATACAATCAGATACAACACAGCATTAGTCAAACTGCTATCAACTGAACTCAAAGGGGTGTGGTAGGTTAGATAAACATTGTACATATTCCAGAACAAGGTACAAAGAACAACACAGACGTCTTGGTATTCTGTTACTATTCCGGTTTCTGTGAAGACGCGACCGAAACCTCCCCTATACGTGTTCCCTGCTTGCTGTGCTACACTTACAAACTAGGTGATGTCACCTTTCCAGACCGCAGCTTCTGAAGACAAACAGAACACAACAGTGAACCACCTCTGGCAAACAACAGGCCTGCCTTGATCATGAGGCAGCCTAAACGTGTGTACCAAGTGCCGTGTCATTAGAGATAAGTGTCGGTTTAGTGGCTGTTTAAATGCTAAATATTCGTAAAAAACAACCAATATAACGAGGTCATCCTCCGTACTATACAGATGAAAAACCTCATCGGAAAAAAGCCAGCGCAACACTGTTTTTCTAACTTCACGGTAAAATGATCTGAGTGCAGCGCAGAAATCCCACACAGCTGTGTATGCAAGTGATGTACACACCCCTTTGTGGATACCAATGGCGTACCGGCAGCCCAGATAGAATAGCAGCAGGACATTTCTGTGTTGTGTAACTTGTCTATGGAATGCTTCTAAAACTGGAAAAAAAACTGGTTCCCACATAATAACTCACATTCCATTTGCTCTCAAGTGTTACAGAGTAGTTGATGGATGGAGAGGACCGGAAATGCTAGGTTTTGAATGTATTGATTAGTGTTATGTAGTGTAAAGTTAAGTAGTGTAGTGTTAAGTAGTGTTATGTGGTGTTATGTAGTGTTATGTAGTGTAGTGTTATGTGGTGTTATGTAGTGTTATGTGGTGTTATGTAGTGTAGTGTTAAGTAGTGTTATGTAGTGTAGTGTTAAGTAGTTTTATGTATTGTTATGTGGTGTTTTGTAGTGTAGTGTAGTGTAGTGGTATGTATTGTTATGTGGTGTTATGTAGTGTAGTGTAGTGTAGTGCTATGTAGTGTAGTGTTAAGTAGTGTAGTGTTAAGTAGTGTTATGTGGTGTTATGTAGTGTTATGTGGTGTTATGTAGTGTAGTGTTATGTGGTGTTATGTAGTGTTATGTGGTGTTATGTAGTGTTATGTAGTGTAGTGTAGTGCTATGTAGTGTAGTGGTATGTAGTGTTATGTGGTGTTATGTAGTGTTATGTGGTGTTATGTAGTGTTATGTAGTGTAGTGTTATGTGGTGTTATGTAGTGTTATGTAGTGTAGTGTAGTGCTATGTAGTGTAGTGGTATGTAGTGTTATGTGGTGTTATGTAGTGGTATGTAGTTTTATGTATTGTTATGTATTGTTATGTAGTGTTATGTGGTGTTATGTGGTGTTATGTAGTGTAGTGTTAAGTAGTGTTATGTAGTGTAGTGTTAAGTAGTGTTATGTAGTGTAGTGTTAAGTAGTGTTATGTAGTGTAGTGTTATGTAGTGTTATGTATTGTTATGCAGTGTTATGTATTGTTATGTAGTGTTATGTAGTGTTATGTAGTGTAGTGTTAAGTAGTGTTATGTAGTGTAGTGTTATGTAGTGTTATGTAGTGTTATGTAGTGTTATGGAGTGCAGTGTTACTTACTGTGTCCAACGTTGATTTCTTGCTCTCTTCGTGCCCATTTTGTCCCGGATGTAACGTCAGCCTGAGTCTCCGTATTGTCCTCTGGGGAAATAAAAAGAATCAGAAACACAAACGTATTTAAGTATGTCGACTGAAAACACATGTTCTTCTAAAACTACAATCCAGGAAATTGTACAGACAGAGGAGAGGGGATGACGTACCCAAATGCTAGCTGGATATGATTAGATAACCATCATGGAGCCATTCTGTATGACCGGATATCTAGCACAGACACCAGGATTACCAACCCGTCTCATGACTAGTGCTATTGGATTTTTAGTTACCATAGTGAGTTCAGAAGAACATCCCACCAAAGACAGCGCCTAATGCAGGGCAATGTCCCGTTCACTGAATCACATGACTCCACCAGTAATCAATGTGATAGTTGAGTACTAATATGTGTCCTAATGTGATCATGTATTGAGACATAACAATGTGTGGTAATATGCTGATATAACTGATGTTGAGTTAAAAAAACAATCTGGATAGAATGAGGATTCGAAAGGCCACAGTCAATATTTCTAATCTCAGACTGTAATGCAAAAAAAAAATGAATATAGCAAACCAGAATTGAAACAAAACCAGACTTGATACTACTAGAAAACCAGACCTGATACTACTAGAAAACCAGACCTGATACTACTAGAAAACCAGACTTGACACTACTAGAAAACCAGACTTGATACTACTAGAAAACCAGACTTGATACTACTAGAAAACCAGACTTGATACTACTAGAAAACTAGACTTGATACTACTAGAAAACCAGACTTGATACTACTAGAAAACCAGACTTGATACTACTAGAAAACTAGACTTGATATTGCCATGCCAGCACAATGATGTTTATAACAACACATCACCAAGGTGCCCCAGGAGCTGATTAACAGTAATGAATTAAAGCCTGATTAAGGCTTCATGGGAACATGTTTAGGTTGGTTTCCTTTCTTAAAGGGTGTTAATGGCCCATCAAAACCTGTTTGACCACAAAACCATTCCCATGTAATCATCAATCCATCTCCACCCTGAGAACTTTTATGTTGGCTATACACTGGATATAAATAATTTGGTGTATTTACATTAGCTTTGTGAATAGCCTTTCTTTCTCTGGGCTCCTAACTGATGAAATAAACATGACACCTCTGCCTCCCAGATACTAAAGCTCTCATTACCAACTCCGACAAATGAAAAACAGCATCAAACTAGGGGCCGAATTTTGAAATATTGACAAAACAAAAAAAATACGAATGATTCATTGTTATGTAGACATACTACAAAATTAGCCTTGAGTCTGCAGACGAGGAGGGCAGACGAGGAGGGCAGAGGAAGAGCGGAGAGGAAGAGCGGAGAGGAAGAGCGGCGAGGACAGCCGACAAACACACAATACTGACCAACACAGCATTCTACTGATCTGTCAGGTGATTGACGTGTGAAGCTGAGGGTAGGGGGAGAAGGGTGCAGTGGTGAGGAGGTGGTGAGGAGGTGGTGTGTGGTTTCTGTCCCCCCATGGACTCCTTACCTCGCCGGGCTGATCCAGACTGTCTTCGATGGTGGTGACTGATCGCGGTGAGCTGTAGCGTAGCATGTCTCCTCTGCCTGTCCCAGCTTACTCCTTTTTCCGCTTTTCTCACACTCTCCCTGCCCTCTTTCCTGGTTTCCTCTCACTCTTTCCGGAGCACACAACAAACACCCACAGCCACCACTTGCCCCCAGCTCTGGTCACGGAGAGAGAGAGAGAGAGAGTGTGAGTGGATAGAGCGAGAGAGCGAGAGAGAGAGAGAGAGAGAGAGAGAGAGAGAGCGAGAGAGCGAGAGGGGAAGGTCCAGCAGGAGTCCTGTGTTATGTTGAATTCCTCTTCCAGTTGATAAGCAGCAAGTCCACAAGGCCTGTTGGAAGTGTCAGAGACTAAACTACAAGCCTGCTCCACACACAGACGCTAATACACAACTACTGTACAGTCAGAGACTAAACTACAAGCCAGAGACTAAACTACAGGCCAGAGACTAAACTACAGGCCTGCTCCACACAGACGCTAATACACAACTACTGTACAAGACCTATTACGCTGTTCTCAGAACTGCAACTGACTCCACCTGGATAACAAAGCTGTCAGTCGCTCAGCAACCCTCCCCCCACCTCTGTCTTTCTCTCTCTCCTCTCTCTCTCTCTCTCCCCCTCTTTCTCTCTCCCTCTCTCTCTCTCTCCCTCTCTCTCTCTCCTCTCTCTCTCACTCTCTCTCTCTCTCCTCTCTCTCTCACTCTCTCTCTCTCTCCTCTCTCTCTCTCTCTCTCCCCCTCTTTCTCTCTCCCTCTCTCTCTCTCTCTCTCTAACTGCGCGTCCCAGACCTGTCAGGCTACATTTCACCAACTTTCTTGCTTTGCGCCACTCATCTGCTCTGCCCAGAGGGTGGGGCTGGCACAGGCTAGGTCCTCAGTCATGGACAGGCGTAGCTCTACGTCAGTAGGGTGGGGCACTAGGGCGAGGTGATCCATCAACAAAGATACACATTACCAATCATCTAATGGCAGCTCGTTATTGTAGAATATAATCAGGCAGCTCAACTCCAAAGGTGATAGTCTTTAGGTGACGTGTTAAAAATGCACTGTGATAATCTTTAGCGACGGCAGAGGAAACCAAAAAGACACGTTTTGGCTTCTGACATCATTGAAGCTGACAACGTTAAATTACAGGGAGGTTTTAAGAACGTTTTGTCTTTCATACAGTGGCTCAATGTTGTTTTAATGGACTTGGAAGATAAGGCCAATCTAGCTATTGTAAAATGATGTTAAGAAAATACAACTACTACTCAAATGGGGGATCCTGTTTCTAGCATTGATCACATGATCATTCAGAAGAAACGACTCTAGAGAGATGGGAGGTGAAGAAAGGACATGTGGGAGGCAGAACACAGACCAATGTGTGTGACTCAGCAGAACAGGAACGCACACAGAAACCCACAGTGCAACACACAAACAACCTGAAGAAACCCACAGTGCAACACACAAACAACCTGAAGAAACCCACAGTGCAACACACAAACAACCTGAAGAAACCCACAGTGCAACACACAAACAACCTGAAGAAACCCAGAGTGCAACACACAAACAACCTGAAGAAACCCAGAGTGCAACACACAAACAACCTAGCTATAAATGTAGACACAAATAAATGCATCAAAGATTACGCTTAATGGAGAGGAATTGGTTAAAAAGTTACTTGGATGTTTAACAGGGTATTGTATTTGTTCCACCGTGACACATATTCCGTATAGGCCCTGTAGTGAGAAGGAATTAGAAATGGCAGAAAAGGAGAACTGCTTTTACACCAATGTAATATTATATAATTATTATATGATACATTTAAACTGAGATGAGCCATTATAACGACGACACAAACACACATGGTCTCATATGATTGAACTTTCCACATGCGCAGGGGGTTAAATATTAACCAAATAACAAACAAATGGTTTTGTTTAGGTAACTACATATCCAAATGTCACTTACAACTACTGAGAAACAGCATTACACACAGTACAGTTCAAAAGTTTGGGACGACTGACAAATGTCAAAAGTCCTTGTTTGAGAAATAAATGCAAATCTTCGTCCAGTAAAAGAACATAAAATTTATCATAAATACAGTGTAAAAATGTTTTATGTTGTAAATAACTATTGTAGCTATTATATTCGTGAGACGCGACCAATTGAAAAGATGCTGGAGTAGTGCGTGATGTCATCGGTCAAGCATGGCGAAGGCAATGTGATGGTCTGGGGGTGCTTTGGTTGTGGCAAACAATTAGTACAGGTCAAAAAAAATCTTGAAGAAGGAAGGCAATCACTGCATTTTGCAAAGCCGTGCCATATCCTGTGGACGGTGCTTGATTGGAGACAACAACAGGACAATGACCCAAAAATAAAAATAGAGTGACCAGTACGGTCACCGATTCTCAACCATATGTTGTGAGAGCAGCTTGACCGTAGGGTACATAAGAAGTGCCCATCAAGCCAATTCAACTTCCGGGCGGAGCTTCAGGAGTAATGGGGTTAACATCTCTTCAGATGACCTCAACACATTGACAACTAGAATGCCAAAGGTCTGCAGTAGGACATGGTTTTTGGTTGCAAATGGACAATTAGTATTGAATTTAAAAAGCTAAATTTCAAACATTGTCTGTTTGTACTATTGATTGTCAAATATTTCCTATTCAAACTAATTTCATGTATGTTTTCGTGGAAAACAAGAATTTCTAAGTGAGTTAACCTACACTCCAGCCTCAAATGAGGCAACAGTCACATAGCAAAACAGAGCAATGCAGTATCGTAACGTGAACTCACTGTGGACACAAGCATTTTACTATCAGGAAGTGCTATAATCAGTGTTAAAACAACCGCAGGGTTTCTTCTTTCTTTAGGGTGCCTTCTCACTTTACCCAGCTAGGGGGCAGCAGAGGACCATGCACAGTCTCAAGAAAGTTTCTAAAAAGCGCCGTAAACATGAACTGAATCTGAAAGAACTAAATTTTTTACGACAATTACCTGTTATCGAAAATGTACAACATTTTTTAAAGTTCTACAACTGGAACCTTAAGTAAACACTCTAGTATGCTTCAGTGGTTAACTATATGTAGCTGGACACAAACCGACTGAAGACACCAACCATGACAGCTTAATATTTACCATTGTAGAGTTACTATGTTATACTATACTATGTTAGGACCATTTCCTGCTCCCTCTTCCTTCACCAATCACAGCATTAGATTGCCCTAGGAATTCCAAGAATGGCTTGAATGTTGGAAAGCATTTACTAATTCCCCAGTAGAACAGTGTAGCCCCAGTAGAACAGTGTAGCCCCAGTAGAACAGTGTAGCCCCATTAGAACAGTGTAGCCCCATTAGAACAGTGTAGCCCCAGTAGAACAGTGTAGCCCCAGTAGAACAGTGTAGCCCCAGTAGAACAGTGTAGCCCCAGTAGAACAGTGTAGCCCCAGTAGAACAGTGTAGCCCCAGTGGAACAGTGTAGCCCCAGTGGAACAGTGTAGCCCCAGTAGAACAGTGTAGCCCCATTAGAACAGTGTAGCCCAGTAGAACAGTGTAGCCCCAGTAGTACAGTGTAGCCCCAGTAGTACAGTGTAGCCCCAGTAGAACAGTGTAGCCCCAGTAGAACAGTGTAGCCCCAGTAGAACAGTGTAGCCCCAGTAGAACAGTGTAGCCCCAGTAGAACAGTGTAGCCCCAGTAGAACAGTGTAGCCCCAGTGAGCGCTGCCTTAATGAACAGAGACCCGGGCTGAGAGCCCCACGCATTGAAAAGGTTCATTTGTTTGTTCTCCGCAGAATGGCGACAAATGCAGGTCACAGCTTGGGAACAATGGCCTGACTGCCGTGCTCAGAGGATAAGAAAGACATGTCACTACTCCCTTTATTCTGTTGTAGTCAACTGTAAAAAACACCCGTATAAAGAATGTGGTCATATCTCCTAATGCAGCCTGGCTTGCACCCCCCAAACTCTTGCCTCCTTTTTCACACGAGGGATCAATCAGGTTGTTTCCCCCTGAGACCGGGACAGCCTGCTCAGAACTGCTGTGGTGTCCAGTGTCTCTGAGCCGAGGGGAGACATGATCCATAGATTTCAGCTGGAAAACACTCCCTCGCTGATCTTCATGTTAAAGATGGAGGGGCTCATGTTGACACAGCTGGATTGACTAGACGATAAAATAATACGTGGGACGACCGAGGTCAACCTGAGAGGATCAGACCACATGGAACGCCCAGAGAGGCCAAACTTTTCATCTTCTATACAACTAAACACTCCCAGAGGTTTGCCAGTCATCTTGTGTACATAGATAGATGAGAAGTGAACGAATATCTCAGGAACTCAGAGAAAATAAGCATGTACGGTTAATTATGGGTAACTTTATTTCATATTCGCAGGTGTTTTAGTCTCAGCCACATACACACGTACATAGAGGTAATGTTAAGTCCCACCCTCCTTTATGAAATGACCAGCACACAGCCAATGGGATTCCTTCATTCCATTATGGCACCAACCGCTGTGAACAGACAGTGCAAATCATCACAGAGTAGCAAAAAAAGATCACGATTGTCAATACATCGGTAGAAACTCCCTCATCATATAGTTGTGCATAACAGAGGGCCGTCCCAGCAAACAGAAAATAGATAGGCACAACTTATGCTAATAACCAGTCCTGTTTGGTCATGTAGAATATTGTGGTCCCACTGAGGAACATACTAAACACACACAGGAAATCCAAAACAGCACAATTGTTCATTATACAATAGATTGAGTCACAGCTTCAATATTAACACTGTCTTACTGTGGATATAGCTACCATAAACTTCTCTGTTTCTTCTTGAAGTAACATTTCTATGAACTATAGAGGTTAATCGTGTTAACTAGTTAAGGTATGTGGGTTTTAGTAAAATCCCCAAATATTTTACAATTCAAAAGTATTGAGTAATTGAGTAATACATTAATGAAACCGGAAAAACACACTTGAACATTGCTTAGATGTTGACGTACATTGACATTGTATATATAAAGTTCTACTGTATGCCGTTTTTTTTTTAAAGCAGAGCTGAATACTGCCATAACAGTCAGGTTACTCGGAAATCGAGTGATTAAACAAAGGTTTTCTTCAGATCACACTGTGAATATGGACGGATTACAATTCTTCACTCATCTTAGAAAACATATCACCTGTCATTCAGCCATTCTTTTACATATTCATCAGTAAATAAATACCAAATATTTCATATTATGTGTATATGGTTTCATATACGGCCCTGTGGCACTAAATTAAGCATGAAAGATTAATGACTTCATAAGTTTCTTTATACCAAAAAAGTGGCTAAACATTTGATTGTTGATATGCGTTCTTGTGAGGAATTAAAATATATATATTTTAGCGATGGATTACAAATGACGTAATGCTATCTTTTTTACAAGGTGAATACTCTGCAAATCATTGCTGGATAATACATAAAATGTTACAAAAAATATGCAGTGATTAACTAAGATATCCTACCAATAATTAAACTTTCGAGAAATTATTATCAATCTTTATGAAGGCCATTTAATTAATTAGCATTATTTAATTATTCCATCACAATCTATACACTGTAAAAGAAAGAAAAAAACATGTAAAGCGTGAACTGAGCTGTTGAATATATTCCCATAGTAACCAGATAATATGACTTTATTGCCATAGTGACCAGACAATATGACTATATTACCATAGTGACCAGATAATATGACTATATATAGCCATAGTGACCAGACAATATGACTATATTACCATAGTGACCAGATAATATTCCATTCACCATTGTCCATAGCGACCAAAACATTGTCTCTGAATAGAAACTCCTACAATCGTTCCAGGACTGGCAACTACACACTTCAGATGGGCTTTTCACACAGAGCCTGTATCCATCCACCAGCCTGTATCCATGGCGCCGTGGTCCTGATTGACTTTAGTGCATTGTGGGTAGGAGCCTCTCCATTGAATTGGCTCACAGAGACAACGTTGATATGATGTTGTCTTGGCTGGAGGAGCGTTTATATCCAGATGAAGAGCTGAAGTAGGTCTCTCCATCCGTACTTATGTCGTCCTCGTCATCATCATCGTCGTCCATATTGTTGTGCAGAGGGGCTGAGTTGGTTTTACGCCTTCAGGAAAAGAAAACAGGATTGTGATTCTGTCTAGAGGACAGGGTGGGGTGCGGGATTACAACTGGGTACAGACTGGGAGAAAGTGGGCTTAAGCCAATGTTAAGCATGTTAGCATGTTAAGTTAGCATGTTAATTTAGCATGTTAATTTAGCATGTTAATTTAGCATGTTAATTTAGCATGTCAATATAGCATGTTTTTTAGCATGGTAATTTATCATGTTCATTTAGCATGTTTATATAGCATGTTTATTTAGCATGGTAATTTAGCATGTTAATTTAGCATGTTAATTTAGCATGTTTATTTAGCATTTTAATTTATCATGTTAATCTAGCATGTTCATTTAGCATGTTCCTTTAGCAACTTTATTTAGCATGTTCATTTAGCATGTTCATTTTGCATGTTTATATAGCATGTTCATTTAGCATGTTTATTTAGCATGTTTATTTAGCATGTTTACTTAGCATTTTTATTTAGCATGTTTATTTAGCATTTTTATTTAGCATGCTCATTTAGCATGTTTATTTAGCATGTTTATTTAGCATGTTCATTTAGCATGTTCATTTAGCACATTTACCTCATCTCGCTGCGCAGGGCTTTGACCTGGCTCTGTAATTGCTCATTGGCCTCCAGCTGTTCGTCCAGGTCTCTCTGCAGTTTCTTCTTGCCGTGTTCTAAACGGTCGATCTCCTCCTCAGACTCGTCCATCTGTCTCTTTAGAGCCTTCAGACGCAGGTTGAGCTGTGACAGGAAACCGAAGGGTTAAACCGTTTCTGTATGTGGGGGCGTGCGTGTGTGTGTGTATGTGTGTGCGCGTCTGGTCGAGTGTGTGAATTGCATCCTGACCTGGTCTTTCTGATCTTGCAGCGAGTGGTGCTCTTCGTCAACTTGCAGTATCATCTCCTTCACCTTCCTCTCCAGCCTGCGGTTTACCAGCTGCAGATTGGCACGGTCCCTAGACAACATGGTGTTATATGTAAGACTGCTGATCTCAGTTCCCATACTGTATCCAGGCAAATGGAGGATCCTGAACTATAGTCCGGGAAATGTGAATTATTAACAGGAAATTACAAACCTATGAAGATATTTTGAAACCTCAGATGCAGACTGAACTTACAACCACATGGAACCACACACCAACCATACATCTCGTCTCCATCTAACCTCTACCCAACCCACAGACACAAGCCCACTCCTGATGGAACCAAGCCACATACCTCTCCTCCCCCTCCAGCCTCTCCTCCAGCTCCTGGATCCTACTCTCCAGCTGGCTCACCAGCCCCTCCTTGTTGGACTTCTGGGAGCCCTCCAGATGGGCTATCCTGCTCTTCAGATCCTTGTTCTGTATGAAACCATGTGAGAAACACACTATTGGTTTTGCTTTAATGTGCTGATGTTTTTGTGAACAAGCCGTTGTCAATGGAAAAGTATAAAAATGGAGACAGGGAAAGACAGACAGACAGATGGATTTGATGAGGGCTTGGTATGAGCCTGACAGAGCTGTCACTGATTGGTTGCTTTGGTTTCCTCCCAGACAGGAAGAGGAGTAGCCAAAACAGGACAGTATGTACCTGTCTCTCCAGTGCCATCTTGTCACATTCCAGGTCCTGTCTACCAGCTCTTTCCTGCAGGAGTTCATTCCTCATCTGCTCCACCTGCCAACCACAGCAGAGAGCAACTGTCATTGCAAAGCTTTTATCTCAGAGAATGCCATTATTATTAGAGGCTCTGTATGTGTGTAGTTTCAGAAGCTTCCCCCCCGATGAGTATTTTAGTAGCCAATTGGTGGTCTGGACAATGTTGTTTTGGTTGCATTCCTCCAAACTGATATCACCTCAGTTCTCATTAATGTCTATACTGATAGCTTCACAGGAGTTAGTCCATCCGAACTTTCATATACAGGGTGCCAGATATTCACTTAAGCCCACGATTTCTCAGGAGGTTGAACACCTCTCCAAAGACCAGATAAAGATGTTTTCTTTTCTTTTTAGCTTCACTATATCTGTGAAAGATTAGTAATAAAGAATAAAAAACCGTTGACTCCTTGGTGCTCTACTTTAGGTAGGATTTCAAACTGAAATATTTGATATTATTCACAGTAGCTGATTCTAGTGGGCCCAGCACAGTACTGGGGGGAGCTGATTCTAGTGGACCCAGCACAGTACTGGGGGGAGCTGATTCTAGTGGGCCCAGCACAGGACTGGAGGGAGCTGATTCTAATGTGTCCAGCACAGTACTGGGGGGAGCTGATTCTAGTGGACCCAGCACAGGACTGGAGGGAGCTGATTCTAGTGGGCCCAGCACAGTACTGGGGGGAGCTGATTCTAATGGGTCCAGCACAGTACTGGGGGGAGCTGATTCTAGTGGGCCCAGCACAGGACTGGAGGGAGCTGATTCTAATGTGTCCAGCACAGTACTGGGGGGAGCTGATTCTAGTGGACCCAGCACAGTACTGGGGGGAGCTGATTCTAGTGGGCCCAGCACAGGACTGGAGGGAGCTGATTCTAATGTGTCCAGCACAGTACTGGGGGAGCTGATTCTAGTGGACCCAGCACAGGACTGGAGGGAGCTGATTCTAGTGGGCCCAGCACAGTACTGGGGGGAGCTGATTCTAATGGGTCCAGCACAGTACTGGGGGGAGCTGATTCTAGTGGGCCCAGCACAGGACTGGAGGGAGCTGATTCTAATGTGTCCAGCGCAGTACTGGGGGGAGCTGATTCTAGTGGGCCCAGCACAGGACTGGAGGGAGCTGATTCTAATGGGTCCAGCACAGTACTGGGGGGAGCTGATTCTAGTGGGCCCAGCACAGTAGTGGGGGGAGCTGATTCTAATGGGTCCAGCACAGTACTGGGGGGAGCTGATTCTAGTGGACCCAGCACAGGACTGGGGGGAGCTGATTCTAGTGGGCCCAGCACAGTACTGGAGGGAGCTGATTCTAGTGGACCCAGCACAGGACTGGGGGGAGCTGATTCTAGTGGGCCCAGCACAGTACTGGAGGGAGCTGATTCTAGTGGGCCCAGCACAGTACTGGAGGGAGCTGATTCTAATGGGCCCAGCACAGTACTGGAGGGAGCTGATTCTAATGGGTCCAGCACAGTACTGGAGGGAGCTGATTCTAGTGGGCCCAGCACAGTACTGGAGGGAGCTGATTCTAATGGGTCCAGCACAGTACTGGAGGGAGCTAATTCTAGTGGGCCCAGCACAGTACTGGAGGGAGCTAATTCTAGTGGGCCCAGCACAGTACTGGGGGGAGCTGACTCTAATGGGCCCAGCACCGTACTGGGGGGAGCTGATTCTAATGGACCCAGCACAGGACTGGGGGGAGCTGATTCTAATGGACCCAGCA
The DNA here is from genome assembly GCA_029465975.1 of Dallia pectoralis. Lineage (NCBI taxonomy): Eukaryota > Metazoa > Chordata > Actinopteri > Esociformes > Umbridae > Dallia > Dallia pectoralis. The sequence goes on from CM055762.1 coordinate 9,878,772, forward strand.
CAGTAGTGGGGGGAGCTGATTCTAGTGGGCCCAGCACAGTACTGGGGGGAGCTGATTCTAATGGACCCAGCAGACTGGAACAAACACAAGCCACTAATCGGCTTTGTGAAAGATGGCGGGAAAAAAGTGGATAAATGATTCTCATTTAGACAGGAGGGGAGCACCTGGTGCCAGGAGAGACACAGGTGTTCTGCCAAACACACCCACACTCTCCCCCACACCCACACTCTCCCCCACACAACCCCACCCCACACACATCTCTTCAACACATCCTCATTTCCTAACCCCCCCCATCTACTTCACAACAACAGCAAACCACTCCACTGTTGCCTAGGAAACGGACACATTGGCCCAGCTTTGCAATGCCAAATTGTCTAGTGCATCTCTTCTCTCGGCGCCAGGATATTCTGTACTAGTTCTGTCCTTTTAACTTGCTCATACTTTTGCAGACCAGGCACATTAAACATGCCACCGCTCAAACACTGCTGAAACTACTGTCTAAAGACAGACAATGGCATACAGAAGTGAGTAGAAGGCCTGTCATGTCCTGGTTGCTACAATACAACATATTTCACTTAAATTGAGTTTAATAGAGAAATATAATTGAGAAATCTGCTAATAGAATAATTTTTATCAACTAATTACTGACTACAGACTACGTTCTACAGCCTACAACCTACAGCCTACAGCCTACAGCCTACAGCCTACAGACTACAGACTACAGACTACAGACTACAGCCTACAGCCTACAGCCTACAGACTACAGAAATCCCCTTAAGTGACTAAATGCAGTGGTGTCTTTTTTACAGTAATATTCCTCCACACTTCTGTTGTTTTCTATTATAACACTGTGATGATTATGAGAGCTGCGTTCTGCTCAGTGATGGTATGACAGAATCCGTGTGTACAGAATAAGCACCTGTACGGAACATTCAACCATCTCTGGATCATTTGGCAGACAGATCCGCAGACAACTCCTAAATAGCTGCGACGTACAAAACACTTCCTATTGGAAAAGCTCATCCTGTACAGAACTTGCTTCTGGAACAATGTGGTTTCCCCATGAAAAGGCACATCTCAACATCCCATTTGCCAGGAAGTGTGTGTCACCATCTCGATCGGATGTTGACAACGGCGCCATCAGCAGCTTTTATCCAAGAGGAAGGAGAAGGCGTTGGCGGTTACATGTGACTCCCTCAGGATGTGAGAGGAACCGTGCTCACGCACCCCAAGTGGGTGTGTCCTGATGACAAAGTCACAGCTAAATGAACACTGCTGCCTGTAAACATGAGACGTTTGGCAGTGTGCTCCGGCTGGCAGGGACAGGGTACGGCTGTGCTCCGGCTGGCAGGGACAGGGTACGGCTGTGCTCCGGCTGGCAGGGGCCAGGGTACGGCTGTGCTCCGGCTGGCAGGGACAGGGTACGGCTGTGCTCTGGCTGGCAGGGGCCAGGGTACGGCTGTGCTCCGGCTGGCAGGGGCCGGGTACGGCTGTGCTCCGGCTGGCAGGGGCCAGGGTACGGCTGTGCTCCGGCTGGCAGGGGCCAGGGTACGGCTGTGCTCCGGCTGGCAGGGGCCAGGGTACGGCTGTGCTCCGGCTGGCAGGGGCCGGGTACGGCTGTGCTCCGGCTGGCAGAGACAGGGTACGGCTGTGCTCCGGCTGGCAGGGGCCGGGTACGGCTGTGCTCCGGCTGGCAGGGGCCAGGGTACGGCTGTGCTCCGGCTGGCAGGGACAGGGTACGGCTGTGCTCCGGCTGGCAGGGACAGGGTACGACTGTTTCCCTAGCTGGGAGGTGCCAGTATTAAAAAGGCTCTTTGTGACTGATGCATAAAATTGGATCGGCACTCTTACACCGGGCCGGCACCCTGCCAAACTGAACGATTATGTAAGATCCTCTTACAATGCAATAACCCCTCAATACTCTACAGAACACAACAGGGAATGTTAGAGCGTCACCCCATACAGGGGGCCCCCCACACACACACACACACACACTTTTGGGTGCACCTGCCACTATCAGTGGTGAGAGATGATGTGAAACCTACAAAGCACTGATTCAGACTGTAAGTTTAGATGTCACATTATGCCAAGATGCTACGGCACGTCTTTAAAAGGCTCAGTTCAACCAAGTCCAAGAGAACTGTTCCAGAACAGGCAGAGTTATTTTGTGGATGATAATGAAGTTAATGAAGTTTGTGAGTGTGACGCCACCAGTCACAGGAAACAGACGGGTGAATGACTGAGGTCCATCCTGGTTACTGAATGTTAGAATGCCTCACTGATCTGAGGTCTGTGATTAAGGTGAGCCTCACTTGTTCTCTGCCTCTGTCGATCCTGTCCATTAGCAGGTCTCCGTTCTGTCTCTCCTCGTCCAGATCTAACTCCAGCTGATTTATCCGGTCCTGTAGAACACAGAATCAACACTCACCTGGTTAATACTATTGACATAATAATGTGACCTTGTTCTAAACACAGGTGCTTCTTGGAATGACCGCTTTAGATTTCCTTCCAGTGTGTTTTGCCATCACACTGACTGTCAACAGCGGGGACCTGCAGTGCACATAACTTAAGAAATACCTTCCTCAGACCTGAGTACAAAAATATAGAGACTGACACTATAACAGACAGATTCTATTTAGCATTGGCCCTCAAAACAACCTTTATCCTTCCAAGATTTAACTACTGGTTCAACTGACTCTAGTTTTTTTTTGTTATCACAAACTATATCTATACGTCAATGTGCCAACCTGCATTCCTCACAGATAAGAGTCATAAACGTGTGTGAGTTTTTCCTTAAGAATCCCTCAGAAAACAGTGAACGAGACTAGTCATTTACTCACGGGGAGAAAATTCTATGACAATGTTCCTTTCTCTCCGGAAGATTCTTATCACAACCAGCTCAACCAGCACTGAGAATATAACGAGGTCTATATGCAATACTGCTACGAACAAGATGTACTTTAAAAGCCAGACAGCTAAATAGTGTGTTTTGCTAGCCGACACCAGGTGTTTTCTAGAGGGAAGTTGTAGTATGATTTTGCTTAGTGGTAATTAGCTTATTTGACCTATTGTTTTTCTTCAGAGTTTCAATGTCAAACAGGATGAGCTAATCTACACAAAACATTCTGTTTTTCGTTTGATATACTATCTTAAAAGGTCATCTGGTTTCTGATGGTTCTGCAGAGCAGTACTTCAGATATCTCCTCCATACCTCCATGAGTTTGACCTGTCGTATTTTGTCATCTTTGGAGTGAACTTTATTCTCTGCCTCCACCTCCAGGTCATAGACCTTCTGCTCCAGGGTCTTCACTGAGAGCACAGTGTCATCCCGCTCCTTTTTGCACTGCCTCAGATCGTCCTCCACGTGGCTCAGCTGAAACACAGAACAACCAGGTCAAACAGGATGAATGCCTGGTTTATTATCAGACCAACACCACACCACGGGTCTGTGTCACAGCGATAGGGAAACACACGTGTGCTTTATCAATGCCTGCAAAAACAGTGACTTTAAAGGCGGATTGGGGGGTCAGTCATTCCCGCTTGCACAACAATGACCTTTTATCCACCTCTTCCTGAAGACCAGCTGGATAAATAAACCACAGCATATCCCATCTGCGCATGAGCAGTTTGGTTCCTAACTTTTGGAAACCCGCAAGTCAAGTTAGCCGTTTTAAATCATGATTTCATAATATCCTGCACAGTTAGCCGTTTTAAATCATGATTTCATAATAACCTGCACCGTTTCAAGGCCTCCAGAATCAGAAGCAGAGAAGCCTCTTGTATATCAGATTGTTCTGTAATGTGGTTGTTGGTAAACATCAACGAACCCACTGCAAGTGTGACATCACACTACAAACAGGAAATACGCTGGCCAATTATAACCGCTTTTAGCTGGCCAATTATAACCGCTTTTAGCTGGCCAATTTTAACCGTTTATATTTTGGTATAAGCAAAAAGGAAAATAAACATCTAAATGGAAACGTTTAACATGATATGGTTTAACATTCTTGTGTTTGGACTTTCTTGGATCGAGTCTGAGTCTGGACAACTTTCCAAATGACTGTAGGAAAGTCGTTTTCTTTAAAGACACTCTGCTGGGGTGAGTAAGCCAAACTCAGAGGGGGAGGAAAATATTATCAGATAAATTAAGCCACACCCAATGTAATCCATATGATTTAGTTAACAAATTCAGCAAAAACATTCCAGACATTCCAAAGGTTAGTAAAAGCCAGACAATATAACGGCCATGGGTGGGGCAGAACAGGGTTCTGATGGTTATATACTAAACAAGATGATGGTGAGTCCTACATTTACACACTCAATTAACTAATTTAAAATATAAGACATTCACAGCTAATATTTATATATATTTTTACAGCTGGGAATCATGATGCTGAGAGCTCTATGAATATATTCCTACTTTAACCCCTAATAGACCTCAGCCCCAACAAGCCTTTACAGCTGGTAAAATCTGGTTGAGTTGAGGTTGAGGGGGGAGAGGAGGGGGGAGAGGAACACACATTCCTAGGCCATGACCTCACTGACCAAACCCAGCATGGGGGCTGACGCCACACTGAGTCAGGACAATTGCTCATCCTCTATTGTCCTGGGAAGTGGAAGTTAACCAACCTGCTCCTGCAGAGACTTAGAAGCCAGGCAGGACTTATCCAGCTCCAGGCCTCGCTCCCTCAGCTGCCTCTGGAGATCCGACAACTCCCGGCGGTTCTTTTCCTTGTACACGTCTATCTGCTCCTGCAGCTCCTGGGTGGAGAACTGAGACGCCTCCACAATCTCACTCATCTACAAGGAGGAGAAGTGGCAACAAGTGGCAGAGTCAGTTATGCTGTTGTACTAACATGTAGTTCACACACATCCACAAACTGCTGTGGGATGATATCAGCGGGGTGATATATGTGGGGTGATATCAGCGGGGTGATATATGCGGGGTGATATATGCGGGGTGATATCAGCGGGGTGATATATGCGGGGTGATATATGCGGGGTGATATCTGCGGGGTGATATATGCGAGGTGATATCAGCGGGGTGATATATGCGGGGTGATATATGCGGGGTGATATATGCGAGTTGATATCAGCGGGGTGATATATGTGGGGTGATATCAGCGGGGTGATATATGCGGGTGATATATGCTGGGTGAAATATATGCGGGGTGATATATGTGGGGTGATATCAGCGGGGTGATATATGCGGGGTGATATATGCGAGTTGATATCAGCGGGGTGATATATGCGGGGTGATATATGCGAGTTGATATCAGCGGGGTGATATATGCGGGGTGATATCTGCGGGGTGATATATGCGAGGTGATATCAGCGGGGTGATATATGCGGGGTGATATCTACAGGGTGATATCTGCATGGGGTCTCACCTCCCTCTGAAGTTTCTCCACAGTACGATCCAGCAGTCTCCGCTCATCTTCTATCTCATTCTTTGTGTTCTTGAACTGTTCCTTTTGACTCCTCTCTTCCTTCAGCTTCTCCTCCAGCTCTCTGTGCTCATGATTTAACCTGCTCAGGTTCCTCTGGAAGAGAAGATAGAAGCATCCCAAAGGGTCAGAAAATTGACTATTATGGTCAAAGCCCTGGTCACTCTCACCTGTATATCCTCTAACCATGTGGTCAAAGCCCTGGTCACTCTCACCTGTATATCCTCTAACCATGTGGTCAAAGCCCTGGTCACTCTCACCTGTAATTCCTCTAACCGCGTGGTCAAAGCACGGTTGGCATGTGACATCTCCTCTTCCTGTTCTTTAATTTCCGCCAAAGATTCTTCCAGCTGCCTCTTCTCTCTCTGTGATTAAACATGTACACCAGAGTTAGACAGTGGCTCTGGACAAACAACAGCTCACGTTAAAGTTCAGTGGACGTCTCACCTCCAGCCGGTCCACCCTGTCACCCAGCCGGCTCTCCTGTAGCTTGGCATCGTCAATAATACGGTTCAGTTTGGCCACTTCATTGTCCAGCTCCTGCCCACGCCTTCGCAGCTTCTCCACCTCCTGGCTCAGCCGCCCCGCCTGGACCTCCACTGCTCCTCTGGCTGCCTCTACCTCGGCCTTCGCCTTGACCACCACAGCGCTGACCTGGAGACCAGACAGCAGACTCAGTACAAACTCAAAAATGTACAGTTACATGGCAGCATAATTGGTTTGACAAAGGATTACAGGCTAAACACAATGGTCCCGTTTATGGGGAAACACAAATATCAAAGAGAATCTCAAATAACCGGGTGGAAGCGTGAACACAAATCTAAGTCTTTGTTCACTTCATCCACGTCCAACTGAACTGGTTACTAATGTAGCGTTTCCCACTGTCACCAGCGTCATGTTGGGGAGATGAGGGTAAAGCAATCAGACCAGTATCAGACCACATGTCATCCTTATTCATCAGAGCTTCTATAATAATACTTATGTCTGAATAGCTTCATCTGCCAGACATTCGCTTGTTTGCTGCCTGTCTCTCAACATGAACAAATCCCCTAATTAGATGGCCCACTTTTGGTGGCATCCTGTCCCTGTCTGGTGTTGGCTGGTGAGGTAAGGCAGTGTGAAAGAGGGCCTGTGTGCTTCACCTCTGTCTCATCACAGCACAGCCTTCTAGTCTGCTGTCCCGGATATCAGGTTTCAGTTCACAGTGACCTTGAACATTTCTAATGATATTCACTGTGTCTGAATAAGAAGACCTAAGATAAGAAGCACAAAACAGGAATAAAGTCAGGGTTAGTTTATTTAAAAATAATCCATATCTCTAGTAATGGTGAAGTGAAAGCGTTTCACGGTATCACCTGCAAGTATTTTTGTGCTCAGCTATGATATGACAGCCAGAGGGATTAGCATATCCTGAAAGTGTTGCTCTAAGAAGATACTGAAAGAGCGAGTTTCCATTGTATTTGTTCACAAACAAGATTATCAGGAAGCCAAGTGATGCTTGACAGGACGTCTAATGACAGGTGTGTTTGTTTACTACAGCATGACATGCCTGTGCCACACGTCTCCATGGAAACGGCCAGTCACTCACGATCATGTGGGCTTTCGTTACAGATGAAAAGGGACACGTAGTTTCCCACACGTAAAAAAGGGCAATGCGCTGGATCGAACCCGAGGCCCGGAATGTTCTCCGGTGAGATGCCGAGGTTCCATCCGAGCACATTACACCAGGTCTACATTTCATTAACCAGATGATAAACACGGGCGATATTGTATGTTATCAGTTTACTCTCTGTTCATGCTCTACAATATGAAGGCAGACAGGGAGGAACCCAACAGGTTCATGGGAGGAGGAATGCCGTCTCTCAGGGGGATTAGAAATCGGCGGTGGAGATGAACACACTAGACTTCTATTTCCCTACCCATGCCTGGACGGGCAGACGGCCGGGCACCTTCCCCTGGCCTCACTCTGGTACACACACCCCTGCCACATTAATCACTGCCCACATCTGATGCACCATACACACACACACACACACACAAACCCACGCACACGCACAGACACACATGGACACACACACACACAGACACACATGCACCCACACACACATGCACAGACACACGTGGACACACACACACACACACAGACACACATGCACCCACACACACATGCACAGACACACGTGGACACACACGCACACACACACACACACACACATACACACACACAGTGTCCCAGTCAGAGCCAACGCTAACGATACCAGACATTAACTAACACACATGTACTGCACTAATAGGGCCTGGGTTTATCAGTCCTGAGTTAAGTGTGTGTCTACCTGAACGTTTGTGTCTTAAAAGCAGGCGGATCTGACTAAGTGTGTGGGAATGTGTAAGCATTCACTCCTGTGATTAAATGCCCTGTGGTGACTCATAACGTATCCATGGTGAGGAATGAGTCCAAAGTCCCCCCCCATCACTGAGCAAGCAACGTTGAGGACCAGCACTGGCCAATGAGTCTTGGCGTTCCAGTGTTTGTGTGGAGGGTGGGAGATGAGGTGTTAAGGTCACACATGAGAGATGAGAGACCAGGAGATCATTAACCAAACCAACATCAACTCCTCTCCTCCAAAACCACCTTCCTTGGTTTGTAGGAGCACAGCAGACGCCTGCCTGGAAACAGACCTGCCGTCTAACAAAACGATGCAGGTGTCACTGACCCGTGACCTGTGACCCAGACAGAGTATTCTCACACTTTGCATGTGCGTAGAAAGGCACTGTCGAGAAACGATCTGATAACATGTTTCACCGGTCTGGGGATTAAGAAAGAGGAATGTGAAGAACACGGTTTGACAGGTAACTTAGCTTGGATATGTTACTGTTTCCTGATTCTCATCTGGGCTGTGGGTGGAGGTCAGGTTTACATTTAAAGTAATCTGGGCTGTTGGTGGAGGTCAGGTTTACATTTAAAGTCATCTGGGCTGTGGGTGGAGGTCAGGTTTACATTTAAAGTCATTTACCAGACGCTCTAACTCTGGGAGAGGCGTAGCTACAGGAAATGTAGGCTCATTGTTTCTCAGTGTTTTGTCATACAAACATCCCCTCACCCGTTCCATTACTGTCCCATTTCCCACCTTGGGTCCTGTGGGGGCTTACACCGGGGGGTGGCGGAGACGCACAGGGGTCCCTGGGGATTTGTTTTACTAGCTAGTACAAAGCCTCAGTTTGAACAATCGGAACGTTTGACTTTGAGAGCTCTCTTGTGTATCCTTAAACTGTTTGTCTATAGTTGGGCATTAACTACCATTGTGCTGCAAGTGAAAGGAGTTGCACTAACAATGCAGTGAAGTATGTTTGGCCCAGTGTGGCACAGTATGGCCCAGTGCGGCCCAGTATGGCCCAGTATGGCCCAGTGCGGCCCAGTATGGCCCAGTGTGGCACAGTATGGCCCAGTGTGGCACAGTGTGGCCCAGTATGGCCCAGTGTGGCACAGTATGGCCCAGTGTGGCACAGTGTGGCCCAGTGTGGCACAGTGTGGCCCAGTGTGGCCCAGTGTGGCACAGTGCGGCCCAGTATGGCCCAGTGCGGCCCAGTGCGGCCCAGTATGGCCCAGTGTGGCCCAGTGTGGCCCAGTGTGGCACAGTGCGGCCCAGTATGGCCCAGTGCGGCCCATTGTGTGTGCTAAGGTCAGTTTCAGTTCTACTAGAAACACACACAACCCCTGCTGAATCCTCTTTGGAGTCCACGCCACAAACAATGGAGTTTACTGATATTCCTGAACCAATTACGATGCAAAATAAACCTGCCAGGGTAATCCCAGCCTCGCAAAAACCCGCCACTAAAATGTATTGGCACATAAACATCCGTTTTTAAATGACAAGCCAGTTAATCCACTCTAAATCCAGCAAGCATTGAAAAAGTATAATCTCACTTTTAACTGAATCTCATGCCATTAGAAGACATAACAGACTATCCTCTGTGGTCACAGAAATACTGGTTAATGTGTATGTCCTGCAAAAGCCCTAAGCACGTTTACCATCACATGTCGTCAACAGAGTGACCGTTACCTTGCATGCGAGTACACTTCTGTGGGTACACAACCTTCACAGAGTATTACAGAAACACTTCCAGTGAAACATTCCAGAATACAAAATAATGATTCATAAAGGAACATGTTGTCCTGCTGCCTCCGGTCTACAATGGCCTCGGGTTAGGCGGCATGAAACACTAACAACAGAGTAGCTACAATGTCCAAGCGGCATCCCATAACTGTTGAAGTTCTGAGCTGAGGGACAGAGTGTTTCTCTGTAAGTAACCCAGGGCCCAGGCCAGGATGCAGACAAACACAGGACATCCTCACTGACCCAGCTGAAACAACACATTGGTGACACAATTGAAACACACAAATACTGGCCACGATGCAGTTGTATCCGATTGTGGGCGGAGCTAGGAATGGGGTGGGTCCTGGAGATGGAACAAGGGTGAGGGACGGGTCTCTAGAGAGAGATCAGGAATGTCCCTCCGAGGGAGACCATAGCAGCCATGATGAGTCATGGTCACTTTCCCTCTCCTGTCAAACCACTGCACACAGCTGGACTTCTGCATCTGTCTGCAAGGTGCATATTCTGGAACATTCTCTGATACACCCTTTTCTCTGTTTGCTGAACCTTATCTGCTCACATTTTCCACATTCCACCAAGTCTTACTGTTCTCCCTAAGAACCGATCTACAAGAAAGTCATGTATCGCAAGTTCTCACGTCTAAGGACAGATTCTCTGTAACTGTTAAACCTCGATGACTGCAATTAAATCTAAAATGTCTCATACTTTAATGTGTGAAACAAACTCTTTCCTCTACTGAGGTCCACAATGTCTTTTAAAGGTCAATGGACATAGAGAAATAGAAATAACAGAGCACATTTCATGAAGAACAGCTCATTAGATTAGTGACTGCTTGCCACTGCAATTAACAGACAAGGAGAAGCCTTTAGTGCTCCAGTTTCCATCGTCGTTCTCTGCATGGGGCAACCTATCAATGCACATGCCATGGTTGAGTGAGAGGAAAATTGTTTGGAGACACGACAGATGAAGGCCAAACCGCACACACTAAGCAACCGCACACACTAAACAACTCTGCACTCAGTGTGGTTATTCACTCACGCAAAGTGAAACAGCTGGTTTTTCAATACTGCCTGGTGGAAACAAGTACAGTACAATGTAACTGCCAGAGACATATTCTGTGTTCTCATGTTTGAGAACCCTTATAGGTTTGCTTTTCTTTGCCCTTACAAAGGAAAAGGCCAAAACCTCTCTAAATCAGACAACATGTTTAAACACTGTGAAGCAATAAGTTTAAAATGCACTGGCTGTAAAGTCAAAATAACAAAATCTTTCCCATGGATGGAAGCACATTTACTCTTGAGCGAAATAGTTTATTACAATCAATGTTGTTTTAGGAGTGTTTTGTTAAAGGCCAACTAATAACTGCACAGCATATACTTCAACTGATGAGCCAAAACATTAATATGTCAATACGCAGCTGGTCCTTTACATGCCAAATCCGTGCCAACCTGCCGAGGCGTGGACTCTACAAGTCCATGTCAGGAACCCCTGAAGGTGTCCTGTGGTATTTGGCACCAAGACATTAGCGCTCAACCCCCTATCGCTGGTTTGAAACGTGTCCTAGAACCAATGCCGGTACTGTGCGGTGCTGACCGGGAGAACCCCACAAGCTGACCGGCAGAACCCCACAAGCTGACCGGGAGCACCCCACAAGCTTGGAGGCATTGTCTGCCTGAACTTAGTTCCCGTTCCTATTCACAGTACTTCTAACGAGCTTAAGCATATTGTGTCAGACAAACATTGAAACCCGTTGAAAGACTTCTGTAATTTCGTGCAAAAAGAGCCACTATACAATGTGGATGCACAGTTGGCTACAACAACCCATGTTCAAGCCAGGAACCAAAGAAGAAACCTGGAGAGGATCCAGGCTTCATGAGGAGAAACAGGTGACATCTGATGGAGAATCAGGCACTATATCCCAAACACAAAACTCTCCGAAATACTTCTGATGTCACGGTCACAGGTTTAAGCCTCACACATGAGGGTCAGTTATCTAAGTGTGTGTTATTTGAACTGGCTCAGCGGTCAGGGAGCTGAAAGTACAGGTGGTGGACGCATTAGTCACCTGCTTGGCCTCCACTACTGATGTCTGCAGCTTGTGGATCTCCTTCTCGTACTGCTCCCTCAATTTATCCACCTCCTGGTCGTGTGTGGCCACCTCCTCCTTCAGAGCTCCCTTCAGCGCTGTCAGCTCTCTCTCCCTCCTCTTGAGCATCTCCTCCTGCTCCTCCTTGGCTAACATAACCTCCTGTAAATCCAGCTTCAGCTGCATCAGGTCCTACACGGCAGGAGAAGAGGTGGTGACATCTCGTTAACATCACACCCTTGAATTAACTGCCATGGCAACGGGTGTTAGGCACAGACGTTTCGGGTCATTAGTGCCTTAAGCACCGCTAGAATCACATGTTTACACATCACCATGACTGGCCCGACAGTGGTTCTGACGTTATTATGGAACCACAAAACCCTCAATAGCCTGTCTACCCTCTGATAGAACCGGGACCAGGCCTGTGTCTCACCTCCATCATGGCATCCGGTTCTCCGTCAGCGACGGTGGCCTTGGCTCCATCCAGCTCGTCGTGCATTTCTGACAGCTGGTCCTGCAGGTCTCTGATCTCCGTCTGACATTGTTCCCTCTCCATCTTCACCTGGAACAGCCTGTCAGACCACACAGAGCAGCTCACAGTCACAGAACCAGAACCAACAGCAGAACCAATACAACAGCACCTGAGGGTCATTGGTCAGGCACTTACTCTTCCAGTGTGGACCGGAGTTCAGCCTCTGTATCGGTCAGTTTGGCCCTCAGACGGGAGCATTCATCCTGGCTCCTCTCCAGGTCTGTCTGCACCTGTATCACACCTGTCCTGGCTTTCTCATGGGCCTCACTGAGACCCATCTGCTCCTATAACACAACATCAACAGCCAATGGTTATTCACACACACACACACAAACATTGAATGAAACACCGCTTCTAATAAAACACTTATTTTCAATAGAACACAATTCTGTTGTCCAGAATAGACTGAACAAACTCAGTTGTCTCGTTGTCTATTGGTCAGATTAGGGTAGCTAGAAGCACCAATCGGGTTAATAAGTCTTAAGGGGCGACAGCGAGGGATTTCTAAGTCCCACACAGACGGATTCAACATGGCATTATACTGTAGCATTACCCTGTAGCATTATACCGTAGCATTATACCGTAGCATTATACCGTAGCATTATACTGTAGCATTACCCTGTAGCATTATACCGTAGCATTATACCGTAGCATTATACCGTAGCATTACCCTGTAGCATTATACCGTAGCATTATACCGTAGCATTATATAGTAGCATTATACCGTAGCATTACCCTGTAGCATTATACCGTAGCATTATACTGTAGCATTATACTGTAGCATTACCCTGGTTCGCTCTTCAAGTTGCTTTCTTAGATCAACAACTTCTTTTTCCAGCTCAGTGGTTTGCTCCTGTAGAGCTTTGGCTTGGCCAGGTATGTCAGGAGACTGGGAAAACAGACAGGAGTTATTTGACTAAATCAATTTCAAGACACATTATTTGAGTTAAAGGCTCAGCAGTTTTTATCACTACAATCTTGTTTACGGACGCATTTTCATTTAAACAAAATCAACGTATAATTAATTTTTTTTTATAAAACAGGTTTCACATTGTCTCACTGACAATGTTGGTCAACTGGTTACTGACACGTGGCCATATGTTTCTTTATATCCAGATAAAAATTGTGGATGTTGTGTAATGCTGTGTAAAGACAGCAGGGTGACCTCTACGTTCCTCTGCAGGTAAAAGCCTCTGGGCTCAAGGTTAACTTAAAAGGCCCAGAGATTGAGCTGTTTGTTCTGTGGTAACGAAACAATGGCACAACAATCCCTCACCTTGTTATCGCCTCCTGCTGCCCGAGACTTCAGCGTCTGGATCTTCTCAAACACCAGGTTGACCTTCCTCTTGGTGGTGTCGTCGTTATCTGGGCTCCTGCAGACACACAAACACACACACAGATTTAAACCACAGGTGAGCTCACACTCTCGGCTCATCCTAAGACAAAATACTTGGTGGACTACATCTAAACCCAGTAGTGTGTGTTCTGGTCTCAGTAGTGCGTGTTCTGGTCTCAGTAGTGCGTGTTCTGGTCTCAGTAGTGTGTGTTCTGGTCTCAGTAGTGCGTGTTCTGGTCTCAGTAGTGCGTGTTCTGGTCTCAGTAGTGCGTGTTCTGGTCTCAGTAGTGCGTGTTCTGGTCTCAGTAGTGTGTGTTCTGGTCTCAGTAGTGCGTGTTCTGGTCTCAGTAGTGTGTGTTCTGGTCTCAGTAGTGCGTGTTCTGGTCTCAGTAGTGCGTGTTCTGGTCTCAGTAGTGCGTGTTCTGGTCTCAGTAGTGCGTGTTCTGGTCTCAGTAGTGCGTGTTCTGGTCTCAGTAGTGCGTGTTCTGGTCTCAGTAGTGCGTGTTCTGGTCTCAGTAGTGCGTGTTCTGGTCTCAGTAGTGCGTGTTCTGGTCTCAGTAGTGCGTGTTCTGGTCTCAGTAGTGCGTGTTCTGGTCTCAGTAGTGTGTGTTCTGGTCTCAGTAGTGTTCTGGTCTCAGTAGTGCGTGTTCTGGTCTCAGTAGTGCGTGTTCTGGTCTCAGTAGTGCGTGTTCTGGTCTCAGTAGTGCGTGTTCTGGTCTCAGTAGTGCGTGTTCTGGTCTCAGTAGTGCGTGTTCTGGTCTCAGTAGTGCGTGTTCTGGTCTCAGTAGTGCGTGTTCTGGTCTCAGTAGTGCGTGTTCTGGTCTCAGTAGTGCGTGTTCTGGTCTCAGTAGTGCGTGTTCTGGCCTCAGTAGTGCGTGTTCTGGTCTCAGTAGTGCGTGTTCTGGTCTCAGTAGTACGTGTTCTGGTCTCAGTAGTGCGTGTTCTGGTCTCAGTAGTGCGTGTTCTGGTCTCAGTAGTGTGTGTTCTGGTCTCAGCTGTCAGCACATGACTGCTACCCGTTCGCTTTACATGGACTTCTGCTCCAGATCTGTGACCTGACAGACCCAAATCAGTATCCTTCACTCTCTGGACATCAAGCGTGGAGCACACATAAAGCAGCCCAGCTTTACTGGCACAGTGATTGACATGTTTTCTTATTGGATACATGCAGTGGAATTTCAGACTTGGCTTCTTGACAAACATACTTGGTTTAAGCTTTGCAAACACACAACAACAGTCCACCCCTCAAAGCTCTTTAACCTAGCCAAGTTCTAAAACGGTCTCCGAGTTGAACCAACTATAGCATGCTTTAGCCGACTGATGTCTGAGTACTGAAGAATAACAGAGTAAGTCTAGCTCCTCTTAAATCAGGTAATAAGCAGGGTTAGGGTCGAGTGGCTGCATTCCTCAGAAGTGAGAAAGAAAAATAGAAAGAGAACCTAATGTGAGCCAGCTGCTCCAGCCACCCTGTTAGTCAGGTAGAAGGTGACTGAATGCATTGGTTCAGTATCACAGCCAGATACAAACAGAAAATGTAAGAGTTCCATGAGGCATTTCATTCTACTGACGCTTAAAAAAAGGGTACCGTAGCTAGCCACGTTCTTTTAAACCGAGCAGTTTACTGATCACCACATTGTAGGAATTACTTCCATGGTATCGTAACGCCTGTAAAGCACACCAATAAATGGAGCCATTAGACGACACCACTTACAGACAGATGATAGTAAATCAGGAATGTAAAAACTCACCCATCCTTGAGGTAATTGAACAAAATCAGTTTTGCCGTCTCCTCGTGCGTTTGTTGTGAAAGCTCCTGTTGGCCTTTCAGAAGATCTGGGGTCACCTGGGTTAGGGTTAGGGAAATAAAATCAACCAGTGACCTGACTGATACTTTTGGGTGTAGTTACGTGGTTACGTAGCAAACTGCAAAAATGTGACGGCTTTACCTGCACCTCCATCTCTGCAGCAGACTTCTTTACCACGTTAGAAGAAGGCTTGGATTGAGAGGCTGTAGAAAGACTTTTAATAACCCTTGTGCTTGGTGAAGATTGTCCATTTCCAGCATCTGTACTGTCTATGGGTAGTGTAGAGGAGCAGTTCAACACTGCTTTGTACCCCTGGAAGTGGTCTTTAGAGGCAACGCTCTGAGGAGAGCCTGGAGCACTGCTACACCGAGCTGGAGCTCTGGCACCTGGCTTACCCTCCACCGCTGAAACCCAGGAGTCTGTACTGCCGCAGACCTTCTGCAGACGCAGCTGCGACGGCCGGAGGACATGCTCCGTGGACCTGCCCTGGTTCCTGCTGAACTCGTCCAGGTATTCGGACTCCTCACGGAGGCCAAAGGGCAGAGCACTGTCCACGCTCTTTGATCGCTTCCTGTCGTCTGGATTGATCCTGTTCCTGCGACCTGTCCTCCCTCGCCGCTGGCGACCTCCGTCTTTACCGTCAAACTTGACGATGAGTTCGTCCACGCCGGGGATAGAGCCCGTGTCGATGTCTCGTCCCGTGCCCGGTTGAAAGGGGATGTAGCGTCGGTTCTGGTGGCGGTTGATGGTATCTGCGTACAGCGCCTCCAGCTGGTCGGTGGATGAGGCAGAGGAGTGGCGAGAGCGTGACGAAGACTGCAACACAGGTCCGCTGGAGTCCACTCGGCGCAATGGCAGGACGTCTGGCTCTCGGCGGCTGCGCTCTAGGCTAGAGTTGGCACTGCTAATAGAGCCGGAGGACTGGCAGAAAGCCTTGGTCTGCTCACTAGAAGGGCTGGACACATCAGAGAGATGGGGGATGGGGACCCGCTGGGGAGGCTCGGGTGGAGACTGGGGCGGGGGTTTAGATGTAGGCTGAGACTGGGGTTTAGAAGTAGGCTGAGACTGGGACTGGGGTTTAGATGTAGGCTGAGAGTGGGGTTTAGAAGTAGGCTGAGACTGGGGTTTCGATGTAGGCTGAGACTGGGGTTTAGATGTAGGCTGAGACTGGGGTTTAGATGTAGGCTGAGACTGGGGTTTAGAAGTAGGCTGAGACTGGGGTTTAGATGTAGGCTGAGACTGGGGCTGGGGTTTAGAAGTAGGCTGAGACTGGGGTTTAGATGTAGGCTGAGACTGGGGTTTAGATGTAGGCTGAGACTGGGGTTTAGATGTAGGCTGAGACTGGGGCTGGGGTTTAGAAGTAGGCTGAGACTGGGGTTTAGATGTAGGCTGAGTCCGGGGTATCGCCGTAGGCTGAGACTGAGTTTTCGCCGTAGGCTGAGACTGGGGTTTGAACATAGGCTGAGTTCGGGGTTTGAACGTAGGCTGATATTGGGGTTTGGACGTAGGCTGAGACTGAGGTATCGCCGTAGGCTGTGTCTGGGGTTTGGAAGAAGTCTGGGCCAGGGGTTGGGACGGAGGCTTAGTCTCGGCTTTGGAAAAGGTCTGGGGCTTGGACTGTGGCTCAGCCAACTGGGCTTGAGACGTTGCTTGAGACGTTGATTGAGAATGGACGGACTTGGTTTGAGGCTTAGGGAATGGCTGGGGATCTGTTGTCTCCTGCATGGCAGAACTCCTACCTTGATCTCGACTAGTGGACCTGGCATGGACATCTACTGGAGACAAGGACCTGGGAGAGGAGCCCTGGTAAGGGTTCCCAGTCTCCGCAAGAGACCCAGACCGGGGAGGTATGCTATGATAGCCATCCAGGTTCAAGGTGTTGTTCTCTGGGTCATAAGGCTTGAGGATCTCTGGATGTCTCTGAAAGTTCAGCAGGTTGGAGACTGGCTTACTTCCCTGCTCCGGGTCTGCATTGTAAGAGCCCCCGAACTGCATCTGTTTCTGGGACCGGTACTCCACAAACGGGCTGTCGGAGACGACCTCCCGGCTCTCTTTGAAGTCATACTCATGATAGTCGTCAATGAAAGAGCCCTCAGTGTCTACGTGGCCGTGGCCATTAGGACCCGTGTGGCAGGGCCGGGAGCCACAGTCCTGGTTGTTCAGAACCACGTATGGGTGTCCATCAATCCCCTGGACTCTGATGCTGAGGCCATAGGAACCACCCCCATTGTGAGTTCTGGACGGGCGGGCCGACTGGCCGACTCTGAATGACTCCATCGGGAACGCGGCTGGAGAATAAATCCCTTTCCTGGATCCGACCTGTCGTTTACAAATGATAAAATCTGGTTATTGCACGTACATCTGACGCCATCTGATTGGATAACGCCTGACACACCCACAACCTGCTAATGAGAATTTAAAAGCTCACAAAATATAATAATATAGGTTAAAGCTGTACTTAATAATGTTTGTTTATTGAGGGGGAACCCGGCCAAACTGTTGAGCTCCAGTGCTCCTGCCAAATGAAAGGAGTGAAACACAGTACGGCTCTAAAATAACATGAGAGGCCGGTCTTTATCGACGCACTGAACTCAGAACAGTCACTCAACATTACTGCACCTATGTTCACTGACAAATATTCATGAAACAGGCTACAAACTGCCATCTTAATATGTTGTAATAGCCTGTTACTGAGAGTCTCAGGTAAAAAAAAATATAGATAAAGTATTTACAAGGGTGTTTCATTGTTCATTACATTTAACTGCAATATGTTTCACAACCTGTATAGGGCCATGGAGGTGTGTGATTGGGTTGGATGCTATAATTACTGTTTCTTTGTTAATTTACTAAACCAATCTTTAAAAAAATCTCACTACTAGAACTATAGTTAAAACCGCAGAATAAATGGAGGCACTACTAGACGAATGACAGGATAATGTGATGATAGATTAACCTGTCTCCTATACTTAGTGACATCAGCAGACATCAACATTTTCTTACTTGTCTGTCAAACCCAGGACATACAGTAACATGTGTGGGTTTTCTGACAGATGGGTTTGTAGTCTGAAGCTGAGAACCATGCATTTGACCCTGAGGAAAACATCTCTATCAGCACACAGGAAGGCCAATAGAGACACTAGCATTAGACAGCAGGAAGCCTGTTGTGTGTCCACAGACAATGACCTCTTATCTGGGTCCTTTAGGCTTGACTGATAACGTCCTATGTAACCCCCAAAACAATAAATATAGAGATGTGTGTCGTGTAATGGCATGGAGTTACTATAGCAAGCCAAATTACAATACAGGTGGGAGAACAGCAACGTGGATCCAAATAACCGCAGACAGTGATTTAGTCAGCAAAGAATTCGACCAGAATGGAAAAATATATGAGCAAAACAGAAAACACATCCTTGTTCTTTTATTAAAACTCAGAGACCCTGATAATCTCCAGCCTCCACCGAAGGACGAGAAGAACAATGAGGCCACGCTATAGCCCCTTATCCAGGAGGAAGATGACACAATAGCCTCTTTCAGTTCAAGTATCACATGTATCCAACAACACTGTGAGGTGTGAATGTAGCTCTTTTCCTTTCATTGTGTAGCTCTCTGCTAGAGAGGAAATCCGCGGTGGGTTACTTTCTGCCTCCTAATACGACTGCTGTTCCTCCCAATACGACGGCTGTTCCTCCCAATACGACTGCTGTTCCTCCCAATACGACTGCTGTTCCTCCCAATACGACTGATGTTCCTCCCGATACGACGGCTGTTCCTCCCAATACGACTGCTGTTCCTCCCAATACGACTGCTGTTCCTCCCAATACGACTGCTGTTCCTCCCAATACGACTGCTGTTCCTCCCAATACGACTGCTGTTCCTCCCAATACGACTGCTGTTCCTCCCAATACGACTGCTGTTCCTCCCAATACGACTGCTGTTCCTCCCAATACGACTGCTGTTCCTCCCAATACGACTGCTGTTCCTCCCAATACGACTGCTGTTCCTCCCAATACGACTGCTGTTCCTCCCACGACTGCTGTTCCTCCCAATACGACTGTGCTCCTCCCAATACGACTGCTGTTCCTCCCAATACGACTGCTGTTCCTCCCAATACGACTGCTGTTCCTCCCAATACGACTGCTGTTCCTCCCAATACGACTGTGCTCCTCCCAATACGACTGCTGTTCCTCCCAATACGACTGCTGTTCCTCCCAATACGACTGCTGTTCCTCCCAATACGACTGCGCTCCTCCTAATACGACTGCGCTCCTCCTAATACGACTGCTGTTCCTCCCAATACGACTGCGCTCCTCCTAATACGACTGCGCACCTCAACTGAGGGACTAACTTCGCCACAGTCCAGATGCACATCAGACCAAAGGTCAAGGCTGAGAGCAAACTAGGAGGTCACCGCCCTGCCTTTGATCTTTCCAGTGGAAGTTTGGGCAAAGGAAAACGGAAATATATATATATATATGTATAATATGTACTAACCGGTTCTCGAAATCATAGACAGTGTGTTTTAATCACAAAGCACACTATTGAAGCCTCTAAAGTAAACTATAGGAAATAACATAAGGACACGGCACTTTTGCCATTTTAGTAACTGAATACAAAAGAGTTACTTTCCTAGCAGGTTTGATATTGTTACTAAATGTACCACAGATTGAGTTTGTTGATGGTTCTGAGTGAGATAAAACCAATTATTCTATTAAATGCAGCACATTCAAGTATTCAAAATCCTTAAAACAGACATTTATATTCACTATGAACATTAACCCCAGTTATAAATAAAAAATGTAGAAAGTAACTTATTAGGCAACAAGTTCTGAAATCCAAATCTTATGTAATCCAGGTAAATAACAGCATAAGACAGAAAAAGAAGAAAAGAACTGGACCTGTTCCTTCTAGCATTTTCTCTTTTTGGTGCTCTTGTTTCTCATGCACCCATACATTTATTCATACATATTTCAAAAAGAAACATATAGGAATGTATTCATTCAGTAAAAAAAACACATTGTAAATGTATAAAATAAATAATATATAAGAACACTGTAGTTTAAATTGTAGCAGGGTATGCAAACACAGTCCACAAATATACCTGTTGAGTTTAACGATAGTTTGGCACAGATCTTTCAACTGGAACAAGTTTATAGGTGCTTAAAACTCAGTTCCTCTGTGAGTTCCCACGCCTGCATTACTACCCGCCTGAAACTAAGTGGAAGAAGAAAAAAGTTTTGCTTACCAGCGATGCTTTACGAAATATAACCGAGTTTTCGTTGCTCAATTATGGCCAGAAGTTTAGAAGATATGAAAAAGTGCCATACTGCACGGAATTACTGCACGGAATTGCTCCAAATCTATTTGTTGCTGATCTTGTTTTCTGAGTCAGCTCAGTTAGAGCCACAGTGACGTCACGCCCCGCCCCCCGTCTACAACCCCGCCCTCCGTATATATAACCCCGCCCATGTATATAACCCCGCCCCCGTCTCTAACCCCGCCCTCCGTCTCTAACCCCGCCCATCTCCATCCCTACACTCACAACTCAAATACTGACCTGGGACAACATTGACAATGTCAATATGAACACTTTGAACCTGCGGCGTGATATCGCTACCTGACCCAGGTCCAGAACACAGACGGTAGAACAAACACTCCATCATTAGTTTCCATTATAAGCAGTTCAGTTATAACAGTTTTATTCTGTTCTGTTAGGAAATAGCCGCCCAGTGTGGTTTGTTGTCGTTCATAAATCAGAAATGTAGATAAAGTCTTATAGTTATAAAATACAGAAGGCCCAGTAATTATAGTCGATTTCATTACAGTAAAAATAAATGCGGAATGTATGCATTTAAACTTTTAATCTGATTACATCATGCCCTTTAATGATATTTAAATGATGTTATTTACTCGAGTCTGTGATCACAATTTGCAAATCTCTTTTCTTTTAGGCCGATAGCGTCATCTAGTGGACAAACATTTACCTAGTTGTGATTGTGAGGGCCAGAGCAGAGCACATGGGAAAAGAAACAATTGAAAAAAAGATATGCATATTACATTTTACTACAACTATTTTATTTCTTTAATATGTTTTACACTAAACCCTGAATGCACGTACGGATACACAGAACTTGTGATTTCATAATCTAGAGCTGCTAATCATTCCTACAGAGTACCTTGGTAATGTGATATCCAACCCAAATATTACTTGTTATTTTTGTTTGTGAGAGAAACCTGCAAAAGAACAATTACATTTCTTAAAATAACATTACTATCTTGCAATCTGTTTTAAAGGCTCTCAAGGACTTAAATAGATTTGAAAAAAAGTTCATTTATGCATTTATGTCATTTAGAAGACGGCACAGGGCATTAGACACACTCTGTTTAGATCTAACTAGCCCCTCTCTTAGTTGTGGCCAGTTAAGTTTTCAGTTTTTAGATTAGATCAAACTTCAAAGTTCAGTACAACAACATGCAGTTTGCATTCAACCAGAAAGTGCAAAAGTTCTGTGTCTGTGGCAGTTATGGAGACTGTACTGCTTCACAGCCTTTAATAAATGTTGTCAGTTCTGTGTCTGTGGCAGTTATGGAGACTGTACTGCTTTACATACTTTAATATATGTTGTCAGTTCTGTGTCTGTGGCAGTTATGGAGACTGTACTGCTTTACATACTTTAATATATGTTGTCAGTTCTGTGTCTGTGGCAGTTATGGAGACTGTACTGCTTTACATACTTTAATATATGTTGTCAGTTCTGTGTCTGTGGCAGTTATGGAGACTGTACTGCTTCACAACCTTTAATATATGTTGTCAGTTCTGTGTCTGTGGCAGTTATGGAGACTGTACTGCTTCACAGCCTTTAATTTCAACTCTCTGGCGTTGTGTCGTGTTACAGCACTGCACAATAGAGTCTCTGTTCTCCTTCAAGGTGCCACAGCTGGGACATTTGAGCATGCTCAGTAGATTGTGCTGTTTGACCCTGGCTGAGAGAAACTGCAGACATTTTTGTATGGCAGTGTACTGGTCAGCTCATGGTCAAGTTTAACTCCTGTGATTGTGTGGCTGACGGTTGGTAAACTTCTTAACATGTCTATACCTTTTGGAGAGATGCTTGAGAGCTAACATGAATAAGCAATCTGGGTTTACTTTTGTACTGAGGAATAGAGTAATGACTTGTGGAGACAAATCTGTCCATGGATAAACAGACAGTCAAATAGACGGACAGAGACATTGACAGACTGAGACTACAGACTGATTGACAGACAGGTGCTGTCCTGGCCTCTAAATTCCCCAGATCACAATCCGATCGAGCATCTGTGGGATGTGCTGGACCAACAAAGTTGGTACCACAGGACCCCTTCGGGGATCTGCTGCTAATGTCAGATACCACAGGAGACCATCAGAGATCTGAGCTAATGTCTTGGTGTCAGATACCACAGGAGACCATCAGAGATCTGAGCTAATGTCTTGGTGTCAGATACCACAGGAGACCATCAGAGATCTGAGCTAATGTCTTGGTGTCAGATACCACAGGAGACCATCAGAGATCTGAGCTAATGTCTTGGTGTCAGATACCACAGGAGACCATCAGAGATCTGAGCTAATGTCTTGGTGTCAGATACCACAGGAGACCATCAGACATCTTGTAGAGTCCCCACCTCCGGTGGGTCTGGGATGTGTTGGTGGAACCCAGAGGACCAACAGCATATTAGGCAGTGGGTCAACATTTTTTGTTAATCAGTGTATAGGAAGGCAGGAGGCCTTTTGATTTAGTTCCAAAGACATCAGCCAAGCCTCTTCTGTCAGCAGGCCCACCCTGAATCACTCCCATCCAGCCAGACCCACAGGAAGTGAGCCTTCAAACACGGTGGTCCCACAGTTATACAAAACACCTCCAAACATGATAAAAGCCCAAAGGAATAAACACATATACACACAAACATTTAGTCTGGGATATAGACACAGAATACATAACAAACTTTGTCATTAACTTTATAGCAGTTATAATTTTGTCAGTCACCTCCGTCAGTGCACTGAACTTGGCTTTGCTTGTCAGGACTCCGTGTACCACCGTTTACTCCTACGGACCATAATGCTTTGCAGATGTTGTGGGCCACTGAGACAACTTCTGGGATCCAGCTTGATCTTTTAATTGCACAAGTAGAGCTGACTAACTCTGCTGACAAGTTCCCAGTTAAAAGGGAGACAGCCAACACTATGTATCTGCCAATGGCCGCGCAATATGTATCTGCCAATGGCCACGCAATATGTATCTGCCAATGGCTGCGCAATATGTATCTGCCAATGGCCGCGCAATATGTATCTGCCAATGGCCATGCAATATGTATCTGCCAATGGCCATGCAATATGTATCTGCCAATGGCCACGCAATATGTATCTGCCAATGGCCGCGCAATATGTATCTGCCAATGGCCACGCAATATGTATCTGCCAATGGCCACGCAATATTCGACATCTAGACAACCCACAGAGAAGCCGTATTCGACAGTTTTCTATATTTATGTTGTAATGCAAATGCAAGACAAAAATTTCATACGGGTAATTTATGTCACTGTTCAAAACAACCTTTTGAAGAACAAATGTATGCAGCGATCACACTTTATTAAAAATAGAAACATATATTTCATAGTACTTTTCATACAGACTACAATGGTCCACTGATATTGTTTAAAAAAAGAGTAACATACTATAAAAGTCTTGCCCAGAGCTCCTCATTTGGCCTAGATCCACTGTAGAAAAGTCTTCTGAGAGGACAACATGAGAAGTATGGTTGCTTCAGCTGCTCACTCACGTGAACACATCATGATACTGCACTTATATCGAGAGCTCCACCAAATTCACATGGTCTCATAAAACAAGCACAAAATTCCATTGAAATAACAAAACAGAAAAAACGATGGAGAAACAGAAAAACAAATGTCAGAAGAAGGAAATAAATCCATATACAGTTGGGTAAAAAAAATGGCACATTTATTGCGTCATAAATGTTATATACATGTTTTCTTCTGTAACAGAAACAGAAAGTTTAATTTTCTTGCTGCTGGTTTTTGATGTGCATTAAGAATACCTTGGAGATCACCATGGAGACCAAACCATCAGGAAGTGGCTGCTGGACCAATACCACTGTCTCCTAGACGCCAGCTACAACCCTACTGTGTTTTAAGGATGCTATTTGTATGTTTCAGATAATAATGGACAGGTTAAGGTAAATAACCGTACATTTTTACTATCTAATATAGTAAAATAAAGTAAGAAACTTTTTACTCAAAACTTTCGATTTCAAAAATCTAGAAAGAGTAATATTTATAATTCAAGAAATGTTCTTAGAATATTAATATTATTGTATAAAAGACTAACTACAGTGAAAAATAAGCCAAATGTTTTTTTTCTTTCCGCATTTTTCATATATCATACGAGGGAAAGCGTCTGAGAACACGGCAAAGTCTAACAGAAGAGCAAAGAGCTTGTCAGCAAAAGAACAAAATATGGGGAAATAAATGACACACATTATAACCTCAATCCAATTCTCTCAGTATCATGAATAAAAACTCATGAATACTCAGATGAATAAAGGCCACATACAGTCAGAGAACAGAACAATGTATCCAAGTTTATGTCCAAAAGAAAATTGTTGTAAAACCAAAAATATTTTTCTTAAACTCCTTGGGATAGTTGTCAATGGCATTCTTGTTCTACTGTTTAACAAAATACTTGTCACTGGGTGTGATAGGCTTGTTTTAAAGAATAGAAAATAATGGAAGACAGTGGCTTATAAAAGGAAAAAGTGAAGCAGGAGTAAAGACCAAAAGACTTAAAAGAGGAGAAAAGTAAAGCATGCATACAAATATAAAATAACGTGGTGACCACTGTTTCTCATCCTCAAACAGAACGGAAAACGGTATGAAAATTCTGCTCCAAACTGTTTGTTCGTCGTTGTACTATACATCTGAAGAACTAACTGTTTCTGATGGTTAATAGCATGTTCATAAAGCATCTAGTCTAGATCCTCTTCTCCAGGGACGTACTGTAACTTTACTGATGGGATCAAAACACAGACATTGTATTTAACGTTAAACTCCTCTCTGCTCATCGTATGCTTTCCTACAAAGCCTAGAAAAATGGTCTGTAGATAACTACGAATAAACTGTGATTGCATTAAAATGATTTGTAACTTTAGTTTGTTTTTCTGTTGTTATTTTAACAGCAAAGTAAATTCAGGCCAGTTGACATTGTGAACATCCAATTGATTCCACCTTTTCATGAAGCGATCTCTAAGACCGCGATTGGCCATCACAAAGAGTTTGATCGGGGATCTACAACTGATCTGAGATCATATGGGGAGAAAACCAACTGGAACTATTTACTGTACTAGTAGTGTGCATTAACACTATATGGTAAAGGAATAAAAAAGGCAGTGAAGTCCCTTTCCCCAAGACATTAAGAAATACGTAGAGAACGCTATGGTTGATGAAGAGTTTGAACACTACAGAGAATAAAACCTTCAATGTCGGCAGTTGACATTTCAGGAAAACTAGAGTTTGCCATTCGACCGTCACCTGGGTTATTAGTGTTCATGCTAGTAGAGCCTGCAAGGAATACAGCAGTCTCAGTTTAGAGCTCTAGAGATACTTTAGAGATACCGTACTCTAGATACTTTAGAGATCCTCTAGAGATACTTTAGAGATCCTCTAGAGATACACAACCCTTTTTTTACTCAGATTCATCGAATTCTGTCAGTAACTTGGAGACAGAGCCATACAGACATCTGAGTGGGAGATTTGGTTTACACCTGCTTTTCGTGGAATGAATAAAACATCATAATATAAATAATACATATTTTTAAAACGAGATGCTTAAGTCTTTGAGCTCTCAGTACAACCAGATTAATTGCAGTTGGGCCATAAATACTACTGTTAATTGGCAAATATATTCATCTGTATATTTGAAAGGGGCTTTAGTATTTAAATATTAGTGACAAAGGCAAACTGTAGATCACATGAACAGCCACAAACGTCTCAACGCAATCTCATGATTTTCCCTTTAGACATGGATTTTACAGCACATTAACATAATAAATAGAAAAAAATTATACAAATAAAAAAGTACATAATTGCTGTTACAATGCATTCGTCAATTCAGTTCAGGCACGAGGCAAACTTCACATAGGAGGACGGAGGAGATCGCGACAGTCTTTGATTGGTCAGATGCCACACGTTGCTTGCAGACAGTGATATGTGCTGAAGTTTTCTAGTCGGCAGAAATGCGTTGCTTCCCTCACAGGGACCTGGAAAAGGTTTTCTTCAATCTCAGGAGCGTGTGAGTCTGGAGTTCAGCTTCTGTGTGATCTGTCGCCTCCAATTTGTGTCACACACTTTGAGTCCAGTCTGCCATTGGGAAGCAATGGACCAAACCATATTTTACAACTGATCTGGATCCGTTTGATCTGGAAGGGATAAAAACACCTGACAGGTGAGTGTGTGGACAGAGTGTGTGTGTGGATGAAGTCTGTGTGTGGATGGATTGTGTGTGTGGATGGAGTCTGTGTGGATGGAGTGTGTGGATGGAGTCTGTGTGGATGGAGTCTGTGTGGATGGAGTGTGTGGATGGAGTCTGTGTGGATGGAGTCTGTGTGGATGGAGTGTGTGGATGGAGTGTGTGGATGGAGTGTGTGTGTGGATGGAGTGTGTGGATGGAGTGTGTGGATGGAGTGTGTGTGTGGATGGAGTCTGTGTGGATGGAGTGTGTGGATGGAGTCTGTGTGGATGGAGTCTGTGTGGATGGAGTCTGTGTGGATGGAGTCTGTGTGGATGGAGTGTGTGGATGGAGTCTGTGTGGATGGAGTCTGTGTGGATGGAGTGTGTGGATGGAGTGTGTGGATGGAGTGTGTGTGTGGATGGAGTCTGTGTGGATGGAGTGCTTGGTACCTATGTGCTCCTCAGTGGTGACCCATGGGGTTGGGTGTATCAGTGAGACCAGGGTGAACTCCTGGGTGCGTCTGCTGCTCTCCAGGCACTCCATGGACTCCCTTTTCCTCCTCCCTCCTCTTAAGGCAGGCTGCTTTGGGGTTCAGATTTCGCTCTGCAAAAATACAAACAGAGTAACATGTTTGTAAGTAGGTCTGACTCTGGATCTGTGGGTTGTGAAGTAACATGGTGTCGTTGCTCTTGTCAGACGTCCTGGATCTGTGGGCGTGTTGCTCACCTCTGACTTGCTGCTCCAGGCTGAGGATGACGGCTACAGCCTGATGCAGGATGAGGAGTTTGGTCTGGGGCTTCTCACTCTTCAGGTGCAACTGAACCATGCGGCCCAGCTCCTTAAAGGCCTCGTTGATGTCTCGCACCCTCAGGCGCTCACGGGCGTTGTTGGCCATCCTCCTCTCCCGCTCCCGCTCGGCCTTCTGCTCCGGGTTGAGGTTGTCATCGTCCTCGTTGATGCTGCTGCACAGAGGGAGGAGGTCCAGAGGAGCGACATTCAGACACACAGGAGGAGGACCAGAGGGGCAGGGCTCAGACACACAGGAGGAGGACCAGAGGGGCGGAGTTCAGACACACAGGAGGAGGACCAGAGGGGCGGAGCTCAGACACACAGAAGGAGGACCAGAGGGGCGGAGCTCAGACACACAGGAGGAGGACCAGAGGGGCGGAGTTCAGACACACAGGAGGAGGACCAGAGGGGCGGAGTTCAGACACACAGGAGGAGGACCAGAGGGGCGGAGCTCAGACACACAGCAGGAGGACCAGAGGGGCGGAGCTCAGACACACAGGAGGAGGACCAGAGGGGCGGGGCTCAGGCTCAAGCATTTTCAGATTTACCTGGTCCGCGTTCCTCCTCTGGGTGTCTTCATGTCCCTCTTGTCGCTCTCATCTCCAGATCCCAGGTCGTCAGAGGAGTGGCCGTCATGCATGTCGTCTTTGTCCTGGTTTTCTACCTTCAGCTCCAAGGCTGCAGCCACCTGGCCAGCCAGACCAGCAGCCAGGCCTGCAACACAGAGACACAGAGACACAGAGAAACAGAGACACAGAGACACAGAGACACAGAGACACAGAGACACAGAGACACAAAGACACAGAGACACAGAGAGACAGAGAGACAGAGAGACAGACCAGTCAGATGGAATCTCCTATAGCTTATACCGTTAGCGTGTTGTTAGCATGTTGTTGGCGTGTTGTTGGCGTGTTGTTGGCATGTTGTTACTGCAGACAGCGTGTGATGTCACAGTGATGACATACCTCTGAAGGTTTCCACCTGGTGGTTCAGTTCAATGGTGGACATGGAGCCCACACTCGGAGGACCTCCGTGGCTGTTGTTCAGACTGCCAGCGTCGTCACGGTGACCACCACCCTGTCGTAGAACACACAGAGGGAGGTGAGTGGAACAGCACTCTGTCGTAGAACACACAGAGGGAGGTGAGTGGAACAGCACTCTGTGAGTGATGGAGCGAGTCTGCTGTCAGCTTGGTAAACTCACAACGGGTAATATTTTCATTCAACCAGATAGAAGACTGCAATAGCAGAGAGGCAAACAGGGAACTATTCTGTTTAACTTCACATTAGACTGACCTTCACTGTTAAAAAACAGGACGACCTTCAAGGGTCTGGCTCGGAGCTAGTTTACAAAAGCCAAGGATGAACACTTGTAAAATGCATTCTTGGCATGGATTTCAAAAGAGCTTTCTTCTAAACACTTGTCATGACAAACTCAACGAAATGACTGAAACTATTTTTGTAAGCAGGACCGAGAGGTGAACTCACGGTGCAAAAACAGTTTGATGGTTTTTGACTCATCGATGTAGTATCTGAACTCTCGGTTTTTCTCTCCCCTCACTCTGTTTACATGTCCTTATTTCAGTGTGAACACCCCCCCGGCCCCCCACCCCCTGGGGTTTACAACTGTGCTTACCGCCTTAGACAGTGAATGCAGCATATCGCTATGTGGTGACCGCAGCCCTGAATTTCATCGGCAGTAAAACATAATTCTATAGCAACTATGAGTCCATCTAACGTTATATTCTCTCTCTCTCTTAATGTAAACTAGTCCCATATGTTCAGTCCATTCTGTACTCAGCTATCTGGTGTCTTTTGGGAACTCAGGGAGGGGCCCGAGATAAACAATATGTGGAGATCGGAGACACCTTCCCCTTTTCTCATGGAACGTGATCCTAAGTCACTGTTGGCCTCTGTTAAACCCTCTCTCTCACTATGCTAATCTCTGCTGCGCCCCCAACAGGTGTCCAAACATCTTGGTCTGGGGAAGGAGGCGCGCGCGCGGGGGGAGCAAGAGGAGGCCACAGCCCGAAGAAGAATGCCATTTTCCTGACTGGGCCTGTTTAGCATACAGCTGAGGATTTGGGCGGAGACTGTGGCCTCAGACGCACACTTGCAACCATTCAGATGTCCTGAGCTGGTTAAAAAGAGGTGGTGAAAGAGAGAGAAAAGAGTGACCTTAGTAAAAGGCTGTGTCTGGCTGGGGAGACTGAGCTCTGTTCCAGTAGCTGTCCGAGAGGACCTCTCTCTCACAGAAGACGCTCTGTGTCCCTGCAGACACAGCCGGTTCTCTCTCACACCATCACCAACACCAACACCACAGTTGTCCTTCTAATATGCGCCCAGCACACTCAACTACAACACATAGGAGGACCACAAAAATAATAATCTCTACTCAAATGGTTCTTGTCTACCAACTGCCACAACACCCATATCAAAACGTCCACGACTGAAAACACGTGCTGGGCTGGCTGGAATATTTCCTTCGCAGAATAGATATCCGAGAACAATAGATTAACCGTCTGGAGACAGGAAACGAGGGAGCAGCACTGAAAGAAATATGTCGCTGATAATTTAAAGTGTTCAAAATCTAAACCAATGTGTTGGGCGCGATCAACATGCGAGTGATATAAGGGCTTGAGAATATTTCCTAATCACAAAGTGGTAGAAAGGCCGGTTCCTGTAAAGTGTAGGACGCCAAAAGCTGGACAGAAAATGATGAGCTGAGGAAATGCTAAGCAACAACATCCACCCCTCACCTCCTCTATCAGACCCCCCCGAGGGCCCACATAAATTTCCTTAGAAAAGGGAGTTTAATCCCAATTGGATCTGAATCCAACCCTCCGTCCACAAACGCCAGGACTGATAAAGAATATTCTGGAAAAGCATGTCCTGAATTATTTCCCATCACCTAGGGATTAATGTAGTGCTTGGCTCTCTCTGTTGTAACTTCCGCTACAGATGTGTTCAAATGGCTTCCCTCTCGAGTACGTACAGA
Source organism: Dallia pectoralis (assembly GCA_029465975.1). Lineage (NCBI taxonomy): Eukaryota > Metazoa > Chordata > Actinopteri > Esociformes > Umbridae > Dallia > Dallia pectoralis. The sequence continues at coordinate 9,909,373 of CM055762.1, forward strand.
TGTGTATGGGGGTATGAACCATTTCATATATGAGGGGTGGTCAAATGCATCACGATCAACACCAACACCTGCCCCCCCCGTTTCCCAGGATGCAATAGAGAAACACTTCCACACCAAAGCACCACAACTGCTCTCATTTGGTCTGGTTTTCCCATTCAACCCTGTATATGAGGCCTTTTTCAAGGAGAGTAAGCTTTTTGGGCCAGCCATTACACACATGGAAAGTATGTGGGTTTAACTTAAACTGCTCTCTGTGGAAATTTGAGTATTTGCACATGGCTGTGAACTCATTGAACAGGTGGCCCAGATTTGTGTATTAGACTATTTGGAGAAACGCAATACAAAAGCATGTGTGCCACTCCTCAATCCAAAACACACACTTTCTTTTAAATCTTGTGTGCCACTCCTCAATACAAAACACACACTTTCTTTTAAATCTTGTGTGCCACTCCTCAATACAAAACACACACTTTCTTTTAAAGCTTGTGTGCCACTCCTCAATCCAAAACACACACTTTATTTTAAAGCTTGTGTGCCACCTCTCAATCCAAAACACACACTTTCTTTTAAAGCTTGTGTGCCACTACTCAATCCAAAACACACACTTTCTTTTAAAGCTTGTGTGCCACTACTCAATCCAAAACACACACTTTCTTTTAAAGCTTGTGTGCCACCTCTCAATACAAAACACACACTTTCTTTTAAGCATTCTAGTTTCAAAACACATAAAAACACCATCTAAAACAATAACAAATATAGGATTACTGAAAAGTCATACCATCGATGCTGTCCGACTTGAAACCAATCCGGAGGCAGGAAAGTTTGCCCCGAGGGCTGCTATTGGCCCGTTTTGTCCCAGCAGGCTGTGTATGTCACTGGGCAGGCTGGTGGTGGAGCCCACAGCATGGTTACGCAGAACTAGAATGGCATCGTCCAGACGGTCCAGACGATCTTCCATTCGAGACTGTGGACAAATAACAGAGGACATGAGGACAAATAACAGAGGACATGAGGACAGAGGACATGAGGACAAATAACAGAGGACATGAGGACAAATAACAGAGGACATGAGGACAAATAACAGAGGACATGAGGACAAATAACAGAGGACATGAGGACAAATAACAGAGGACATGAGGACAAATAACAGAGGACATGAGGACAAATAACAGAGGACATGAGGACAGAGGACATGAGGACAAATAACAGAGGACATGAGGACAAATAACAGAGAACATGAGGACAAATAACAGAGGACATGAGGACAAATAACAGAGAACATGAGGACAAATAACAGAGGACATGAGGACAAATAACAGAGGACATGAGGACAGAGGACATGAGGACAAATAACAGAGGACATGAGGACAGATAACAGAGGACATGAGGACAGATAACAGAGGACATGAGGACAAATAACAGAGGACATGAGGACAAATAACAGAGGACATGAGGACAGAGGACAGAGGACATGAGGACAAATAACAGAGGACATGAGGACAAATAACAGAGGACATGAGGACAGAGGACATGAGGACAGAGGACATGAGGACATATAACAGAGGACAGATAACAGAAAACAGAGGACATTTCACAGATGAAACTCCAATTGAATGGAATAAAACGGAGGTCAAGCTGGTGAAAGAAAACAAAGGAAACTGTGTGTGAAATAATGATGGGTAAAGTGTTCATCTGAAGGACAGAGTACCTCGCAGACATCCTTTAAGAATGACATGGCATCCTGGAGATGCTCATGAAGATGCTGATGAACTCGATTTTTCTGGCAAAGTCAGATAGAACAGGGAAGCATGTGAGCACAAGTTAGCATTAGATAGGGAAGCATGTGAGCACAAGTTAGCATTAGATAGGGAAGCATGTGAGCACAAGTTAGCATTAGATAGGGAAGCATGTGAGCACAAGTTAGCATTAGATAGGGAAGCATGTGAGCACAAGTTAGCATTAGATAGGGAAGCATGTGAGCACAAGTTAGCATTAGATAGGGAAGCATGTGAGCACAAGTTAGCATTAGTGAAGAAATCAGAGACATGGTAGAGTGAGACAGAAAGAGGAGATTCAGACACACACATATAAAACGTAGATATGCTAATTGTGTCCGTCCATGTCCTAACTCTGATCTCGTTTAAATAACTAATCCCACTGATGAGTTTGGTAGCTTTATACAAATATCCCTGCTGACGGCATACATATCTAGTAGATAAATATTTATCCCCGTAGTCGATGGTGTGAATGTGTGAGGTAGGGCACAACAGCTGTGCAGGAAAAACTGATTCCAGATCATGGCTCTAGTCTGCAGACAGACATGCAGACAGGCATGCAGACAGGCAGGCAGACAGGCAGGCAGACAGGCAGACAGACAGGCAGACAGACAAATAGGCAGGCAGACAGGCAAGCAGACACACACAAGCAGACACACAGACAGGCAGACAGACAGACAGGCAGACATACAGACAGAGAGGCAGACAGACAGGCAGACAGACAGACAGACAGACAGACAGGCAGACATACAGACAGGCAGACAGACAGGCAGACAGACAGCTAGCGCCGGAATCCTTGAGCAGTGGTGGTTCAGTCAGCACAACAGCTGCCAGGCTCCCCATATCTCCAGCCCCCACCCCCGATCCCCCCCAACCCACGGGAGGACAGATGGCAGAGGACACGCCCCAAGGGACGGGTATTGTTCGGATCTCCCACCCCCCCAACCCCCTCGCTTCCCCAAACCTCGACAACATTTGTCAGCCAGGAATCTACAAGTAATGCTACGCCTGCCCTCCCAGAGCCAACCCATTTACTCAGAGCCAGGCCATTAAATAGTGCTCAATGTGTGGGGGGAAGGGGGAGGGTGGAGGTCAGTCTTACCAGAGAGTGCAGTGAGTTGTCGTAATTTGGAGAGGAGGAGGTCTGTACGGCTGAACCCCGAGGCCATTGGTTGGTACCTGGGAGAGACAGAGGTCTGTTATTCACCTGACGTGGCTGATTCAGACGTCACAACATGACTGAGGACTGATTCAGACGTCACAACATGACTGAGGACTGATTCAGACGTCACAACATGACTGAGGACTGATTCAGACGTCACAACATGACTGAGGACTGATTTAGACGTCACAACATGACTGAGGACTGATTGATATAGTTACAGAAGTTTTTACACACTAGGATTGATATAGTTACAGTTTTTACACACTAGGATTGATATAGTTACAGTTTTTACACACTAGGATTGATATAGTTACAGTTTTTACACACTAGGATTGATATAGTTACAGTTTTTACAAACAAGGATTGATATAGTTACAGTTTTTACACACAAGGATTGATATAGTTACAGTTTTTACACACTATGATTGATATAGTTACAGTTTTTACACACTAGGATTGATATAGTTACAGTTTTTACACACTAGGATTTCCTCTCTACCTGAACTGGGCGATCAGAAGATCTTTGATGATCCCCATCCAATATAAACTAAGCACTAGTCCTCATTCCAAAAAAACGGTAAAAGCCAACCTTAAATTAACAGGCTATTAAAAATGACCTTAAAACAGGAAATGAGGGGGCCTCGGCTCGGCCTTAGCTTTTCTCTGACATGAACCAAACAGGAAGCGCTAATAACAACATTCTGGTCTCATGTGAAGGAGATGCGTCTGACAGAATACCCCATCCTGATGTGGTTAGGAGACTCACTGGTCCTAATGAGAAGATGAAGGCAGTTGTGCTAAATGGAACCATCATGCCAACTCATCCCCTCACCCACATCCATTTATAGCCCCCTTTCACAACGTAAACAGATATCAGATTGCGAGTGTGAAAAAAACAACAAGGGTCTCTTGGCGCTATATCAACATATATAATATATGACTTATTGAACGTTCGATGAGGTTAATATTTTAGGGGAAATCGTTTTACATGACAAGCTATTATAATTAAAAACATTGGTGCACGATTTCTACTTCAGATATCAAAGGGATCAAAATCTACTACATGAATAGGACAACAAACCACACATCTTCAATCCTCCCAGTTTTCCTTTCAAGCCACATGAACTTGAGTTATTGTGGGGGCGTTCTATTAGACTAACGAAATGCATGTGAACTACATGTTTGGACAGGTTAGGACTTTTGGCAAGAGTTTTGACCAAAGGCAGATTTTCTGGATGTCAAGAGTTTTGTATTTGTAAACTGAAGAAAACTGAGAAATTCTGTGCCACTCATTTATGCTGTCTAATTATCGTCAATGTTTTTGAAAAAATCATTAGTAAAAGTAATAGTTGTTAATGAATTCTTATTTATGCGGGATTGAATGTGGTTGTTGATATTTTACCTCCTCTGCCTCTGTCCATGGGGGGAGGGGGAGGGGGGGGCAGCTGTCCATTGATCAAGACAGCTGATCATGGTGGCAAACACACGCACACGCACACACACGCACACGCACACACACAGACACACACACACACACACACACACACACACACAGTAGACTTCATCTCACTATCTAGATGACTTTCTGGCCTTGAACTGCATTGACTATATTATATAATCATATTTAAATACAAAAATACACTGTTGAAAACACATGCTTTTCTGATTGGGTACTCAGCAGATGTCACAAAAAACTGCAAATTATAATTCACTTGTAATAAAATAAGTCAATCAGTGTCATCATGTTGACCACCAAAGAAAGGCTTCAAGAAAAACTTGAACTGAAGCAGATGGGGACCTAATAACCGGAGATCACCATCAAAGATGCCACATCAAAGCAGCGACTACAAAGGAAAACAACAATATACTTAAATGCATTGAGAACAGCGTGGTTGTATGGCTGGAATACTTGGACAACTGTCTTATCCAGCTACTACTGTGTTTATCCAGTGGGCAGTGTGCCGAAAAACCCTCGATAAAAATACTGACTCAATTAAGCCCTGTTGGTTAAGCTAAGCAACTCGGTTACCTTTGACCATGTTATTGTAAAGACAACATAGTGGACGATTGGAATTGATGTTTTAATGTAAGCTTCTCGACCGTGTCAAATTCTGCTGAGCTTTGAAGCTGGCAATTGCTGGCCGTGATGAAACCGAAGAATGAAAGAAGCCATTAGTGTTCAGCGAAGGGTTCCATTCAAAACCAACGCCTGGTAGTATTCTTATCAAAACTACAGTTGTGTTATTCTAAAGTTGCCCTGGCGTCCTGACTGAACAGCTACTATCTTGGGTATTGTTTGACCACCTGTATTCAGCGTCATTTCTGTCAGTTATCCACCTAAATAGAGTTGGAGACAACGGACCTGGTCATGAAATAGTGATGAGCTGCTCCTGTGTAACTATAGCTAGGCTAAACCGCTCATATTTACACTCAAGTAGCATCTACTAATGTAAGCTAGCTGCTATTGTTGTCCTGAACAAACGCCTGCTGAGATCTGAGATGATAGAAATGCTTTAATCTCTTTTTTTGTCTTTGAGTCATACAAGTGTGTGGTTGCCATTGGTTACGGATTAAAGGCGGGATACATTTGTATTATTGTTTTGGTCAGAGGGTTGGGAGTGGGCGTATTCATACTTTAACGTTCCATACTACCTCTGTGATTAGTGCACATCAGTGTGTTTAGAGGGTGTGTTCAGAGGGTGTGTTCAGCGGGTGTGTTCAGCGGGTGTGTTCAGCGGGTGTGTTCAGAGGGTGTGTTCAGAGGGTGTGTTCAGAGGGTGTGTTCAGAGGGTGTGTTCAGAGGGTGTGTTCAGAGGGTGTGTTCAGAGGGTGTGTTCAGAGGGTGTGTTCAGAGGGTGTGTTCAGAAGGTGTGTTCAGAAGGTGTGTTGGTGGTTATCACTGTACCTGCAGAGGCCGCAGAACATGCTGTCACAGCCAGGGGTGACGGAGATCCAACAGGGGTGGAGGAGTTGGAAGGAAAACTACTGCTGGTGTGGTCAGGTGAGTATATCTGTGGAGAGAGAGATTGGAACAGAGAGGAATAGAGTGGAATAGAGATGAATAGAGATGAATAGAGGGAACGAGTGAAAAACAGTGAAAACAGGACAGAAGAATGTCCGACGGGACGATAGGAGTTAAAAAAGAGATGGAATAAGGTAAAGAGGGATGACAAGAGGGAAAGAGAGAGAGAATAGCAAAGAGACAGATGAGAACAGACAGGGGTGACAAGAGAGGAGAAGATGTCAGTACATAAACAATCATGTAGCTAGTTCTTTTATATAGTCTGTTACCAGCCTTCAGCACACAAAATTAGCTCATCAATTCTGGGTTGTTTACAACCAGGGAGCCAATAAAACTGTTCTGACCACACATATGGGCCTTTAATGGTGAGTCTTTAGTTAACCCTTAATATCATTAATGAAGTGCAAACCATCTCCCCTGTGACACCTGGAGGTTGCCAACGCTGGTCCCATTCTCTAACTCCGCTTTGGGAGACTTTATTGTGATCAACTGTGGCAATATGATTATCTTAAGAGAGAAACAGAGAAACTCCACCCCTTCCTCGGTCATGTGATTCCATAACGATAGTGATCACATTTGTACCATAAAGGAGAGTGTCTTGCAGTAAACCTGTGTATCAGAAGTTTGATCGCTACTAATAACAACCAAACCAAATGTCCCACACAGTCAACATCACATTCTAGTCACAGTAAACATGCAGTCATAAATAATCCTTTCTTTAGCTTGATTACAACGCTTTTTAATTTCAATCAGCTTCGGCCAAAAAATCCAGCCCTGGAGTTTGACTAATGCATACGACGCTTCCATATTGTAATTTCCTTAAATCTTATTTTTATGTCACTGTTTCACAGCCGCGAAACCCCGGCCTGATTCCCAGTGTCCTGTTGAGAAGTGATGACTGTCAAATGTGATCACAAATGTATGTCGAAAATAAATGGGACTCGAAACGAATGGGCACCAATGTTCTGCCTCCAAGCGCCCCGTCTACAGCCCTGACTCCTGACCTTGCAATATACAACAGGCCATTCTTCTCGTCCAGGGCTACTTCTGCTGTATTCAAACTCAAACACGACACATTTTACCAAACAACGAATGAGACTCCGCCTCCTCATTAGTCAGGCTTCCTGAGACAACGGGGGGCCAATAAGCACAGCCCGTTTAAAAGGGCGGAGAACAAAAGGCTCACAAAAGGCGGCCTGCAGAGTTGAGCCACAGCAGTTAGGAACCCGCCCCTCCCTCCCCTGGCGTCCCCGCCTCCCCTTGGGTCCCCGCCCCCCTGGCGTCCCCGCCCCTCGTCTCAGGCCAGCACAACCGTGTCCATTTCACTGAAGCTTTGTCATGCTAATAGAATTGAGTCTGAAAATACAACAATACTTAATTTGTGATTACCCCTCGCCCCACACACACACACGCACACACACACGCACACACACACGCACACACGCACACACGCACACACGCACACACACACACACACACCCGCACACCACTGGGCCATACCACTTCCTGAATGTCCACCCAATATACATTTGCACATCCTCGTCTCCTCCTTTAACTATGAATAAAAGTGGTGGGCTTTATTTCTCAGAGGTGATATGTATTAGGCCGGGTGGAAGATATGTTCTGGGAGCTACTAAAATGAGAAACAGACAGAACCGCTCTCCGTGAGCTTGTGTTTAAAGGTTCTCTAAACTGGACGGGAGACAAACATTCCTCCTCAGTAGGATTGTGAAATGTGCAGGGAGACATGATAGGAAATGGTAGGAAATGATAGGAAATGATAGGAAATGATAGGAAATGGCAAAAACACCAAGGGTTCATTTCCAAACGGGTGGATAATCCATTGGCTTTGGGAGAGTTCTTTATACACAATTCCCTTTCTTGTATACTGAGATTAAAGACCACAATGATCCAGCCTTAGGCCCAAAAACAACTGCAAACGTATCCTCTGGGCTTATTTAATCAGCCCTCACTATAGCGCGTAATAGGCACCATGACACTGAGGTTCAATCTGTACAGACTGAAGAGGAATAAAAGAGAGGTGAGTACCCAGAAAGGTCTGACCCAGAGGGGGGTGTACCCAGAGGGGGGTGTACCCAGAGGGGGTGTACCCAGAGGGGGTGTACCCAGAGGAGGGTGTACCCAGAGGGGGGTGTACCCAGAGGGGGGTGTACCCAGAGAGGTCTGACCCAGAGGGGGGTGTACCCAGAGAGGTCTGACCCAGAGGGGGGTGTACCCAGAGGGGGGTGTACCCAGAGGGGGTGTACCCAGAGGGGGTGTACCCAGAGGGGGTGTACCCAGAGGAGGGTGTACCCAGAGGGGGTGTACTCAGAGGGGGTGTACCCAGAGGAGGGTGTACCCAGAGGGGGGTGTACCCAGAGGGGGGTGTACCCAGAGGGGGTGTACCCAGAGAGGTCTGACCCAGAGGGGGGTGTACCCAGAGGGGGGTGTACCCAGAGGGGGTGTACCCAGAGGGGATGTCTAGAGGAGTTCGAAACATTCCAAGCAAGCCTGACGCTTTAACCAAACTGACATTTAGATGGAATAGGCGCCATGATCTGTTCTGCATTGATCGTGCCCACATTGAAAATGTACAATTTCCTGTAACAAACAACCTCTGTATGTTCGGGAATATCTTCTATCTCTGTTTTTCATTAAGAATTTACCGTCTATCCTGAGGGGTACATTTGTATGGTGCACTCACCGAAGCCAACGCTTTTCCAAGTGCATCTCCTGTCTGCTGGCTCCCAGCGGTATTCACGCGATTGGCCGCAACTACAGGAACAGCAAAGGGACATTTCAAAGACTGACAACGGGTGATAGCGAATGCGTCTATTGCCAATTCATAAAGGCTGTCCGGTGGAAACACGTGAGCATTACCCATGACCCCGTCGCTGCTGTTACCGGGCGGTGTATGCGCGGGGTTAACGAACGGGGAAGAGCTGTTGCTGCTCCGGTTGAAGCTGGACATTGGAGGAAGACTGCCGTTGATGTCTGATGGAGATACGGAGTGTGGAGGGTAATTCTGAAAGAGAGACAGGACAAAGCAATATTATCGTGTGGATGTAAACCTATTCAGCCAAACCCAGACGGACCGGGGGGGCGGGGCTGTTCTGGCCGGGCGGCAGCTGCAGTCGTCCCAGTGAGATGCGGCAGACAAACAGATCAAACAGTGACACAGGGGGGTCAGCAGTGGTGTACACAGATAATGACCAGACAGCCAGATCAGATAGAGAGAGATAACCGGGCCACAGACCGCACCAACAACAGAGAGGGGGGCATGTCAGGGAATACACACCAGGAACAGGGGGCGTGTCACTGAATACCAGGAACGGGGGGTGTCACTGAATACCAGGAACTGAGAGGGGGGGCGTGTCACTGAATACACACCAGGAACAGGGTATCACCTAGCAACACTATTTCCATAGGCGCAACGAACTTATAAACACCGGAAATATTAAATTCCACAACGACGGGGAACCGTTTCTGAGTATGAGCCAATAGAGATTATAGGAACCAGTCGTAGGTGAGGTCACTGAGATATCACACATGTGCCTGCTTACCAGGCGCTCATGTGAGTGCATGTTGCTGTAGTTTCCCGACTGGGGCATGTGAGATGAAGACCCTCCCAGCATTCCTCCATAGCTGGGCTGGCTGATCCCATTGGATGAAGTCCACAGGTCAGAGGAGTTGTGGGTTCCATCTGAGAACAAACAAACACATTTACATCCCTAATCTTTCTAATGATCCACGCAATAAACCCATGGATTGTTCATCCAAAGGGATATTTTGCGTTTCATTCAGAGGGTAGCGTGATGTTTTAATGGCTTTAGTTATACCGCCAGTGTCCAGTTTAAAAATACTTCAAATATGCCTGAGCCTCTCCCTTGAAACAAACCACAATACACAGCTTGGTTATGAGAGTCTAGAGACCTTTTCACAAGGCCCCTCCCACCAGGGCCCCTCCCACCAGGGCCCCTCCCACCGTTTGGCAGAGTCTTGTATCAGACCAGGGTGTTCTTCTGCCGACCAGTCTGCTTTTAGAACTGTATTTGAGACCGTTAAAATAACACTAAGCCTAACCTAAATCTAAAATAACACTAAACCATCTTTGGCTAAAAGGATAAAAAGACATCTCTCAAAGGCCCTCCATTATCTGACTCCATGAAATATAGACCTGATTAACAAAATGTCTAAATCATGCCAAACATCTGAAACTGTTTAACGTAAGACACAACAGAACTGCGCAGAGAGTCACTTAAGATGCATTTGGATTGTTTGTCCAGAAACAAACAAAGACAACGAAGAGTTTCCGATTGAACAAGCAGCAAATACTTGATATTTTAGACTAGGAGTTTGAAATATCCACCAAAGAGGATTTCTGAAGTCAGCATCACTCACCAAAGAAAGTGCTTGGGAACATGCTGCTGGGGGGTTTGGGAGATGAGTAGGAAGGGGAATCTCTGTTGAAGTCTTCTGTGGAGTTGGATGCCGGTGCATACACCTGTATGTGGAATAAAGCATTATCAGCATGAATAAGCCAGTGAGATACACCTGTATGTGGAATAAAGCATTATCAGCATGAATAAGCCAGTGAGATACACCTGTATGTGGAATAAAGCATTATCAGCATGAATAAGCCAGTGAGATACACCTGTATGTGGAATAAAGCATTATCAGCATGAATAAGCCAGTGAGATACACCTGTATGTGGAATAAAGCATTATCAGCATGAATAAGCCAGTGAGATACACCTGTATGTGGAATAAAGCATTATCAGCATGAATAAGCCAGTGAGATACACCTGTATGTGGAATAAAGCATTATCAGCATGAATAAGCCAGTGAGATACACCTGTATGTGGAATAAAGCATTATCAGCATGAATAAGCCAGTGAGATACACCTGTATGTGGAATAAAGCATTATCAGCATGAATAAGCCAGTGAGATACACCTGTATGTGGAATAAACCATTATCATCAGGAATAAGCCAGTGAGATACCAGAGAGATAATGATAATGATGATGATGATTAAACATTAGGACGATGGTGAAATGGAGCCGTTCTAATCCCACAGCAGCCTAGCAGGAGGGTTGATCACAATCTAAAGCCAGTGTGTAAAGCACGGTTTAATTAGCCATCATTAAAAGCAAATAAGTATATTCTCATAAATGTGTGCTGGGTCCTTACAGGATTGTCATTTGTGGGGCTGTTTATTAAAGTTATTTAAATGAATCTAGTGTCTAGTCAGTAACAGCCAGTGTTGTGTCAGCAGGCTCATTTGGCCCGACTCTGGGACAGACAGCACGACTATCAAACCATATTTGCTTTTCAGATTACTTCAGCTTTTAATGGAACTATAATGACTCCAGCATGCATACAGTCAACACAGAAGAAACTGAAATCAGAAGAACCTCTAATATGTTGTCTAATATATGTAATATCTCTATTTTCTCCAACTTGCTTGTCAGCTGGCCTGTGTTAGGGGGTTGTGGGGGGGGGCACTGGCTTTGCCCGGCTGGTGGGAGGATCAAAGGCACATAAGGCCAAACACCAGTGATGTGCTCTCTGACTTCATCCACTCCAGATGGAGGGACATTGAGGAAACACCCCACGTCACAAACCGGGCTGGCCCCTGACCTTAACACCAGAGCACCATACAGAACACCATCCAGAACATCATACAGAACCACCATACAAAACCACCATGCAGAACCACCATGTAGAACCAACATACAGAACACCACACAGAACACCATGCAGAACGCCATGCAGGACCACCATGCAGAACGCCATGCAAAACCACCACGCAGAACACGATGCAGAACACCAATCACTGGCAGAATGTTTCATCGTCACAACTTCAGTATGTCAGATAAAGTGACAGACTCACACACTCACGCACAAGATACCAACTGTACAAACGTGAGATTTCACAGATATCAAGTCTAGTTGGACAGTGTGCCAGTTCTCTAAAACAACGTTGAGAGAAATGTTGCCAGATCAATAAAATGATCTGGCAACAGATCTCTGGTGGTTAGCATGCAAACTGCACACTGTCTTACATGTTAACACTTAATCTGTGGCATTGTGTTGTGTGATAAAACAAATGTGTAAAGAAAGACCATGCAGTTTAATCAGCTCCTTGATATGCTACACCTGTCTGGAGGATGGATTAGCTTGGGAACGAAACAGGGATGTAAAAAATTGCGTGTGCTTGTGTGTGTGTGTAACTCCGGACCTTTTTGTCAGTAAAATGGCAAACAGGGATCTCTTGGGTCCAGTGACCCACATGTTACCAGGGTAACCAGACTCTGGTGGTCATCCCAGGTTCTGCCCCACACATGAGCCCTGGCTTTGTCCCAGGCTAAACCCCCATGGGCAGCATATGCTGCTGGATCATGCCAAAGGTCCTTTTAACCCGGAGCTAACCAGTCAGGGGATAAATAAGACACCCCAAAACACCAGACGCCCCGTTCCCCCGGCCTCTAAACGAGGGAGCACGTCTGGGTTCTCATTTTATCACCACATTAATTAAAGACATGTCACTCAAGTCAGCAGGACCTGCGGCAATGTTGGAATTTGGCAGAATTTGGCTGTTTTGTTTCTGCGTCTGTCATTAGATAATATGCTGACCTGCAACTATGAATGCAGGGTTTGTAGTTTATCAACATTGCTTCCTGTCAGACTGAAGAGTACTGAGTTCTTGTCAGAGTTATGTTGTGAAACTCTTCTGTCTGTCTGTGGCTAATATAAGAGACAAGTCCCTCCACATTCCCCACACATCTCCAGGACGCAGCACCTGTCTTTGATCTCAACCACACACTGTTCAAAACAACACAAAACCACATCAAACTGTCAGCATATGAATACGGCAAATGACGACAGAGAAAATAACCTCTTCAAAAAAAAAGATTACGAGAAAAGCGCAGGACCCGACAACTGAGAAACTTACAATGAATGCTAGAGACAGCAGAGTGTCCTGTCTCTACCCGTCACTATGTGGAACCAAACCCTGCCTGAGGGCTTTTCTTTTCAAGTCCAAATCGAACACACTTAAAGGTCTTAGAGGCAGGCAGCTCAAACACAATGGTCACCTGCCTGTATCACCTGCCACACAACCAGAGAGACACCTGCCTGTATCACCTGCCACACATCCAGAGAGACACCTGCCTGTATCACCTGCCACACAACCAGAGAGACACCTGCCTGTATCACCTGCCACACAACCAGAGAGACACCTGCCTGTATCACCTGCCACACAACCAGAGACATGACACCTGCCTGTATCACCTGCCACACAACCAGAGAGACACCTGCCTGTATCACCTGCCACACATCCAGAGAGACACCTGCCTGTATCACCTGCCACACAACCAGAGACATGACACCTGCCTGTATCACCTGCCACACAACCAGAGAGACACCTGCCTGTATCACCTGCCACACATCCAGAGAGACACCTGCCTGTATCACCTGCCACACAACCAGAGAGACACCTGCCTGTATCACCTGCCACACAACCAGAGAGACACCTGCCTGTATCACCTGCCACACACCAGAGAGACACCTGCCTCCAGCCACACAACCAGAGACACCTGCCTGTATCACCTGCCACACAACCAGAGAGACACCTGCCTGTATCACCTGCCACACCACACATGCCCACAACCAGAGAGACACCTGCCTGTATCACCTGCCACACAACCAGAGAGACACCTGCCTGTATCACCTGCCACACAACCAGAGAGACACCTGCCTGTATCACCTGCCACACAACCAGAGAGACACCTGCCTGTATCACCTGCCACACAACCAGAGAGACACCTGCCTGTATCACCTGCCACACAACCAGAGAGACACCTGCCTGTATCACCTGCCACACAACCAGAGAGACACCTGCCTGTATCACCTGCCACACATCCAGAGAGACACCTGCCTGTATCACCTGCCACACAACCAGAGAGACACCTGCCTGTATCACCTGCCACACAACCAGAGAGACACCTGCCTGTATCACCTGCCACACACCAGAGAGACACCTGCCTGTATCACCTGCCACACATCCAGAGAGACACCTGCCTGTATCACCTGCCACACAACCAGAGAGACACCTGCCTGTATCACCTGCCACACAACCAGAGAGACATGACACCTGCCTGTATCACCTGCCACACATCCAGAGAGACACCTGCCTGTATCACCTGCCACACAACCAGAGAGACACCTGCCTGTATCACCTGCCACACATCCAGAGAGACACCTGCCTGTATCACCTGCCACACAGTAACTGAGGCATTAGAGGAAACACACATACTAACACACATGGACACACACACATATAAAAAAAATGTAAGTAGGAACACAGAAATCAGAGAGTTTGGTTCAGAGCAATTGAGGACTGACATTAGGTTCCCTGTAGGTTCTCTGTAGGTTCCCTGTAGAGTCCAGAATGGTGATGTGAATAAAAACAGATGGAAAAACAGAGCCTTGGTCTCAGATCTACAAACAGTCTAACCCTCAACAAGCAGCCCATTTTCCTTAATCATTTCCAGACTTCCACTTGCTATTAGTCTCAGTGCCGGACTAACCAGCCAGTAAAAATAAATTCACAGCTGAAAAAACCCTCTGTCTTACACTGATTAAGTCACTCTATGGAGGAGGTGAGAGAGAAAAAGTTACGTGTTTTACTTCTTTCCAACCAAGCACATCACCACTCTGAGTCTTTATGCATCGCTCATAATCAGCTTTATCTGAAATACTGAAGTTTGGACGTGGTTAGCATGAAGAGAGAGCCAATGACTGCTGCAGGCTATAATATGTCAGTAACATACTGAGAGAAAAGTGAAGTCCTCTAATTTAACTTCTTAGAAAAACAAACGATATTGTTACACAGCTGCTACTGTGGAAACCGAAAATATAATTTGACAGAGAAGACAGGGAAAGAAAAGAAGCAGAGAGGGGGAAGAGAGAGGAAGAGTGAGAGGAAGAGAGAGGAAGAGTGAGAGGAAGAGAGAGGAAGAGAGAGAGATGAAGAGTGAGAGGAAGAGAGAGAAGAAGAGAGAGAGAGGAAGAAAGAGGAAGAGTGAGAGGAAGAATGAGAGGAAGAGAGAGGAAGAGTGAGAGGAAGAGAGAGAGAGGAAGAGAGAGAGGAAGAGAGAGAGGAAGAGAGAGAGAGGAAGAGAGAGAGGAAGAGAGAGAGAGGAAGAGAGAGAGAGGAAGAGAGAGAGAGGAAGAGAGAGAGGAAGAGAGAGAGGAAGAGAGAGAGAAAGAGAGAGAGAAAGAGAGAGAGAAAGAGAGAGAGAGGAAGAAAGTGAAAGGAAGAGAGGAAGAAAGAGAGGAAGAGAAAGGAAGAGTAAGAGGAAGATAGAGAGGAAGAGTGAGAGGAAGAGAGAGAGGAAGAGAGAGGAAGAGGAAGAGTGAGAGGAAGAGAGAGAAAGAAAGAGAGGAAGAGAGAGGAAGAGTAAGAGGAAGATAGAGAGGAAGAGAGAGAGAAAGAGGAAGAAAAACAGGAAGAGAGAGGAAGAGTAAGAGGAAGATAGAGAGGAAGAGAGATAGAGAGAGAGGAGACGGGAACAATCCTGTGTGCAGCCGGACAACACAATATAACTCCACACCAAGGACCATTTACACATTTAGACACACACACACACACACACGCACACACACACACATTCCCTCTCTTTCTCCCGCAGAGAGAACTCACCGATTTCCCGTTGTAATAATACATTAAGGAGTTGCTGGCCATTCCAGGGACAGGGTAAGCGCAATACATGACAGCTTCAGATGTTCAGCTGATGACTAGATCAAGTGTACTGTTTCAGAGTAGGACAGCAGCACACACCAGCTTCTCCCTAGACATACATCCAACCAGGGTGGAAAGGACTAATTCTTTCAGTCCTGGCCCTCCACACATGGATCTACTCAGAGGAAACGTATGCAAAGCAGGGCTGAACCATTCGGCGCAGCAATATGGGGGTGGCTGACGGGGAGGGGCTGAAGTAGTTCTTCCCTCTAAGCCTCATAAGTGCTGAGGCAAAGACGATAGAGGTGAGGGGGAGGGGAAGAGTGTGTGTGTGTGTGTGTGTGTGTGTGTGTGTGTGTGTGTGTGTGTGTGTGTGTGTGTGTGTGTGTGTGTGTGTGTGTGTGTGTGTGTGTGTGTGTGTGTGTGTGTGTGTGTGTGTGTGTGTGTGTGTGTGTGTGTGTGTGTGTGTGTGTGTGTGTGTGTGTGTGTGTGTGTGTGTGTGTGTGTGTGTGTGTGTGTGTGTGTGTGTGTGTGTGTAAATATATATCTCCCCACTCTAAACATTTACACTTTCTGGAGAGGAGCTGAAACATAAACTAGGACATGTTATCGTGATTTGATTTTATTCAATAGCAAACAAATTATTAAAAAAATAACTGCAATGAACTTGCTCTGCCATACAGGTTAAAAACCTGAGCGGGCTAATCTGCTGTCCATATAATAGTTGCATTAATACGCTACCGGTGAGGTTAAATAAAGCTGTTGTGTTTCATTAACTATTAACAATGTTGACAGCAGAAAAACCTGTTACAAACAAAACAAAATGACAATTAACAACCAGCAAAAAAAATGGTAAGGGAGGAATTCAGAGACTCCACAGCCCAGCTGAGACAGACAGAATTACAACTGGAAATCCAGATAGAAGCATGTATAATGTTCTAGCACGTTTATCCACAGAATGTTTCTGTATAATAATCTAGAACGTCTATCCACAGAATGTTTCTGTATAATGTTCTAGAACGTCTATCCACAGAATGTTTCTGTATAATGTTCTAGAACGTCTATCCCCAGAATGTTTCTGTATAATGTTCTAGAACGTCTATCCACAGAATGTTTCTGATTAATGTTCTAGAACGTCTATCCACAGAATGTTTCTGATTAATGTTCTAGAACGTCTATCCACAGAATGTTTCTGATTAATGTTCTAGAACGTCTATCCCCAGAATGTTTCTGTATAATGTTCTAGAACGTCTATCCACAGAATGTTTCTGATTAATGTTCTAGAACGTCTATCCACAGAATGTTTCTGATTAATGTTCTAGAACGTCTATCCCCAGAATGTTTCTGTATAATGTTCTAGAATGTTTCTGTATACTGTGCACTTCCACAGTGTCGTTTATGTGACATGTTCATGTATATCTCTCCTGTTCTGGTGGTAACTGTAAACACAGAGTTTGTCAACCACAAGCAACAGCTGCAGACGGCCGGACCGTGACGTCAAGCAGGCAACAGGACCGCAATGAACCATTTCCTAAACCCCCCACAGGGCCCAGACCCAGGGGTACAGACCCAGGGGTACAGACTCAGGGGCACAGACTCAGGGGCACAGACTCAGGGGCACAGACTCAGGGGCACAGACTCAGGGGCACAGACTCAGGGGCACAGACTCAGGGGCACAGACTCAGGGGCACAGACTCAGGGGCACAGACTCAGGGGCACAGACTCAGGGGCACAGACTCAGGGCACAGACTCAGGGCACAGACTCAGGGGCACAGACTCAGGGGCACAGACTCAGGGGCACAGACTCAGGGGCACAGACTCAGGGGCACAGACTCAGGGGCACAGACTCAGGGGCACAGACTCAGGGGCACAGACTCAGGGGCACAGACTCAGGGGCACAGACTCAGGGGCACAGACTCAGGGGCACAGACTCAGGGGCACAGACTCAGGGGCACAGACTCAGGGGCACAGACTCAGGGGCACAGACTCAGGGGGGCACAGACTCAGGGGCACAGACTCAGGGGCACAGACTCAGGGGCACAGACTCAGGGGCACAGACTCAGGGCACAGACTCAGGGGCACAGACTCAGGGGCACAGACTCAGGGGCACAGACTCAGGGGCACAGACTCAGGGGCACAGACTCAGGGGCACAGACTCAGGGGCACAGACTCAGGGGCACAGACTCAGGGGTACAGACTCAGGGGTACAGACTCAGGCAGCCAGTCCACTCCACGGTCTCTGACTGCTGTAAGGCCTCCATTGAGGGAGGAGGATGAGGAGAGACCAGTGTGCCATACAGAGACTAAAGCCCAGTCTATCCAGCTTCCTCTGAGCCTTTCATGTGTGCCAGTTTCCTGGACTAAACACAGGCCTGTGTACCTCACTGAGACCATTATTGGCATAGAGAGATGAAAAAGTCCCCTTCCCAAAGAAAACTAGGCTTTATTATGGTTTTCCTTTGGTACTATTATTATTTATTCCTCTTTCTTCTCTGAGATTCTTTTAAACTTCTCCAAGGCACACAACATGCTGGTACCACTTTATTTCTGGACCCGCTTTAATGAAAATTGGCATAATAGGAGTGTGTTTGAAGAGTCCAAAAAAAACGAGTCCAGGCACAGAAGGCCAAGCAGAGAAGAAAAGACATGAAAGCTGAAAGAGTATGCAGAAAGAGAGATGGACTCAGGATTGGTGAAAGCAGACATGTTATTACTACTGACACAAGATTTAAAACACATTTTTAAACACAGGAACTCTTTGCAATCCGTTACTGACTGATAATAACTATATTGGTGAGAAAATCCCTAATGCCGTCCCATTATTTAGACAGAGACAGAATCTAATGGTCTCTATCAAACACAGTGAAACTAGTCAACATCTGTGGATTGAGTGTCACTTCACCTACAGTCGCCCAGACATGAACCTGTGCATACAACACATCCACCCACACCACATCCACCCACACCACATCCACCCACAACACCTCTAACCACACCACATCCATCCACATCCAACGTGATGGTGGGCCAGGTCGAAGTCAGACGGTTATACAGGCTTGTTTCCTCTCAGATGTTTATAACACATATATAACACAGCCTTGATGTAATTACACATTTATCAGACGGTTATACGGGCTTGTTTCCTCTCAGATGTTTATAACACATATATAACACAGCCTTGATGTAATTACACATTTATCAGACGGTTATACGGGCTTGTTTCCTCTCAGATGTTTATAACACATATATAACACAGCCTTGATGTAATTACACATTTATCAGACGGTTATACAGGCTTGTTTCCTCTCAGATGTTTATAACACATATATTACACAGACTTGATGTAATTACACATTTATCAGACGGTTATACGGGCTTGTTTCCTCTCAGATGTTTATAACACATATATAACACAGCCTTGATGTAATTACACATTTATCAGACATTAACTCTGCATAAGTGAGCCCAGAACAGGCATTTCCTCTCCTGAAGGCTTTTTCAGATCAACACATTAGAATATCTCTAACTGCTGAATCTCTAACTACACACACATTTCCTCCTCTTTCAACTTCCCCTGACCTTATTTCCCTAACAATTTGCATGTGTGTGTGTGTGTGTGTGTGTGTGTGTGTGTGTGTGTGTGTGTGTATGTGTGTGTGTGTGTGTGTGTGTATGCAGCGTGGAAATGTGCGTTAGGAGTTATTTATAAAGCGCACGGTATGTCTGTGCTCTGCAGTGCTGACTGAGTAAACATACACATCCTATTATGTTGGCTCTACCAGATAGACGTAAAGGCTCAAGTAATTGTGATTGAGCCAGTCCCGGACCTGGCTTACTGAAGGACCTGACAGAGAGGACACATGCAGACAGGCAGACCGACAGACAGGCAGACAGACAGGCAGGCAGGCAGGCTCCCTAGCCACAGTAAACTTGGACTGGACCGTGGATCTCCAGCCCAGACCAGGGTTACATTACTAGTTGTCCAACATCACCAACCATGGTTACATTACTAGTTGTCCAACATCCCCAACCATGGTTACATTACTAGTTGTCCAACATCCCCAACCATGGTTACATTACTAGTTGTCCAACATCCCCAACCATGGTTACATTACTAGTTGTCCAACATCCCCAACCATGGTTACATTACTAGTTGTCCAACATCCCCAACCATGGTTACATTACTAGTTGTCCAACATCCCCAACCATGGTTACATTACTAGTTGTCCAACATCCCCAACCATGGTTACATTACTAGTTGTCCAACATCACCAACCATGGTTACATTACTAGTTGTCCAACATCACCAGCCATGGTTACATTACTAGTTGTCCAACATCCCCAACCATGGTTACATTACTAGTTGTCCAACATCACCAACCATGGTTACATTACTAGTTGTCCAACATCCCCAACCATGGTTACATTACTAGTTGTCCAACATCCCCAACCATGGTTACATTACTAGTTGTCCAACATCCCCAACCATGGTTACATTACTAGTTGTCCAACATCCCCAACCATGGTTACATTACTAGTTGTCCAACATCACCAACCATGGTTACATTACTAGTTGTCCAACATCCCCAACCATGGTTACATTTCTAGTTGTCCAACATCCCCAACCATGGTTACATTACTAGTTGTCCAACATCACCAGCCATGGTTACATTACTAGTTGTCCAACATCCCCAACCATGGTTACATTACTAGTTGTCCAACATCCCCAACCATGGTTACATTACTAGTTGTCCAACATCCCCAACCATGGTTACATTACTAGTTGTCCAACATCCCCAACCATGGTTACATTACTAGTTGTCCAACATCACCAGCCATGGTTACATTACTAGTTGTCCAACATCACCAGCCATGGTTACATTACTAGTTGTCCAACATCACCAGCCATGGTTACATTACTAGTTGTCCAACATCCCCAACCATGGTTACATTACTATCCAACATCACCAGCCATGGTTACATTACTAGTTGTCCAACATCCCCAACCATGGTTACATTACTAGTTGTCCAACATCACCAGCCATGGTTACATTACTAGTTGTCCAACATCCCCAACCATGGTTACATTACTAGTTGTCCAACATCCCCAACCATGGTTACATTACTAGTTGTCCAACATCACCAGCCATGGTTACATTACTAGTTGTCCAACATCACCAACCATGGTTACATTACTAGTTGTCCAACATCACCAGCCATGGTTACATTACTAGTTGTCCAACATCACCAGCCATGGTTACATTACTAGTTGTCCAACATCACCAACCATGGTTACATTACTAGTTGTCCAACATCACCAGCCATGGTTACATTACTAGTTGTCCAACATCACCAACCATGGTTACATTACTAGTTGTCCAACATCCCCAACCATGGTTACATTACTAGTTGTCCAACATCACCAGCGCGCCTCTGGATGTTGTTCCCCATAAGCCCGGTTCTCCCATCCAAATATGATCTGAGACACATTCCATACTGACCACAATCACGCTCCACCCAACTCCCTTTATCACCTCTGCCTTTTGTCATCCAAATACTCCCATACATGCAACGTCACTGGGAACTCTGGGAAGGTCTAAAACGAAAACCTGCAACCACGTGGTGCACTTCCACAGCCGGGCCAACATTACTCATTCTCCACAGGCTGGAATGTCATCGAGCACTTTAACGTGTGCATTCATTTCAGCTCTCTGTTCATTTAACTGGATTCTCCTCCTTGTAGATGAAAGCAGCCAGATCATTAAGAGTTTTTAGTCTGATCCTTTATCTCCATCTCCAATATTAGTTGGACATGTCAGCAACCCTAACACAGATAAGCACACCCGGGGGAGGAAGGGCGGGAGGAGGAGGAGGAGCTCTGTTCAGGATCATCCCAGTTCAACGAGGGGCATCTATCTAATCAGCTATCTGAGGAGCTCATCTCCAGACCCTGTTCTCCATCTGAGGAGCTCATCTCCAGACCATGTCCTCCATCTGAGGAGCTCATCTCCAGACCCTGTTCTCCATCTGAGGAGCTCATCTCCAGACCATGTCCTCCATCTGAGGAGCTCATCTCCAGACCCTGTCCTCCATCTGAGGAGCTCATCTCCAGACCATGTCCTCCATCTGAGGAGATCATCTCCAGACCCTGTCCTCCATCTGAGGAGCTCATCTCCAGACCATGTCCTCCATCTGAGGAGATCATCTCCAGACCATGTCCTCCATCTGAGGAGCTCATCTCCAGACCCTGTCCTCCATCTGAGGAGATCATCTTCAGACCATGTCCTCCACAATCAGCCCAGTCAGTGAATACGCTCTGCTTCCAATGAAGGACTCTAGTTCACTACTGAACTCACTTGAATAATACAAAATAGCATCATGTCAGATAGAGATTGCAGAAGTTATTAGATTTTTTTCTGGGTACATTTTCACGTGGCTATTGTGATCAACACAATAAATAAACCACTTCTATATGCAAGACTTGTACATTGCTACAAAAAACTATCATGCCCTTAGCATATGAACCTGGTAAAAAAGCCTCCAGAAACATTTTCTCCCTATTGATATGGGACCTCAGTGCCAAAACAAGTCCGTGATTGAAAGTAGAGCTGTGACCCTGTATCACAAAAGCTGTCTCCACAGGGCCTTCAGAGACTGGGGTCAGAACAAAGCAGCACTAGTCCAGCACACTGCCCCCTAGTGGTTCGACTCTGACTTGCTGACCTGATTGAACAGGAGCCAGTGGGGAAAGTCTGTCCTTGGTCTGTAGCCGGCATCACAGTTACACTGCTGCTACTGTAACATTTTAACATAACATTTTAAAATTACTTTTATTACAGTATTGTAACTTTTCTTTTTACCTTAGAGTTGATTAAATGGTAACCAAGACTGAGACAGTTATTATATATTGCTCTTATTATTGCTACGCGGATTCTAGATTTTATGTTAGAAACCGAAGACGACCATGTCAACCATTGAGATATGGCACCATAGGAGAGACCCGATGACCTGCAGGGATGAATGCACGTCGTGAAAAATGTGTTCACTATAAAAATATGCTTAGATTAGTAGTAAAGAGATGCTGTGAAAATGAAAGACAAGCTGCCTCAAATCACTAGAGATAACACAACTGTGCCAACATAAAAGGACCACATCAAACAGTGATTGTTTGGTTGGATTTGCAAAAGTCTTTGCTTTCACATGTTTCATCCTCCCCTTTGCAGGTCTACTCACACAGGCTGCCCTCTGCCAGGTCGTGACCTTTCCATGTTCAAACACAACCCCAATATGAGCTGCGTTTCCTGGCTGCCTGCATACAACTCCCCTCCTGATGGCTGTCTAGTCAAAATACAGTACATATATATATAAAGGGTTTTACAGTTAAAGATATACACAAATACAGTACATATATATATATATATATAAAGGGTTTTACAGTTAAAGATATACACAAATACAGTACATATATATATATATATATAAAGGGTTTTACAGTTAAAGATATACACAAATACAGTACATATATATATATATATATAAAGGGTTTTACAGTTAAAGATGTACACAAATACAGATGGCTGTCTAGTCAAAATACAGTACATATATATATATATATATAAAGGGTTTTACAGTTAAAGATATACACACACACACACACGATATCCACTGAGTGTCATTACAGTTAAAGATCTAGAGACACACACACGATATCCTCTGAGTGTCATTACAGTTAAAGATGTACACACACACACACACACGATATCCTCTGAGTGTCATTACAGTTAAAGATGTACACACACACACACACACACACACACACACGATATCCTCTGAGTGTCATTTACCCAACAGCACAGTTGGCCAAATCTTGGGTCTTAGTCTGAGATCCTGGGGCAGAGGAGACTGTCTCCCTCAGGTCTCAGTTTCCTTGATAAGTGTAAGTTGCAAGTCTCTCGGAAACAAGGGTCCCTGGGTGATCTGTCAGAAGCAAATGACAATCTTTTTTTCACTCACAGCCGGGGTTCTTGCTAGCTTAAGTCCCTGAAGGCAGGTGATTCAGACCCCCCCCAGCCAACTCACACTTCTCTCTCCTCGCCACTTTCTTCTATTTCCTGAACAGTCTAGAATCGGCGTGGCCAGGGAGGAGGTGTCACATCAAGCCATTCTGCCGGTGACAAGGGCATGTAAAATAAGCCTGTCTAGTGACACACACACACACACACACACACACACTCACCAGCCGTGCCCTCCGAGCTACACGTGAATATCCTACAAGATACAGCTTTTCCCTACAAGCCAGTGTCACGTCTCACTCCTCTGTCCCCCTGTCTGAAGGACCCTCACCGTAGGTGCCCATACAGCTGCCCGTCAGCAACCTGTCTATCCAATGATAACACGTCATTTCCTTCAGTCAGCGCGATGCTCAGTTTACAGATAGATACATCAAATCTCATCTCATCGCCACAGGCGTCTTCAACAACAGGTGTAGGCTAACAGTATCTTTCCCAACAAACACGCCGAGTTGAAATTATACTTCTGGAAGAGTTGGTTTAGGTGTCGTAGAGTGCATGCTCTGTATGTGTGATGTCCTGGGTTCAATCCCCAGCTTCTCCAGGTCAAGAATTACATAGTTGACCTGAAGCAATGAAAAGCAGCCCCAAACCATAATTCCACCACCTCCATGGTTCTCTTGTTCAAAAGCATTGTTTTCTTTTCACCAAACATCTTCTGGCATTGCAGCTAAACAACTCCACATTTAAGTAATCTGTTCAGAACACATTGAACCGGTTCTTTAAGTCCTTACCAAAACTACTGGAAACATCAGTATGATGAAAACAAAAGAACATTCATCAGACTATATAATAAGCACATCATACATTCATTATAATCAGACTATTCCTCAAATGTAAACCTCAAATCTAAATTTAGATGAATTCTCAGTAGGGATTACAATAATAGGAAGCATTGTGTTCGTTTTGTTTATCAAGCATCTCTTCAGCCCTCCAGTGAGGCCCGGCTGCTTACACAAGCTAAAGCCATTCAGCAGCAACTGGAGCCAGCTGTATTCATGTCCTACAGGTACACACTCATATAACACAGGCCAACACAGCAAACACAGCATGACCAAGCATTACACAACATGACACAACAGAACATAGTATAACACAACATGACACAATGTAAGAGGGAGGGCACCAGTCTACACTATCTGTAGGGGGCAGAGGGAGGGCACCAGTCTACACTATCTGTAGGGTGCAGAGGGAGGGCACTTCACCCAAAGCACTGCTGTACTCCCTCTATTCCTGACAGGTATTCAAACACAAATTCAGAGAGCAAACACATCTCTCTTTAATGATTGTGATTCCAGAGAAACAGCTCCCGGTTATCAGAGCTCCTGGCATCTAGGCTCCAAGCAGCCTTCATCAAAGCCCCCTTTTTGTTCTCTGAGTAAAAATCCTTCAGCACAAAGGTGAAGAAAAAACAAGCTGCGATTTATGAAAACTGAGACTGGTTCCAGTGGCAGCAAAGTTAAGGCGAGGTTCTGACAAGCCACCAGGGTTTTCACAAAGAACATCTGACTTAGTGATTTCTGCATATTAATGAGGCGGGCCTAGGCGGAGGCAAGCTGAGCTCAACGTTTCCCTTGCATCCAAATGTTTTCTGCTCCACTGGGATTATTACACATGGAAATCTCTCAGATTCTGTGCTATTAATCTCTGCCTGTCCTCCTGTTCGGCTACATAATGACTAATTAAACATCAAAAGAGCAGCGCCAGGGCTCCAATCTGACAGCTCGGCACGCGGCGCCTCACCCCGTGTCCCGGGAGAGGAGCAGAGGCCACGCTGTGACAGGGCAGACCTCAAAATCAATCACCTTAATGTACACACACACACACTGTGTGTAGTACACATAGTCACACACACGCCTGAGCCATCGAGCTGACACTGCGGTGTCACTGTAGAATACATCGCTGACAAGTCCAAGAGAGGCCAGCTACGTTTGTGGAACAATGATATCAACAACTGCCTTCGTCTGGTCGGATGTGCGGGTTTGTTTTAGATCCCCAATAGATCTATTTGTGCACGAGAGCCGTAGCAGGCAGATCAAATGATCCTTTTACTCACAGACGAGGGCAGACCGGGAGGGACCTTGCGAACCTTCTTTGTTTGTAGAGGATCTGTGAAAAGACACGACATGATTAAAACAACAGAGAGACGATGTGGGAGGTAAACAACTGAACAGCTCATTGACGTCTGGCATAAAGAGGGTTGAAAGCATGCCAACGTGCCACCCAACCGTTACTGGCGCACATCTAGTTATATTTAGATATTTACACTAATGAGCCAAAACATTAGGACCTATTAGGGCTAGAAACCGCCGTGGATTGGGTACAGCACATCCCACAGATTTGGAAACCGGGGCAACACCTTGAACTCTTCATCATGTTCCTCAAACCATTGCTGAACAATGTGTGCCCTGTGGCAGGACAAATTATTCTGCAGAAAAAAACACTACCATCAGAGAACACCAAATATACGTTCACAACTAGGCAACCGTCTCTCACTGCTCCAAGGTCCAGTTCGGACGTTCACATGTGGTCATTATGGTGTCATTATGAGGTCATTATGGGGTCATCATGGGGTCATCATCGGCACTCTGACCGGTCTCTAGCTATACATCCTCATATACAGCAGGTGTGACACATAGTGTGCTGGGACACATTCCTCACGTAACCATCATCATATATTCTGGTCACATGTGCCATGTGTGGAAAAATTGACACTGACCTGTTGGGGTGGAGTCTGGTAGGGGGCGTCGTCTGGGGTTGACCCCGCTGAAAGGAGGGAAGAAGGGAGTGGCAGTTTTCCCAGATGTTGTCCCAGATGTGGTCCCAGGACTCACCATTCCAATGTCAGGCCGCAGATTAGGCTGGAGAAGATAAAAGACCAACAGCAGATAAGGACATATCCACACCACAATAGCTACAATTACAGAAACAAGGACTTGTTGCCAGGAATCTTTAATCAACACTGTAAACAGATGACAATCTAATTTGCCGATGATCATCTTGTTTCACTTTTGCTACAGCAAATAGAAAACGGCATTTGCATATTATGTAAATCATTTAAACATTTATTACAGATGAAGTAACAGTGTAAATAGGCACTTTGAGTGGAACACAGGAGAAGTGAAAGAGTGTGTGTGTGTCTGTGTGTGTGTGTGTGTCTGTGTGTGTGTCTGTGTCTGTGTCTGTGTCTGTGTGTGTTGTAAAGGAAGGAGTGTATTCAGACAGTTATTAGGTGATCATATTTGCTGTCAAAGTTGATCAGGGAGGAGCCATAAATCAGCCATTCCCCTAATGATCGATTAAAGAGCATTAATCAATCCAGTGACCAGCTCATGGAGATCTGCACCAGTGGGAATTAGGGACATCCTGTGTGACGTGACGCTAGCATAACACACACTAACAACCTCCCCTCAGATTAAATGCTTCTCAAAACCGCTAAACACAGTACAAACGTACTCACACAGCAGCAGACACTTTAAATAATGCCAGTCAATTTGTTCAGAAAAAGGTTCCCATGGTTCTTATTTATTATTAAATGTAGGATATACTGGATGCGTCAATGAATGGTTATTAAGCAGCTGTACGTCTGTTTAGATAAGTGGGATCATGTGGACCTGGTTCTGTTCTATAACACTTGTAAATAACCAGCACAAGAAATTGATTGAAAGATACATATTTCCCATTTTTCCATATATTTCTTTTCCACACAGGAATGTGGGAGTCATGGGCGTGCCAGAGTTAGCAGCTATACTGAACCCCAAGGAGAAATCAATTCAATCAGTCTGACCTAGTGATTTCCCTCTCCTCCAGTCGGCACTGGAGCCATATTGATCAGCAGCTCTCACTGCCTCAGGGCATCTTCAGCCAGAGACACATCCAGGGGAACGTCCGGAGGAACGTCCCTCTGAAGGGAGGGTAGCAGAGAGGCTCAGGGCTCATTAAACCATGTGTCTGATCTCAGGAGCTGTCGGCTCCCCCAAAACCGCGGCGTCTGAACGGGACAAAACGTCCTTGGCAGATCCCTGGGGGTCACCAGGCCACCAGCCCACTGGACCTGTTCCTGATCTCAAACACACAGATCCAATTAGTAGAGAGGAGCCAGGACGTCACGGAGCTGTCCCAATACCGGCCTGTGATCTGACGGGGGGAGATTAGTGGGCTGGAGCCCCGCCTCCTCCTCCTGTTAACTGTGTCAGGTGACTGAACCTCTAGAAGGACCCCGCCTCCTCCTCCTGTTAACTGTGTCAGGTGACTGAACCTCTAGAAGGACCCCGCCTCCTCCTCCTGTTAACTGTGTCAGCTGACTGAACCTCTAGAAGGACCCGCCTCCTCCTCCTGTTAACTGTGTCAGGTGACTGAACCTCTAGAAGGACCCGCCTCCTCCTCCTGTTAACTGTGTCAGGTGACTGAGAGGACCCCGCCTCCTCCTGACTTCACTTCACTGACCACTGTGCTCCCAGCAATAAGGGTTAGCAGGACAATTGAAAGCCTAATGAGGCTCATCTGCTGAAGAGAGTAAGTGGAGGATGGCTGAGGAACCACGGAGTTAGAGTGAGCTTCTCTGGAGACCAGATGCCTAAAGTTGTGACAAATACTAGGAGTCAGAGGAATCTGTGGATTGGTACAGTAACCATTTACCTTCAGGAGTCAGAGGAATTGCTTTGACATTGAGCCAGCAGCCCCAAAACATATTTGTATGATATTACAGTAAGTAGATACAAATTATGGTAAATAATAACTAATGAACATCATCATCAACATCCTGATTTTATCATTGACATCATGATTTCATCCTGATTTTATCAAGAACATTTAGATTTTATAAACAGCATCCTGATGTTATCATCAACATCTTTATTTGTTCAACATCCTGATTTCATCATGAAACTGAACTGAAGGCCAATACTCCCTGTGACAATCAGGTCTGTCTCTGCTTTACTGCATCAGGCATGATGGGAGAAGCAGGCTCTCAAACCTGACAACCTGTCACTCAGACCACTGCATTGACATTGACATGACTCAACACGCCAGACCACGTCTGATGCCGTGGCTCAATGATATTACATCCTCCCAGCTATATTAGCTTTTAGAGAATCTACTGCATGGAACAAAACCAGACGAGAGCCACAAGAGGTCAGTTGAAATTCCCAATTCCAATGTAATCTACACACAGTAAAGTATAGGAGGCAGGCCCAGGCTGGGGGTTTATTGGTGGTTGATTACAGTGATCTTTAGGTCAGAATCCTATTTAAAGATTACAAAAAAGCTAGTTATGCTTTTATGAAACTAAACCTATAACCTTTATTCTGTATTGAAAAACTGAGAGAATAATGACATAGAAAAGAAAACAGAATAAAATTGGGTTTACTGCCAAGGCTTAATTCAGAAGTGTGTGCGTGTGCGCGTGCGCGTGCGTGTGTGCGTGTGTGCGTGTGTGCGTGTGTGCGTGTGTGCGCGTGTGCGCGTGTGTGCGTGTGTGCGTGTGTGCGTGTGTGCGTGTGTGCGTGTGTGCGTGTGTGTGTGTGTGTGTGTGTGTGTGACTGTTTATGAATAAGGAAACATTTCCCAGTTACATCCACATGGCTTTATTATGTTATGGATCCATTGAATCTCAGAAAACTGCAACAGGCCAACCCCTCCTTCTCTCTCTCTCCATCTCTCCCTCTCCCTCCCTCACTCTCTCTCTCTCCCTCTCTCTCTCTCTCTCTCTCTCTCTCTCCTTCCTTCCCTACACCACCTTAATCATTACCTTCATCAGGACCAACTCAACCTGGACCCAAACACCAGTATATCCCCCCACACTCCCAGTGGTGATGTGTTGTAGGATGGACAAGGACAGGGACTGGGTTAAATCACATTTTAAGACACTATTACACTTTACACAAGTAGATACCAGTGGTATTTGTTTCTTTCACCCATATAACAACTGTTCAAGAAGGTATATCCAAATGGTTGCTTTGAGACAGCCACGCTCAGTGTAAAACATGAACAGTAGAATAGGGGGACACAGCTGGCTACAGCCGTTTATATATAGAACCCAATAAGACGTGAAGAAGTTCTACATCAAGTTTAAATGTTGCAATAATGTGTTGCAGAGCCGGACAATTTGTCTAGAAATGATCGGAGCCCGTGACTGATGAGCTGTTTTTCAGATATCTGACGTTATTACGGGACGATCCAAAAAGCAACAACTTGATAGATTGTTTGTGTGTTTCATATTTCCATCATGGTCCTCAGAAAGAAAAAAAGCGTTGGCTTTTATCCGGTTAGCCAGGATGGATTGTGGGTCTTTAGCAGACGGGGGTTGCGAGCGTTCGGCTGCTCATTAAAAGATAAACAACGCCTGATAATGTTCGCACCTGAGACGCTTTTCTTATTCAACCAGATTCAGCAGTGGAGCCAGTTGTGGAACATCACCAGAAGGCTAATATAATATTAATAACTAATGCATTCTCCCTTCATTCTCAATGGAATCAGACTGCTTTTTTCATCTTCCTGTATTTCTTCCAGGACCAGACAAACAGATTCTCTGCCAGCCGCAGATTTTAGCAGCTGCCGGCCTGCGCCAATTCTCTAGATCCCACACAAAATGTCTGAACTAGCATTCCATCTCCAAACACTATTTTTTGAATGAGTAAACAAGCCCTTAACACATCACATGTTTTTCTTGCGTCTGACTGTGAGAGCAGTCCTCTGATATAGCATAATGTTAGCAGTCCTCTGATATAGCATAATGTTAGCAGTCCTCTGATATAGCATAATGTTAGCAGTCCTCTGATATAGCATAATGTTAGCAGTCCTCTGATATATCATAATGTTAGCAGACCTCTGATATAGCATAATGTTAGCAGTCCTCTGATATAGCATAATGTTAGCAGTCCTCTGATATAGCATAATGTTAGCAGACCTCTGATATAGCATAATGTTAGCAGACCTCTGATATAGCATAATGTTAGCAGACCTCTGATATAGCATAATGTTATCAGACCTCTGATATAGCATAATGTTAGCAGACCTCTGATATAGCATAATGTTAGCAGTCCTCTGATATAGCATAATGTTAGCAGTCCTCTGATATAGCATAATGTTAGCAGACCTCTGATATAGCATAATGTTAGCAGACCTCTGATATAGCATAATGTTATCAGACCTCTGATATAGCATAATGTTAGCAGACCTCTGATATAGCATAATGTTAGCAGTCCTCTGATATAGCATAATGTTAGCAGACCTCTGATATAGCATAATGTTAGCAGACCTCTGATATAGCATAATGTTAGCAGACCTCTGATATAGCATAATGTTAGCAGTCCTCTGATATAGCATAATGTTAGCAGTCCTCTGATATAGCATAATGTTAGCAGTCCTCTGATATAGCATAATGTTAGCAGTCCTCTGATATAGCATAATGTTAGCAGACCTCTGATATAGCATAATGTTAGCAGACCTCTGATATAGCATAATGTTATCAGACCTCTGATATAGCATAATGTTAGCAGACCTCTGATATAGCATAATGTTAGCAGTCCTCTGATATAGCATAATGTTAGCAGTCCTCTGATATAGCATAATGTTAGCAGTCCTCTGATATAGCATAATGTTAGCAGACCTCTGATATAGCATAATGTTAGCAGTAGACAGGGATATTGAGGTAAACAGTGTTACAATGACACATGATTAACTTGGTGTCAACAAACTGGTCGATGAAGTCAGAGGCTCCCTTGACCTTTGGGTCAAGCCTAGAGGGGTCGGGTCTATCTCTGACATCTATCTGACATGACTTTAAACCTGATCTTAAACTCCAGACATTTGGACCCTGAATCTTAATATCACTAACGGTAATGTGCCAATATAAATTCCCAGAGTGCCGACCAGTGAAGCGGTTGAGATGACACAGATAGAAATTATATTCCCTGGATCCTGTCTCACTGGTCTCACTGGCCTCACTGGTCAGACTATAGAAACATACAGAGAGACTGACGATGGAGTGTGAATGGTCAGAAATACAGTCACTGAGAGAGGAATAGAACAGACAGAACCATGACAACGGTAGAGAATCAGTGGGAGAAAACGAGAGCTCTCCTCATTGACTGGCTGCTGTCAGACCCGGAGTGAGGGAGCTGTGGCTGGAGCAGACAATCAGGCCTTTGTCCAACATCTGTGTGGCTGTGAGATGGGAGCTGGCCTGGGCTTAATGGAGGTGCTGAAAGTGCTGTTTCTCAATAGTGTGGGGCTTCTCTTGCTAAGCTCAGGCTGCATAGATCTAACAAAGGTCCCATTATCGTCACCGCGCCTCACTGCGATCACTTCCTCTATTGTCACCACGCCTTACTGCGATCACTGCCTCTATCGTCACCACGTCTCACTGCGATCACTGTCTCTATCGTCACCGCGCCTCACTGCGATCACTGCCTCTATCGTCACCGCGCCTCACTGCGATCACTGCCTCTATCGTCACCGCGCCTCACTACGATCACTGCCTCTATCGTCACCGCGCCTCACTGCGATCACTGCCTCTATCGTCACCGCGCCTCACTACGATCACTTCCTCTATTGTCACCACGGCTCACTGCGATCACTGTCTCTATCGTCACCACGCCTCACTGCGATCACTGCCTCTATCGTCACCACGTCTCACTGCGATCACTGTCTCTATCGTCACCGCGCCTCACTGCGATCACTGCCTCTATCGTCACCGCGCCTCACTGCGATCACTGCCTCTATCGTCACCGCGCCTCACTACGATCACTTCCTCTATTGTCACCACGGCTCACTGCGATCACTGTCTCTATCGTCACCACGCCCCAATATTCTTGTGGGATTTCTTGCGCCACTCTATAAACTATGCCCAGTAGAAAACCTTTCGTATTAAGTGTAATTATAATACCCACACTGGCCTTTTATCTGATGCACATGCCAATTTATATGATCAATGTAACAAGCCCACAACCAGGAGAAACTTACCTGAGAGCCAGAGACACCAGACTCCCTCCCAAAGGCGGGGAACTGAGACCTCTCTGCCGATTTACCTGTAGAGACACAAACAAAGGCCTGACGTTCACAATACATTGTCAATAAAGCCTGGTTCTGACTGAACGTTTGGAAATAACCGGAAAGAAATCCTGTAGAAAACACAGCTCCTCATTAGGCCATAAACAGATCTGTAGGTTTATTTTATCATACTAAGAGATCCTCCTTGACAAAGTTGCTCTGTCAGTGTCGCCCTTGTCCTGAGAGAAGTGCTTCCAGGCAGTATTTAGGAGAACAAATGTAAGATAAAGTGCACAACTCACATAAATCATGCTCCCTGTAACACACTAAAATCAGCACTTTTACCTCAGCAAAAAAAAACAAGAGGCTACATGACAATGATAAACAACATTGAACATATTATGTGAGACTTTCAAACATTGCGGGCACCAGATGAGGAACTGAAACTTAATTCTGTTCACATGAGCAAAAGAAAAACATGGAATGGGATCAATTGTATTACTCTGATGGATCTGATCAGAAGATCAAACTGAAACCAGAGAAAATCCTACACAGGGAAGTATTGTCTCATCTCGGGTCCTATTTAGGTAGCTAGCTGCAGCAAGATAGAGACAGTTCCCCTGAACCTTTAGAGCATGACCAGACTAAACGTGGTGGCACGCCCAGGGACCTGAGCACAATTAGCAGAGCCTCAGTGCAGCGCCTCAGTGCAGCCACAACCAAGGGGAATACAACCCAACGGTAAACAGGCGTTTAACTGTTTAGTTTGCTGCTATGCATGATTACACAGCATTAAGAGCCTTGGTGAACAGAGAGATGTGACCAGAGAGATGTGACCAGAGAGATGTGAACAGAGAGATGTGAACAGAGAGATGTGAACAGAGAGATGTGAACAGAGAGATGTGAACAGAGAGATGTGACCAGAGAGATGTGACCAGAGAGATGTGACCAGAGAGATGTGACCAGAGAGATGTGACCAGAGAGATGTGACCAGATAGATGTGACCAGAGAGATGTGACCAGAAAGATGTGAACAAAGAGATGTGACCAGAGAGATGTGCCCAGAGAGATGTGACCAGAGAGATGTGACCAGAGAGATGTGACCAGAGAGATGTGAACAGAGAGATGTGACCAGAGAGATGTGAACAGAGAGATGTGAACAAAGAGATGTGACCAGAGAGATGTGACCAGTCACCAGAGAGATGTGAACAGAGAGATGTGACCAGAGAAATGTGAACAGAGAATGTGAACAGAGAAATGTGAACAGAGAAATGTGAACAGAGAAATGTGAACAGGGAGATGTGAACAGAGAGATGTAGAAAGCCCACCCCGATCTCGCTTGCAGAAATAATTTTTACAAACGAACCTTGAAATACAGCAAGTGTGTGGATTTCAGACGGTAAATGCTCCTGTTGTAAAACTGAATATAAAATATTCCTGCAATTCAAGTATAATTTTTTATAAATGTTGGTTATAGAATGACTGTGAAAAATTTGCTTAAACCTCATTGCACAAGATTCTTAAATATAGCTTGCAAGCACACACTAAATGTACAAGCTTGCAGAATGTAGTTATGGATTTGAACAACAGACTTGCGACCACGGCCCTGAAATTTACAACCACCAAGTTTCAGACACGTGTGCACAGAAACATGTTTAATATTCCAGAACTGGCGACGTTGATGTGTGATGAACTTGTGCCAGCCAGCACAGCTGTGGTCCTACCGCCTCCTCCACCACAGCCTCCCTCCCTCACAGACACTTCACCCTCCCCCCTTCTCTCCTCCATGAGCCACTCCGTGAAGTAATGGCCAAGTGGAAAGCGTAGCTGGAGATGAACTTCAGAATGTGGTGTAGAGGTCATGGCTGAACAGCGTTCTGCGCTCTCCCTCACTGCCTGATGCTCCTTCAACCCCCTTCTTATCTAATCACCTCCTCCATCTCCCTCTGGCACCGCTAGATGAGGGACAGACTGGAGGAGCCGTGATCAATAACCTGCCTGGCCCAGTGCTCCCCTGCCTGTCTCCTCCTGCCCGTCTCCTCCTGCCCGTCTCCTCCTGCCCGTCTCCTCCTGCCCGTCTCCTCCTGCCCGTCTCCTCCTGCCCGTCTCCTCCTGCCCGTCTCCTCCTGCCCGTCTCCTCCTGCCCGTCTCCTCCAGCCCGTCTCCTCCTGCCCGTCTCCTCCTGCCCGTCTCCTCCTGCCCGTCTCCTCCAGCCCGTCTCCTCCAGCCCGTCTCCTCCAGCCCGTCTCCTCCAGCCCGTCTCCTCCTGCCCGTCTCCTCCTGCCCGTCTCCTCCTGCCCGTCTCCTCCTGCCCGTCTCCTCCTGCCCGTCTCCCCTGCCCGTCTCCCCTGCCCGTCTCCCCCTGCCCGTCTCCCCCTGCCCGTCTCCCCCTGCCCGTCTCCCCCTGCCCGTCTCCCCTGCCCGTCTCCCCTGCCCGTCTCCCCCTGCCCGCCCCCCTGCCCGTCTCCCCTGCCCGTCTCCCCCTGCCCGTCTCCCCTGCCCGTCTCCCCCTGCCCGTCTCCCCTGCCCGTCTCCCCCTGCCCGTCTCCCCTGCCCGTCTCCCCTGCCCGTCTCCCCTGCCCGTCTCCCCTGCCCGTCTCCCCCTGCCCGTCTCCCCCTGCCCGTCTCCCCTGCCCGTCTCCTCCTGCCCGTCTCCTCCTGCCCGTCTCCTCCTGCCCGTCTCCTCCTGCCCGTCTCCTCTTGCCCGTCTCCTCCTGCCTGTCCCCCTGGACGCCACCAGCCATCGCTGCATCTCGGTAATAGGACACACCACACACTACAGAACTGACTCCGATGATTAATGGAGCCAAATCATCACACATAAGCGCAGTGAGCATCTGGAGTTTGATGTGTGTTGGAAGGCCCCAGTCCAGGACATGGGAGAGAGAGTCACAAATCCCAGTGGCCAAGGCGAGGCAGACAGCCAGGGCAGGAACACTGTGCTCTGGTTGTAGAGGGCATTGCTTCTGGCATGACTGCTAACTCAGCCATTCAGAAAGTTGGTCAAAAAAACTTGTATCGCAACCCACAAGAACGTTTTCTGTAACACTAAGCACTAAGCACTAAACACTAAGCACTAAGCACTAAGCACTAAGCACTAAACACAAAGCACTAAGCACAAAGCACTAAGCACTAAGCACTAAGCACTAAACACTAAGCACTAAGCACTAAGCACTAAACACTAAGCACTAAGCACTAAGCACTAAGCACATGGACACCTTTACTCATTATGACTTGGATTTCTTGCCTTGTCAACTACACAGGGAAAACCTAATTAACCTAACTAATTAATATCAATTAGGCAGATACTGTTACTGGGAATCTGTTAGGGTTTCTAAAACCACTAATGGTGTGAAGTGATGGAGATGGTGATAACAGGTTGAGTGAACGTGTGTCTAACGCGATGAAGACGTGTGTCTTACGTGATGAAGACGTGTGTCTAACATGATGAAGACGTGTGTCTTACGTGATGAAGCAGTGAAGAACAAGTGAAGATTCATCCAGTGAAACATATCGGTATTTAGGTAATTCTTCAAGACGTGCGTGAGAACCCAAATTATACCCTAATCAAATCAGAGGACCCTCCTCTGTCTCCAGGCAACATGGAGAAAGGTCTCTGGTGTAACCTATATGTTCAAAACCAGAACATGACTCCGGCCATTAAATCAATTATCCGTTACGAAGCACTGAAGTCTGAAACAAGACATCGTCCATCAAAAGGCTCACTAACCAGTGAGTAAGAATATGAACTAAAACCAGGCACAAAGAAAATGACCAGAGAAAGCATAGACCTGACACTTTCCAGGGCGTTAGCCATGCTTTGTTTTTTATCTCCCAAATCAGAACTAGAACTATCACAGCCTTCTGGCCATTCACAACAGCAGCCATAATATCCACATTACTGGATTTGTTCTGAGCAGGTGCAGTTGGACCGCAGTAAAACAATATTCCAACGGTTTCACTTTGAGATTCTTGTCTCTGACAGTTATTATTATAATTTTTCTTTATTGATACATTTCGGTACTTCCAGCGACTAGCGTGTGCGTTGATGGATTGGATGCTAAATCCATTTATCTTCCGGCCTTCATGGACGACAACAGAGCTGTCCAGGTGGTGACATGCATGTCTACCAAGAACAGGGTTGACAACGGCACTGACGCAATCCCCCAGACGTGTGGTGCAAAAACGACAAATATCAACCGGCTTAATTAGACAATGTAGACGATCTAAATATATAGGTCCTCCGGGAGAGTCACCTTGAATATAACTGTGTCTCCTGGCCTCGTCAATATCATTGAGCACGCCGGCTCAATTAAAAAAGTCAATCCTAACGGAAAAAGGTCAAATTAAATGCAGGCACTTGGCCAAAACTGTGTCGATGTATATGCTTCAGAATATCTTATAGTGGGGCTGGTGAGGCCGCTATATTTATAATTATTATTCCTACATTTTAAATGCTGACACTGAATGCACTGCAATGATATGCAATGTTATGTGAGGATTGTAAATCATTATGTTGAAAAGTTACCATCAATAACAACAAAAAAGCCACTAAATCTGAATGCTGTGTCTGCAGAAGCCATAAAGCAGAACACAAAAGAAAGTGCAGATGTACACATATTGTGTTATTACACCCAGATACAAATAATGTCAGGTTTATTGATCTGCAGGACACAATATGCATCCGTCATTAATGCCACAGCCCAGATGGCTGGTTCCGTTTGGGTTTTAACCTGTGTTGGCTGTAACAGGTCAGTACAGGGGGATTGGACCTGCTTGGTTCCTGCTGGTCTGTGATGTGAAATATGTTTTATGTGGCATATTGTCAGAATATGCCAACTTCCATCATTCAAACATCTTGTCTGAGGTGATCATTCCCCAAATCTCTCGAAAGCCAAGTCAACATATTCAGTCTCGGGAAACATGATGACACTCTTGGGAATAAACTTGAATAGGTTCAGTTTAATAAACTTGGACTAGTACCTCAACGTAAGGTATCTGATCTGTATCTGGCAGCACCAGTGAACATTTTAGTAAATATTGTTCAATGTCACCCACCCTGACAATCTGTGCTGTTTCCCAAGTCTTCCCGGCCACCCTGTAATTGACTCAGCAAGCTTAGTGACTAGTCAATGATGTGTTGCTCCGTATTGATCACAGTAGCGGTGTGAGGCTCCTTGTTGTGGATCTCTGGGACGTAGTGACCCGCGGATCTCTGGGGATCAATTCAAAACCCCAGCCACGAAAACAGCCAATTAGTGATCTGTGTTTCCCTCCCCGCGCCCCTCAGGCTGCCTCTCTGTGTCCCCACTGAGACCAGGGACTTGACCCTCTGGTTAGGATGGACGAAACAAACACAACACACAGGATGGATAGAGGCTAACGCTAAACCCAAATGAACAGAACGCAGGCCTGTTGAGGTCCATCTGTCCCTGTTGTACAAGTGCCAGGATAAAACCTCACCGCAATCCAATGTCCCTGTCAGGTTATAGGCCCATGCTGAGACACATGGCTAATATGCACAATAAAAAACATTCCTTCAACTTGTTACAATCGACACTTATAGCTGTCCAAAAGGCAGATATAAACAGCTTTAGTGTGTTTGCTGCAGTTTCTGTTGTTACCTGCTACAAAAACAGGAAGTTAAACAGGAAATGAGACAAACTGTGGGCGCGGAGAAGCTGGACTTGTATTGTTGTGAAGGGCAGAGAGCAAGACTCAGGAATATGAGTCTACATGCATGCTGTCTTTCACATTACATGTTCCTGTAGGCCAGACATCCCAGTGACCCGGCAGACCAGTGGCCCGGCAGGCCAGACATCCCAGTGGCCCGGCAGGCCAGACATCACAGTGGCCCGGCAGACCAGTGGCCCGGCAGGCCAGACATCACAGTGGCCCGGCAGACCAGTGGCCAGGCAGGCCAGACATCACAGTGGCCCGGCGGGCCAGACATCCCAGTGGCCCGGCAGACCAGACATCCCAGTGGCCCAGACATCACAGTGGCCCGGCAGGTCAGACATCACAGCCATGAACAAAGCAGCACATGAACAGTGTTACAGTAAATAAACTCTGTGATGTGAAGAAGCCAGTGTCATAGAGAGGTCAGAGTGGTGGTTAGGGTACTGTGCACAAGCCTTTCTCTCTCTAATGTCATTACCCACAGTCCAACAGGGCAGAGATCCGCCCCCCGGACCCCGCCCCCCTAAACCCCGCCCCTGCTCCTCCCACCCGGGAGTTCAGCATCACTGTCTGTTAATTACAGCCTTGTCAGCGCCGGCATTATTCAAACAGCCAGTACAAATGTTAATTAGTTCCTATTTGCATACTTCTTTTTTCTTTGTTGAAATGTCATTGATTATTACATTGTACAGTGATGAATGCCTCTGCTGATGCGTTCTGATATGTAATTAGTCACTTCAGTGGAATGAATAGATCAATTAAAAGAGAGAGAGAAATCACAACCAGACCAGGAGGAATCTGAGAGTAGAATGAAAGACACTTCTTAAGGTGAGTCATGCTCGAAACAAAATCAAACGGCTCTCTTTTAACAGCAAATGTGAGCTTTCTCCATCTCTCTCAGGTTCAGGATGGGGGAGCATGAAATGGTTTATAATCATGACAAGGACTCTAAATATTCGGTTGGATCAAAGACAACCTTTATTACAACACACAGCTTTTAGCCTTGAAGTATTCCTTTCAAATACAAGTAGTGGTGCCCTCCGACCAGCTAGAGACAGCAGAGACGACACCCCCCTGATGTTGGTTATGAGAGGAGAGCTGTGGATCTACTGATAGCATGTATCCCTCCCTCGACCACACAGCGTAATCAGATGAGGATGCCAGGTTTATTTTAGCGTTAGAAAGCAGAGGAGGGAATATTTCTGTTTGGCCTTTGCCGGTTCTCCGAGCCCAACTATCCTCCAGCTAGTGTTCGCTATTCGCAGGATGAAAAAAGCAATGCATTACTGGCGACCAGATGGGAACATTCCACATGACCAAACCAATCAATCACCTTGGTGGGACGCAGGTGCCACACAGACGTACTGCAACACACCATTTCACAGTCTATCAGGCACAAACACATGGACACCAATCAATGGTACCCTGAGGACCTGATAGACGGGGGAGACGGGGGAGACTCGACCCAGCACTACTGACGGGTTCATGGCTGATGACTTCATAATCACACATTCACTTTGTCAGCTGTCACGTGACGCCCGTGACGGAGGCCTCTGTGGTGGGGTCATGTGACGGAGGCCTCTGTGGTGGGGTCATGTGACGGAGGCCTCTGGGGTGGGGTCATGTGACGGAGGCCTCTGTGGTGGGGTCATGTGACGGAGGCCTCTGGGGTGGGGTCATGTGACGGAGGCCTCTGTGGTGGGGTCATGTGACGGAGGCCTCTGTGGTGGGGTCATGTGACGGAGGCCTCTGTGGTGGGGTCATGTGACGGAGGCCTCTGTGATGGGGTCATGTGACGGAGGCCTCTGTGGTGGGGTCATGTGACGGAGGCCTCTGTGGTGGGGTCATGTGACGGAGGCCTCTGTGGTGGGGTCATGTGACGGAGGCCTCTGTGGTGGGGTCATGTGACGTCCGTGATGAAGGCCTCTGTGATACGATATATTATAATATGATATATATTATATGGTATGGTGTTTGTATACAGGCTTTGTCTATGAACTGTATGGTTGTGGACATTTAAGAGGTTGTTTAAGTGGTCTCAGTTAAATTCTCTGAGTTGACTAAGCATTTAATTTCCCATCTCTATCTCCCAGGCAGCAGCAGGGGCTCCAACATGGGCTGGAAAGGGGGGTGGAAGGAAGAGGGGAAAGAGAGGAGGAAATGGATGAGAGGGGAAGAGAGGAGGCTAAGCTTGGCCAGAGGGAGCAGGAGGAGTTGCCATTGACAGACTTAGATAGCTGGGAGAGGACTCTAATTTAATCACAGGTCAGGTGTGGAATTCATTTCACCACACAGTCTATATAGTGTGAAACCACACAGTCTATATAGTGTGACACCACACAGTCTATATAATGTGACACCACACAGTCTATATAGTGTTTCCCCACACAGTCTATATAGTGTTTCTCCACACAGTCTATATAGTGTTTCACCACACAATCTATATAGTGTTTCACCACACAGTCTATATAGTGTTTCACCACACAGTCTATATAGTGTTTCACCACACAGTCTATATAGTGTTTCACCACACAATCTATATAGTGTTTCACCACACAGTCTATATAGTGTTTCACCACACAGTCTATATAGTGTTTCACCACACAATCTATATAGTGTTTCACCACACAGTCTATATAGTGTGACACCACACAGTCTATATAGTGTGACACCACACAGTCTATATAGTGTTTCACCACACA
Organism: Dallia pectoralis; assembly: GCA_029465975.1. Taxonomy (NCBI): domain Eukaryota; kingdom Metazoa; phylum Chordata; class Actinopteri; order Esociformes; family Umbridae; genus Dallia; species Dallia pectoralis. Next base: position 9,950,520 of record CM055762.1, read on the forward strand.
CAGTATTCTGTCCAGTCTTGCTAACTAAAAGCTCCAGCACTATGAGGAAAACACCATGAAAGAAAATGATGATTATTAAAGACAACCATTCATACAGAGTTAATAAAATATACACAAAGAGAATGAAACCAGATCTGTTCGCAGGTAAATGGAAATGTTCTGGCTGAAACACAGGATAAATATCTCATTAAGCCACCATGCTCCAGGGTAGAGCAGGGAGCAATGAATAAAATAATGTACGTGTAATAAAAGATTAAATATGGATGAAAAAAGACAAAGTAGGGGGATTGGAGTCCCTGTGTGTGTGTGTGTGTGTGTGTTGTGTGTGTGTGTGTGTGACTGTGAGCTGAATGTGTATGTGTGTGTGTGTGTGTGTGTGTGTGTGTGTGTGTGTGTGTGTGTGTGTGTGTGTGTGTGTGTGTGTGTGTGACTGTGAGTTGAATGTGTGTGTGTGTGTGTGTGTGTATGTGTGTGTGTGTGTGACTGTGAGCTGAATGTGTGTGCTTGTGTGTGTGTGTGTGTGTGTGTGTGTGTCGAACCCTGCAGGTTGGATTATATTACACAGGCAGTCAGATGAAGCCTTGGATTCCCTATGCATTCTGGGTGGACAGGAGGTTGCCACGCTGCTGCTGCAATGAGCACGTCTGAAAACTAACATGATTACATTGATTCATTTTTCACATTCACTTCTCTCCCTGAATTGGATCCGTCGTGGAATCGGGTGGATATTTTTAGGAAAGACCATGGCAGTTTGCCACCTGAGGTCCCTGGGACAGATGTGTGTGGGTGTGTGTGTGCGGGGTGAGGTGTGTGTGTGTGGCGTGTGTGGAATGTTTGTTATGATGTGTATGGGATGTGTGGGGGGTTTGTGTAAGGTGTGTGTGGGGGGTGGAATCGGGAATCAGTATCATCAACAGCAGACGTCTCGTCAAACACTTAAGTGATCTGTGAGGTAAGGTAACCAGTGTCTGTGATACGGTGTGTGTGTCTGTGATACGGTGTGTGTGTGTCTGTGATACGGTGTGTGTGTGTCTGTGATACGGTGTGTGTGTGTCTGTGATACGGTGTGTGTGTCTGTGATACGGTGTGTGTGTGTCTGTGATACGGTGTGTGTGTCTGTGATACGGTGTGTGTGTGTCTGTGATACGGTGTGTGTGTGTCTGTGATACGGTGTGTGTGTGTCTGTGATACGGTGTGTGTGTCTGTGATACGGTGTGTGTGTGTCTGTGATACGGTGTGTGTGTGTCTGTGATACGGTGTGTGTGTGTCTGTGATACGGTGTGTGTGTGTCTGTGATACTGTGTGTGTGTCTGTGATACGGTGTGTGTGTCTGTGATACGGTGTGTGTGTCTGTGATACGGTGTGTGTGTCTGTGATACGGTGTGTGTGTCTGTGATACGGTGTGTGTGTCTGTGATACGGTGTGTGTGTCTGTGATACGGTGTGTGTGTGTCTGTGATACGGTGTGTGTGTGTCTGTGATACGGTGTGTGTGTGTCTGTGATACGGTGTGTGTGTGTCTGTGATACGGGGTGTGTGTGTCTGTGATACGGTGTGTGTGTCTGTGATACGGTGTGTGTGTCTGTGATACGGTGTGTGTGTCTGTGATACGGTGTGTGTGTCTGTGATACGGTGTGTGTGTCTGTGATACGGTGTGTGTGTGTCTGTGATACGGTGTGTGTGTCTGTGATACGGTGTGTGTGTCTGTGATACGGTGTGTGTGTGTCTGTGATACGGTGTGTGTGTCCGTGATACGGTGTGTGTGTCTGTGATACTGTGTGTGTGTCTGTGATACGGTGTGTGTGTCTGTGATACCGTGTGTGTGTGTCTGTGATACGGTGTGTGTGTCTGTGATACGGTGTGTGTGTCTGTGATACGGTGTGTGTGTCTGTGATACGGTGTGTGTGTCTGTGATACGGTGTGTGTGTCTGTGATACGGTGTGTGTGTGTCTGTGATACAGTGTGTGTGTCTGTGATACGGTGTGTGTGTCTGTGATCCAGGTCATGGAGATGCTGTCCAGTAGTGGAGACAGGAAACGTCAGTTGTTCCAGTGACAGCATTTCCTTCCTAATGAATCACTGGCCGTCAACTTGGTGTTTCTAATCACTAACATTTTTTATTCACATCAGCAGCCAGTGAGTTTAAGGGACGTGTAATGCTGGAAGAGAAAGGAGGTACAGAGAAGGTTGGGAAGATGCAGGAAGAGGTTGGGACAGGTGGGAATAGGTTGGGGGGAGGTTGGGACAGGTGGGAATAGGTTGGGGGGAGGTTGGGACAGGTGGGAATAGGTTGGGGGGAGGTTGGGACAGGTGGGAATAGGTTGGGGGAGGTTGGGACAGGTGGGAATAGGTTGGGGGAGGTTGGGACAGGTGGGAATAGGTTGGGGGAGGTTGGGACAGGTGGGAATAGGTTGGGGGAGGTTGGGACAGGTGGGAATAGGTTGGGGGGAGGTTGGGACAGGTGGGTAGGGGTTGGGGGAGGTTGGGTAGGGGTTGTTAATGGGTTGGGGGGGTCATGGACAAAGTACAGAGAGATGGATTTCAATGGAAGAAGTAAAAGAAAGCAAATGACTGTGAATCTGCTAGAAGTATGAAAGTGTGCCAATAGTGATTGTATGCAGATTGTTGCTGTTGTTTTGTTATTTCTTTAGATGTATGTATAAAAGGATTGGGTCCCCAGAAAGTAACAGAGTCATTCCAAAATCCTTCCTTCCGGAAGACAAACTACCTCATGTGAGCAATGCAGCCCCCTGAACTTTTTGATGTGTCATTTAGCATTAATAATATTTCTATGGGAATTGACTTGTCAAACTAGTTGTGGGTTTTTCAGGAGTTGGTTGGCTTTGTCACTAAGGGAAACAGCAGACACAAGGTAGACGAGTTGTGGACAAGACAGGATGTGAATAACTGAACAGGATGTGCCCTTATCCTTCACAAAATGCCAAAAAAAGAGGAGCTGATGTTCTTTTATGCTCACACTTCACAGGTAGGGCTTTTGATCATGAGTCATGTTCTGACGGCAGCTCAAACGCATAAAGTATGTGATAGTTTGTCTTAGTGGTTAGGGAACTAAAATGGTTTCCACAAGTTTCCCTTTATTGTTTGACAGACGTTCACAAGTCACCACAAATTTGCCGAGAGAGTTTCCCAGAAAAAAAAAATGTGCATGTGAAAATATGAGGTTGATGAAAATCAGTGATGAATTGGCCAAGATTTGCCACAACTATTTGCCAGAAGCCTGTTTTTTGGATACGAGTTCACAAATAAATCATGTTGTTGATTTAAGTTGGTATCATGTTCAGTATTCTGATTGGCTGGAGATGTAATTACAGTCATCACCCCTCTGCTGCCTAACCCGCTGTCTCTCAGGAACCTGTTACATCACAACACCTTAGCCCCTCCCCCCTCCCCGCCCCCAAACACCCCAGCTGACCCGCTGCAGCTGGGTTGGGCAACACTGGGGCCAGAATCTGGGGAGGGCCGGTTCTGGGAGGAGTGGGGGAGGGGGGTGGAGGAGAGGGATTTGTACCCTTTCAGCTTGTCTACAGCTCTACACGCTCTACTGAGCACAGTAACAGATAAAGCACCCTGCAGCTCTGCATATTGACGGGCTATATCCACCTCCACTGCACCTCACCTCCTCTACACCACACCTCCTCTACACCACACCTCCTCTACACCACACCTCCTCTACTCCACACCTCCTCTACTCCACACCTCCTCTACTCCACACCTCCTCTACTCCACACCTCCTCTACTCCACACCTCCTCTACTCCACACCTCCTCTACTCCACACCTCCTCTACTCCACACCTCCTCTACTCCACACCTCCTCTACTCCACACCTCCTCACATCCTCAACTCCACACCTCCTCTACACCACACCTCCTCTACACCACACCTCCTCTACACCACACCTCCTCTACTCCACACCTCCTCACATCCTCAACTCCACACCTCCTCTACTCCACACCTCCTCTACACCACACCTCCTCTACACCACACCTCCTCTACACCACACCTCCTCTACACCACACCTCCTCTACACCACACCTCCTCTACACCACACCTCCTCTACTCCACACCTCCTCTACTCCACACCTCCTCTACTCCACACCTCCTCTACTCCACACCTCCTCTACTCCACACCTCTACACCACACCTCCTCTACACCACACCTCCTCTACACCACACCTCCTCTACACCACATAGAACCTGAAAGGGAGGGAGGGAGTGACAGACAGAGAGGAGAGCAGAGGGAGCAGCTTTGGTAGCACCTGCGACCCACAGTCCAGAGGTACCCTGGTGCACACCTGAACAGCACCTGGTCGCAATCATAGCCAGGGTCGGGGGAGGGGCCCCGTGGGACAAGCCACACCCACACCAGTGACATCACACTGGGGAAGCACCATGTGGGATATGGAAAAATAAGCCTTGAGGAACAATTAGCAAACAGAAAGGAGAGAGCAAGACGCTATGAGGGACTGTGAGATTGATTTTGTTCCCCGCTGGACAAAAGGCAGTGAGAATGCATCTTGGAGCTGCCACAGCTCCTGTTGTGTACAACACCACAAAGACACTTTATCACCAAATGGCCGCATAATTTCATTTCACGCAAACCCCATTAGGTTTTATAAAAGAAAACGAGATGAAAAACAGATGAGAACAATTCTGTGGGGAGAATTCATTTATCAGAAATCCGAAGAAGAGAGAAGGTCTGACTGCAGACAACACTGCCGACATGGAGGATGCAGACGACTGGAACAGCAGCGCCGTGTGTGTGTGTGTGTGTGTGGACGCCACAATTATGTTCCTGGTGAAAATAACAACCCAGTTACCTACCCAGACACACACACAAATTATTCATTAGAAAAGGCATGGTATTAATCTGTTCCCAAGATCACTGTTCAATGTGCAATTATTTTCCCCACATGGTTACGGTACGCATTTAGATGGACGGTCACAGCGATCAGGATTAATGCGCTCACACCTGAGAGAGAATTTAAACACCACGGTGGCTGGAATATATTCAACGTAAAAGACATAAGTCTGTAGTAAAGAAGAAATGGCCGTAGTAAAGGAGACTGTAGTAAAGGAGAAATGGCCGTAGTAAAGGAGACTGTAGTAAAGGAGAAATGGCCGCAGTAAAGAAGACTGTAGTAAAGAAGAAATGACCGTAGTAAAAGAGACTGTAGTAAAGAAGAAATGGCTGTAGTAAATGAGACTGTAGTAAAGGAGAAATGGCCGTAGTAAAGGAGACTGTAGTAAAGAAGAAATGGCCGTAGTAAAGGAGACTGCAGTAAAGGAGAAATGGCCGTAGTAAAGGAGACTGTAGTAAAGAAGAAATGGCCGTAGTAAAAGAGACTGTAGTAAAGGAGAAATGGCCGTAGTAAAGGAGACTGTAGTAAAGGAGAAATGGCCGTAGTAAAGGAGACTGTAGTAAAGGAGAAATGGCCGCAGTAAAAGAGACTGTAGTAAAGAAGAAATGGCCGTAGTAAAAAAAGACTGTAGTAAAGGAGAAATGGCCGCAGTAAAGCAGACTGTAGTAAAGAAGAAATGGCCGCAGTAAAAAAGACTGTAGTAAAGGAGAAATGGCCGTAGTAAAGGAGACTGTAGTAAAGAAGAAATGGCCGTATTAAAGGAGACTGTAGTAAAGGAGAAATGGACGTAGTAAAGGAGACTGTAGTAAAGAAGAAATGGCCGTAGTAAAGGAGACTGTAGTAAAGGAGAAATGGCCGTAGTAAAGGAGACTGTAGTAAAGGAGAAATGGCCGTAGTAAAAGAGACTGGAGCGGGTTAAAGAGGAGCCGGTCTCTGGGCCAGTGGGAAAACATGGCCGACCCCATCTAGGGGCCTTCAGTCTATCCCTGGGGGGCCCCTGCATCGTTAACCATGTAGATTTAATGAGCCTGGAGAAATGAGCAGTGGTTTGGCAGGTTCCAGGATGACTCAGGAGACTAAATGCAGACCCATGTCACAGCAGACGTGATGCTATGCGGAAATACCCTAAACCAACACGTGTGAGGTGTGAACGCTCCATTTATTAATCCCATTAGTGTTAACACCAGTGTACACAGAGGCTGTGAGGCACGGGGGCGGGGGATGCACAGGGGTAATGGAGCAGATCACCAGTTATTAATACAGACACAGTTATTAATACAGACACGGGCACGTGGCTGGAAGCTCCAGGAACACAAACGCCACACGCGGTCCTTCTGTGTCCTGGGTGTCAGCCTACGATGCACACGTACTGCTGAGGCATGGGTTGGAATCTGGCCTGAGACAGGAACACATGCTCCACTCTAAGTGTCAATATTCAATATTGCCTCAAATCAAAAACTGTCAGCGAAACGAAACACCCTTAACTTGTCACGAAGAGAAACTGTGTCAGAGAGTCGCGACACGCTGTCACCCAGGATATTTTACACACCAGTGTTTCTGCCTCTAGGACAGAGCTACAGGTCTCTGCTTCTAAACCACACCTTCTAGAAACTCCTAAACGGAGGAGTGAAAACAGGTTAGTAAGGCGCAGACATACAGGATTTTAATTAATCTAGAATCTTGATAAGAGAATACTAAGTTTAGTGCTTTAGTATCACAAAATGTGCTGATCCACCTTTTTATTTTCCTTAATGTTTACTATGTTTTTTCCACAGAGTAACAAAGAATACCAATATGGAATCACAATAAGCAGGTCCATATTGCACCCCATGTGTCAGGCCATCCCTTCTGAAGGAAACACTGAGCTCAATGTCAGCTCATTGTCAGTCCTGGACTCTGGGCCTGCAGGTGGTTAGGGTTGGGGTTAGGGTTGGGGTTGGGGTTAGGGTGGGGGTTATGGTTAGGGTTGGGGTTGGGGTTAGGGTTGGGTTTGGGGTTAGGGTTGGGGTTGGGGTTATAAGAGAGCAGCTCTAAATCTAATGTCCCATGTCCCTTTACATATAGTTCCTAAAAGACAGCTGTGTCCACATATCTATATCTATATATCAAGCTAGATGTCGGTATATTTACAAGTTACTTACAACACAGTTCACAGTTCACAGGTCACAGTTTACAGTCATTCTATAAGCCTAAAATCAGCCCCCAATCAACCATGAATCACCTCTTGAACTGAGCCAACATCATTTAAATAAAGCTACATCAATTTGCGTTTAACGGAAATATGAGGGATCATGAACAGTTCATTAGCAACCATCTGTTATCCACTGAAAACTGTAACAAGTTAATTATCGTACACAATACCTGACCTCAAATGACCCCAAGCTGCTTTCAACATGTCAGACTTCTCTATGGTTGAATAATGTAGCTGGGGTCTGATGCAACCGTCTACCCTGGCAAAAACCATGGCACACACACACACACGCACACATGCGCACACAAACACACACGCGCTCGCATACACACACACACACACACGCGCACACACACGCTCTCATACACACACACACACACACACGCACACACGCACACACACGCACGCGCGCACACACACACGCTCTCATACACACACACACGCGCACACACACACACACACACACACACGCGCACACACACGCTCTCATACACACACGCGCACACACACACCCGCACACACGCACACGTGCTCGCATACACACACACACGCGCACGCATACACACACGCGCACAAACACACACGCACAAACACACACGCACACACACATACACACACAAACATACAAATAAAATCAGGACAATGACTCGCTGGATTCTGCTGGTCTAAGTACGTCTTAGGAGTTAAGATTTCTTATCTAAACTAAAGCTGATTTAGATGTTGTTCAAAAGCATTGCAAATGAGGCTTCCTGGTCATTGTGAGTCATGTCCCTCTAAGCCAATGGCTGTGTTGGTCTGAACACTGCAGAGAGTGTAGAGGCCATTGTCCCATTCCACTGGCAGTGAACCAGGGCATGCCTAAATAACATCAACTATCCAATCAGACAGAACAATGACCATTCTTCACCAAATACAATACCAAAAATAAAGCTACGAAAATGTGGATGTGAGTCATTTTCTGCGTACAATCTATCAACATATTCGGTGAGCACACAAACAGAAATATCTGAAGCGCCTACATCCTCCAATGGTATATTTTTTTAGGGAACTGCAGACCATTGGGATTTGGATTTAGATAATCCAGTTAGATTGCCAAGGCTCGGTTTTAAAATGACAACGCTGAGATCACACAAAAATGGGTCAACAATGGCACCCCCAGAGAGAGTATGTGATGGATGTGTTGACTTTATGTTCCACTGGTTCTGCGGTTCTTTCATAGAATACTGATTCTTCCTATATCACTGCAAGCCTGACCAAATATTATGACACAATTACATACAAGCACCAATTGTTCTATATTACTGTACAAAGACCACTTCCCTGCGTGTGCGTGTTCCCTGCGGACGTGTTCCCTGCGTGTGCATGTTCCCTGTGTGCGTGTTCCCTGTGTGCGTGTTCCCTGCGGACGTGTTCCCTGCGTGTGCGTGTTCCCTGGGGACGTGTTCCCTGCGTGTGCGTGTTCCTTGCGTTTGCGTGTTCCCTGCGTGTGCGTGTTCCTTGCGTTTGCGTGTTCCCTGCGGACGTGTTCCCTGCGTGTGCGTGTTCCCTGCGTGTGCGCGTTCCCTGCGGGTGTGTTCCCTGCGTGCATGTTCCCTGCCTGCGTGTTCCCTGCGTGTGCGTGTTCCCTGCATGAGTAGTGAGGAATAACCTTTCAAGCTTGATTTAATAATGTGGCATCAACGATGTAATTCCATGTAAATCCCAGATATTACTCCTGAAATTCAATTGGATAAGAACAGACTCATCTTCCAATCCCAGTTTCAGATTAACACAGACAATTTAGGCCCACAATCAGATGTCTAATTCCCTGACACACCATTGGAGCAAATCATTTCCATATTCTGCTGCTTGTAATCATAATGACAGCCAGAGCCGGGGAACAGAGAAACCCAGTCTCCCAAACGCATCCTGTGATCAATCGCCACAAAGATAACATTTCCTTTTCAGTCGTCTCTCACACACCAGCACTCAACCGTAAGCTGGCCACCTCGCATGGCAACCAGTCTCCAGGCAATCTTACAATGAACAGGGGGTCCAGTCTCCCATAAAACTGCCAGGCGCTAACACATCACAATGACGCCAGGAGAAAGGCTTGTGTAATATATAGCTTTTAATTGTTATTATCTATAAATAACCTTTAGAAATTCTAACCCACCATTAAAGTTTGATAAATCTATCCAACTGGGATAACATTAGAAATGGGGTTTTTCCCTGTGACTCAGTCATATCTACTCACCAGTGGTTATATAGTGAGTTAGTACAGTCAATTCTGGTTTATAAATATACAAATAAAACAAGAAATTACCTCAGTCTGAATGGAATCACTGCAAGTTAAGAAATAAATGCTTTTATTTGGAAGGTAATATTTGTTTTGCAGCTGTCGGCAAACAAATGAAGGTGCTGGAATAAGATCACAATTAGGCTGAGCTTGATTTAACACAACCCAAACAATAAGACTGCGTAAACCATCATTATCGGCTAGTAAACCTAAATGACTTCCATAACGCTGATGGTCGGGCTGTGTTTGTATGTAATGGTCTCTGGCACGTCTGCCTGGTTAATAACCTTTCTTGGACACCCCCCTCTCCTGCCACTGGAACATGCTGGTGGGTCGTTCTGATAGCTAGAAGCCAGTCTTTTGTGATGGAAAACTGTACTGATGGCGTGACTTTCACCCTGGGGGAGGGTCAACTCCTGAAGACACGGGAGGAGAGATGGAGAGAGAGAGAGAGAGAGAGAGAGAGAGAGAGAGAGAGAGAGAGGCAGAGAGATGGAGAGAAATACTGACGGAAGGAGAAAGTGTGAGAAGGGATAGCGTCTTTAGCGTAGCGGGTTTGTGAGGACTGAGACACTTCCAGATGTGGGAACAACCTCGTCCACACAGGGCTGAAGGGATGCTCTCAAATATAATGGATCTCTGAGACAAGTTGAGGAGCACATATACTTACTCATTATGTTGGAGTTCATAAAAGGTGTTGGGGACAATCCTTCATGTGACACTAATGGACTGTCAGTCATGTGATCTCCATAACGAGGACTGCCTGCGTATCCCTGGGGGAGAGAGATCACTGCATTAAACACATTATTAGGCTGCTTGGATAATTGAGTGCTGTGACACTACACTAATTATTGAGGACCGAGGGCACAACTGGTCAACTGTCCCCTGTCTGTTTTGGTCATTTCCGTCATCAAAATCACTCTTTATATTCTCTCATTACAAACGCAGTAAAACATGTGCCCTGAAGAGCACTTAAAAACATATTCAGGTTTCAGGATAAGGAAATATAAGGTTAATGGCGCGTATGTTAATCCCGTGGAGGTGATTGAATGTGTGAAGTGTAAACACATTGGATGGATTAGATGATTGGTGATGAGGAGACAAGAACAAAATAAAATAAAACAGTAGTCCTTAAAGGATTTCCAACGGTGTCTGGTGTCAGTCCTAAAGGCATATGACTGGGGATTAAATACACGTTCCCATGTCACACAATGGCCTGGCATAAACAGGCCCTAACGTTTCAAACCTCTGATCAAATAATCATGTCCAAGACCAAGTTTCTCCATAACCACTCTGGCTGGTACGTACGTCTTGCCAGAGTTAAGAAACATGTACACAGCAGGTGAAGCTACGCAGTTGTTCATGTCTATAAAACAAATCTTACCCACAATAATTAAAACCCCTTTATACCGTGACACAATATTGATTTTAATTTCAAGCATTTACTAACGGGGTGTTATAGCATATCAGGTTGGAGGGTGACAAACCTCCATCCTACCCAGCAACCTGCAGCTCAGAAAATTGCCATTTCCCCTGCAGCTGAACAGAGGCCTTTCATGACAGTTATCAGCGTCAGGGACTTAGGTCTAAATATCGGTCACAGTACGGTCTTTGAAAACTCAGGGTCCCCTGCAATAAAAGATACTATGTAGCGGTGTTAATCCCAGACCCAGTGAAAATCCTCCTGCGCGACCGTCAAATGCTTCCCCCCAAACTACATTAACTCCCAGTGGAGGGACCGAGCTGCACCGGGAGAGGATTTCTATAGACCCCCCAACTCAAACCCTCTGCATTCAACGTACAGTCAAAAAAAGTCTATCTTATTATCCATCTTTTTAGTGAGTGGATGGTGATGGAGTAATTCCAAAAGGCAGTCGAGTGTTGTGCTGCGTCGAGAGAACCCACAAAGATTCACCAAGGTGTTCTGGCGTTAATCATGACCTGAATGGAGCCAGTAATAACAGAACCTGTAATAACAGAACCTGTAATAACAGCACCTGTAATAACAGCACCTGTAATAACACCACCCTGTAATAACAGAACCTGTAATAACAGCACCTGTAATAACAGAACCTGTAATAACACCACCCTGTAATAACACCACCTGTAATAACAGCACCTGTAATAACACCACCTGTAATAACAGAACCTGTAATAACACCACCCTGTAATAACACCACCCTGTAATAACACCACCTGTAACACCACCTGTAATAACACCACCCTGTAATAACAGAACCTGTAATAACACCACCCTGTAATAACACCACCCTGTAATAACAGAACCTGTAATAACACCACCCTGTAATAACACCACCCTGTAATAACACCACCTGTAATAACAGAACCTGTAATAACACCACCCTGTAATAACACCACCCTGTAATAACACCACCTGTAATAACAGAACCTGTAATAACACCACCCTGTAATAACACCACCTGTAATAACAGCACCTGTAATAACACCACCTGTAATAACAGAACCTGTAATAACAGCACCTGTAATAACAGCACCTGTAATAACACCACCCTGTAATAACACCACCCTGCAAAAACACCACCTGTAATAACAGAACCTGTAATAACACCACCCTGTAATAACACCACCTGTAATAACAGCACCTGTAATAACAGCACCTGTAATAACAGAACCTGTAATAACACCACCCTGTAATAACACCACCCTGTAATAACACCACCTGTAACACCACCTGTAATAACACCACCTGTAATAACACCACCCTGTAATAACAGAACCTGTAATAACACCACCCTGTAATAACACCACCCTGTAATAACAGAACCTGTAATAACACCACCCTGTAATAACACCACCCTGTAATAACACCACCTGTAATAACACCACCTGTAATAACACCACCTGTAATAACACCACCTGTAATAACACCACCTGTAATAACACCACCCTGTAATAACACCACCCTGTAATAACACCACCTGTAATAACAGCACCTGTAATAACACCACCCTGTAATAACACCACCCTGTAATAACACCACCTGTAACACCACCTGTAATAACACCACCCTGTAATAACACCACCTGTAATAACACCACCTGTAATAACACCACCTGTAATAACACCACCCTGTAATAACACCACCCTGTAATAACAGCACCTGTAATAACACCACCTGTAACAGCACCCTGTAATAACAGCACCTGTAATAACACCACCTGTAATAACACCACCTGTAACACCACCTGTAATAACACCACCCTGTAATAACACCACCTGTAATAACACCACCTGTAATAACACCACCTGTAATAACACCACCCTGTAATAACACCACCCTGTAATAACACCACCTGTAATAACACCACCTGTAATAACACCACCTGTAATAACACCACCTGTAACACCACCTGTAATAACACCACCCTGTAATAACACCACCCCGTAATAACACCACCTGTAATAACACCACCTGTAATAACACCACCTGTAACACCACCTGTAATAACACCACCCTGTAATAACACCACCTGTAATAACACCACCTGTAATAACAGCACCTGTAACACCACCTGTAATAACACCACCTGTAATAACAGCACCTGTAACAGCACCTGTAATAACACCACCCTGTAATAACACCACCTGTAATAACACCACCCTGTAATAACACCACCCTGTAATAACACCAACTGTAATAACACCACCTGTAACACCACCTGTAATAACACCACCCTGTAATAACAGCACCTGTAATAACAGCACCTGTAATAACACCACCTGTAACACCACCTGGTCATTAAACCAAATCAAACTGTGTATATGATAATCTGAACCTCTCAGTCCTCTTTTCCCTACTCGTTTTTTCCTCCCTGGCGGTGTCAGTTTCCATCGAGCTGGGAAAGCGAGCGGAGGCATGTATGAATGAGCTGAGCGTAAAACGTCTGACGGGATAATTATCAGGATGGGTTCACGCATATTTACCCACAATCCACCACGTGTCCACTCCTCTGGGACCATTAGATCATCAATCACAGAACCCTGATCCGTTCCAAACCCCGCTTGTCCACATGGGCCCAGACACTAACGCATGCTGTCTCTGCAACCAAAGGGCCCAGTTACCGCCGGCGAAATAACTGTCAAATCACTACTTAAGCAGTCAGGCTGCAGCTCCTGCCATCGCCCCATATTCCCCTGCCACCGCACTTTAAAAGGCATCTCCTGGATGAACTATGTTGTCCCAGGTGAGTGTGTGGCTGTGAAGCGGCAGCTTGAGGATGGATGATGTGAGTGTGATGGACGTGTGGTGGTGGGGTGTGGGGTGTGTGTGTGTGTGTGTGGTGTGTGTGTGGTGTGTGGTGTGTGGTGTGTGGTGTGTGGTGTGTGGTGTGTGGTGTGTGGTGTGTGGTGTGTGGGTGTGGGGTGTGGGGTGTGGGGTGTGGGGTGTGTATGGTGTGTATGGTGTGTGGGGTGTGGGTGTGTGGTGTGTGGTGTGGGGTGTGTGGTGTGTGGTGTGTGGTGTGTGGTGTGTGGTGTGTGGTGTGTGGTGTGTGGTGTGTGGTGTGCGTGCGCGTGCGTGCGTGTGGTGTGGGGGGTGCTGGCTGCAGAGCGTCATGTCTTGGTGGTAGTGGACATGACCCTCACTGTCAGGAGGCTGCCCTGTGTCCACAGGTGCACAGGATGGATAAACCAACGGCCGGATGCAGTCTATTCACAGTCCACTAATCAAGCCACACTTGCTGCTAGTGCCCAAGCAGTCTGCGTCTGTATCTGCGTCTGTATCTGCGTCTGCATCTGCGTCTGCATCTGCGTCTGCAACTGCGTCTGCAACTGCGTCTGCAACTGTGTCTGCAACTGTGTCTGCAACTGTGTCTGCAACTGTGTCTGCAACTGTGTCTGCAACTGTGTCTGCAACTGTGTCTGCAACTGTGTCTGCAACTGTGTCTGCAACTGTGTCTGCAACTGTGTCTGCAACTGTGTCTGCATCTGGGTCTGCATCTGCGTCTGCGTCTGCATCTGCGTCTGCATCTGCAAGCAACGGCGCTGTCAATTTGAAAAAAAAGTGTCGTGTAATTTGACAGACAAAAAAATAAGAAATGATGACCCGTTATTATGTGATTCAATCATTTACAGCAGGTCTTCCAGCTATCTTGCATTAATAATCAGGTTGACAAAACAAACCGCCCAAATCTCTCTGGCTTGGTACTGTGTCTTCACGCATCAGTGTGTCTGCACTCTGTGTGTGTAAGTGTGTGTGTGTGTGTTTGTAGGTGTGTGTGTAACTGTGTGTGTGTAAGTGTGTGTCTGTATACAGTATTTATGTGCAGTATCAAGACACAAAGAGCTGTCTGCTTACTGATGCTTGTCCTTTGCAATGTCAGAAAAGCTGATTTATGTGCACCTAAAGCAAAGATATCTCAAGTGTCTCCTTCTAATTTAAATCAGGCAGCTGATGGAACCAGAGCCTGTAGATGTTCAATCGGGAAGGACATTGAAAAAATAAACAAGGTAACGCGGGCAGATCTGACATTTAACTGAGTTCTGACAGAAAGTGACAGGAGATTGACATGAAATAAAATGCATACAGGGCACCCAGAACAGCCATGATGTAGATGACAAACAGACACATACAGAACAGCCATGATGTAGAAGACAAACAGACAAATGCTTTCATGCGATCTGGTTGCCTGACGCATAATACATTTAAAGAAACAAACCATGGATTAAACAAAATGTGGATTACTGACAAAATATTTCATGACTGTAAGGAAATCCTAATGGAAATGTTTTTATGAATCACTCATTGATGGCGCTGAAAAACAATGACATGAAATATTCATGACTTAACAAAAAATGTATCACATTTACAATGTCAAAATGGAAACTTAAAGCAAAAGGAATATTTTAATTGATCTCCAGCGATGTTTCCTTGTGACATATTTTTATCACGAGCACTTACAGACCATCATCCAAGTACCTCTAGAGATAGCTAAAGGTTTACATTAGCACTAGCCACTTTCACTGTGTTTCAAACACCTCCCATTTCCCCGTCCTCTCAAGAACACACTAACTAACATACTTTAAATGAAATGAGAATGCAGAGAGCTCAAACGTGTTACATTGGAAGCATACGTCTGGAAACTGAATTTCCTTACGACATCACGCCAACTTGGCAACGTTTCTCTTCCCTTCCAGAAGTTAATTAGTAAACACAAGTTATTTGGTATCCACAAGTTAATTGGTATCCACAAGTTAATTGGTAACCACAAGTTAATTGGTAACCACATGTTAATTGGTAACCACAAGTTAATTGGTAACCACAAGTTAATTGGTATACACAAGTTAATTGGTATACACAAGTTAACTGGTATCCACAAGTTAATTGGTATCCACAAGTTAATTGGTATCCACAAGTTAATTGGTATCCACAAGTTAATTCGCCTCTGGGAAGAACAGATATTGATACATTTGTAAACTATCCTTTTTAGGACCAACTCTGGTCAACTTGAAACATCTGTGCATCTGAAAATTCGCACATTGTAAAAAACAAGACATGTGTGTGCTACAATATAACTGGAGTAGGACCTCTAAGAGAATGCTGTGGTCATGCAATAAGGTCCAATGGAAAAAGAAAAGGAAGTCAATTACTGGTCTCACAACGACTAGAGTAGTAATGATGTGTTGTAATGAGTGGTAAATGGCCAAGCAGAGAGCGACAGAGACGGAGGAGTGAGGTGAAGCTGCTGTCGTTACCCTGGAGGTCTCGTAGGAGGGACTGGGCGACTGGCCTCCTGGGGCCCAGGAAGATGCTGCCTGGCTCGGCCTGTCATCCATACCTGTCAGAAGGGGAGATGCACAGCTGTCAGCACTGTGTCCTCAGACTCTTCACAATCACGCACACAAGTACACACACACACGTACACACACACACACAAGTACACACACACACACACAAGTACACACACACGTACACACACACACACACACACACACAAACACACACAAGTAAACACACACACAAGTACACGTACACACACCAACATTCAATTGTTAAGACAAAGATAAAGTGACATGTTACACATCCAAACCAACAGCACAGTCAAGATGCCCCTGTACCCTCTGGTGAAGTTAAGAAAATCTCAATGTCTTTTAAATTAAACAGGACACATTAATTCAGTGATTATCCTTTACATGTCTAATGTCTCGCCAGTGAACTAGATCTCCGGAGACCTGGTCCAATAACAGGACATAACATTGCATCTAGAACCACGTCTTATCCAGGCTGGAAGACAGAACCAGGGTGAAAGAAAGGTGACTAATCTGTTATCCATCTATTCAAAGGCTGTGCTGATTTACAAGCTGCAGGCCAATTTTTACCGTGTCATTTATTTTGGTTTACATAAATCACGGACAATCATTTGTGCACCCTAAGCATGAGCGCATGTTCAAGGTGTTCTCCAGAGCAACGAGAGCTAGCTGATCGAGGCAGTGATGTATCGCCCAGCCCCATCGAAACAGCTGAGCTCTGAAACTGGATTAAACTCATTTGAAAGAAAAAACCCCCATGCTCCCAAATATACCGCAAAAATGAAAATAATGGATAAACAAATACATCAATAAAGTTGACACAATTTCATCTATTCAACATCTGCTATGTGATGAACAAATATAATATCTGACCTTCTAAATTACATTTACAGGGCCTGCTCAGTAAAGACAAAGGATTGTGAGATGTGCTCACGCTGTTTCAGACAATATTGCTTTGTAGGTAACAGCATTTCACTTCTAGCTATATAATTGCAGGAGGGGGTGTAACTTCAACATTTTGCAAGTTACTGATTGTCCCCTTAGTAATTTCTGAAAACTGCAATACTATGTATTTGATTAGGCTTAGATTCCAAAGTAATGGTTTATACAATGAATCAAATCTAGCAATCGTGGAGAGTAAACAAACAGTACGACCACAACAACAGACTCTCTCATTTGCAGAAATTCTCAAATGTTAGTGAGAGAAACAGACCTTTATGGTGCCACTTGAGTGCATGGCTGGTCTGGGCTAAACCCCAGCAATCTGCAATATGCATGAGCAGAACAAACAGGTCCGTTATCATGGGGAACTAGACATGTCCACAGGGAATTGGACCAAGGCTTACAGCACACAACCAGAATGTGCAGACTCTGATCATGTGCCAAAGACAATGTACAGGCTAGCTAGTGTGTGGTAGGCTGCTGCCTGTAGAACTAGTGTGTGGTAGGCTGCCTGTAGAACTAGTGTGTGGTAGGCTGCTGCCTGTAGAACTAGTGTGTGGTAGGCTGCTGCCTGTAGAACTAGTGTGTGGTAGGCTGCTGCCTGTAGAACTAGTGTGTGGTAGGCTGCCTGTAGAACTAGTGTGTGGTAGGCTGCCTGTAGAACTAGTGTGTGGTAGGCTGCCTGTAGAACTAGTGTGTGGTAGGCTGCCTGTAGAACTAGTGTGTGGTAGGCTGTCTGTAGAACTAGTGTGTGGTAGGCTGCCTGCAGAACTAGTGTGTGGTAGGCTGCTTGTAGAACTAGTGTGTGGTAGGCTGCTTGTAGAACTAGTGTGTGGTAGGCTGCCTGTAGAACTAGTGTGTGGTAGGCTGCCTGTAGAACTAGTGTGTGGTAGGCTGCCTGTAGAACTAGTGTGTGGTAGGCTGTCTGTAGAACTAGTGTGTGGTAGGCTGCCTGCAGAACTAGTGTGTGGTAGGCTGCCTGTAGAACTAGTGTGTGGTAGGCTGCCTGTAGAACTAGTGTGTGGTAGGCAGCTGCCTGTAGAACTAGTGTGTGTTAGGCAGCTGCCTGTAGAACTAGTGTGTGGTAGACTGCTTATAGATCTAGTTAACCTTGTCCTCAACAACACACACACAACAGTAACAACATTCCAGTCTTTCCTGGTTCAAGGCTGAGTAAGTGTCCAAGCCTTTGTACTTTAACATGTGTGTACTACTCACTATACTGTATTTGCATCCACTTACAGCAGACATACACAGGCCTCCAGACTCACCACAGAGCATTTGTTGACTGTATTGGAACCAAAAACAGATTTAATCTGTTGGTTACACAGAAACATGTCGTTATGGACTGTTGTGACAAGAGGTAATTCAGGCTGGTTTAGCAATGAACAAAAACACTTACAGCACTTCACCTTCTGCTAATTCATCTGCATGTTTATAAGAAAATAAATAGAACTATATACATAATTATTGTGTACGTCATATTTTTGTGTCCCAAAGCAGCTGCATGCTCTGTGGCAAATTATCCTAGAAAGCTATACTGCCCAGAAGACAGTGAATACAGTGTAGAGTCAATGAAGAAAGTGTTAGCACTAAACACAACAATAGAGCCGTTCTCAAATGGACACATGCTAGTACTGTAGAGCAGTACTAGCCCTTAGCCCTGTAATAGCCCTTAGTCCTGACTGTAGTGACACATCACCACGGGGGTCCTTAGGGCACTAGCTGTCACAGGCTCCAGTCTCTAGTCTCTGTCCTGACTGGAGCTCCAGGGATCCTCTCTTAACACACGACTACAGATGGAGTTACAATGGCCGAAACAATAGCAGCAGAATCACCTAGGAAGAGACAATACTAACACATCAATCCACAGAACAGCCACGTGTTATTGTACAGAAATCTAACCAGGAGGGTAACACACTATCAACAAGCAAATGTGTTGATGTTCCTTTAACGTAAAGGTGGATTTCCACAGAAATGCCAAATGGAACTTATTTATTGTTCTGTAGCATATAATGCTATTGGCTAAATATTTGATAAATTGTTAAAAGTTGTTTTGCATCCATAGCAAGAGAAATTATCCTTGTCTGAGAAGTCCTTAACAAAAGAGTTGTTTGAGGTTTTTATTCATTTATTTCAATATTCTGAGAGAAACTAGATTTATTTTATGCTCTTACACTGTTGTTCAGACAGAAAATATGAGGTGTGGGAACAGAGCAGGTTCTGAGGTGTGGGAACAGAGCAGGTTCTGAGGTGTGGGAACAGAGCAGGTTCTGAGGTGAGGGAACAAATCAGGGTCAGAGGTGAGGGAACAAAGCAGGGTCAGAGGTGAGGGAACAAAGCAGGGTCAGAGGTGAGGGAACAGAGCAGGGTCAGAGGTGAGGGAACAAATCAGGGTCAGAGGTGAGGGAACAAAGCAGGGTCAGAGGTGAGGGAACAGAGCAGGTTCTGAGGTGTGGGAACAGAGCAGGTTCTGAGGTGAGGGAACAGAGCAGGTTCTGATGTGTGGGAACAAATCAGGGTCAGAGGTGAGGGAACAGAGCAGGTTCTGAGGTGAGGGAACAGAGCAGGTTCTGGGGTGAGGGAACAGAGCAGGTTCTGAGGTGTGGGAACAGAGCAGGTTCTGGGGTGTGGGAACAGAGCAGGTTCTGGGGTGAGGGAACAAATCAGGGTCAGAGGTGAGGGAACAGAGCAGGTTCTGATGTGAGGGAACAGAGCAGGTTCTGATGTGTGGGAACAGAGCAGGTTCTGATGTGAGGGAACAGAGCAGGTTCTGATGTGAGGGAACAGAGCAGGTTCTGATGTGTGGCACCCAGACCTGTCAGCTCCATGTGTGGCAGCTCTGCTCTGGAATAAAACCTCTCTCCACTACACTCCAGCAGTCTGTCAGACAGTCGACACAAGCACTAGTACAATGAATTGAATAGGAAATAGACAAAGACATTATGCAGATATGAATGCTTTTGCCTGACTAGGGTGGGGTTTTGAGCTTTGGCTCTCTCCCGGTGCTTAAAACCTATGCCAGAAAATGTTCATTTACATGCAGTGTCTGTCGAGTTGAGGAATTAAATATGGATTTAACTTGGCTCTCGCGTCGCTTTCTGTGCAAATCTCTGTCTATCCTGTTTTCAGGTCTGGCAGTCATTAGCAATCCTTCTTTAACTTTTCTTCTGTTTAGTATTTAGGAAAAATCAAAGAATGTCTTGGATGCCTCATTAGAGAAATGTTTAAAGGGCACTCTGGATTAAAAGAATCCTTACGTTGGCATTTGGCACCTTTAGCATTACAAACGCTCACTGACAGTCGTCCATGTCAGGGCATTTCAAACTGTAGTAAATCTGGTACTCCATTGCCTGTAGTGCCTGTAGTACTTATTTTGTTGATACAAGCAATACTGTCACAACTACATAGTTGCAGTACATTACTACATCTGTGCAGTTAATTACTATATAGTTGCAGTATACTACTATCTTGGTGCAGTTGATTACTATACAGGTGCAGTATATTACTATATAGTTGCAGTATACTACTATCTTGGTGCAGTTGATTACTATATAGGTGCAGTATATTACTATATAGTTGCATGGTAAACTCTCGACATCCTGCAGAGAGAAAATAAATGCAAAGAATTCCAACATGAAGTTTATTTCCAGTTCTCTGGATAGAAACTGAATACAGACAAAGGCTCAGTGTGCTTAATATAGTTTGTAATCTTATGAACAACAATAAACATTTAAACTGACACATATTCTACGGCACCATTTTATGAGGTCGCCTAAACAGCAAATCTTTAATAATATGAATAACCTCACAAGTGGCAACATATTTAAGTGATACCGAGTACTCTGATCTAGTCTTTCATGTCAGGGAACAGAGAGTTTCTACAGGGAGAACTTCTGCTCACATCACTGCCAACTGTCAGGAACAAACACGTATTACCCCCAGAGCTCAAATCAAACAGGTGAACACAACCTTGAACTGAAGGGCAACTGTTTCCTTTGGCACAGTCTGCTCGTCTCTGTAGTTAAACTGAAGAGCAGGCGTCCACATCCCCTCAGACAAACAGTCAAAAAGGACACCGATTGTTCAAACGGACCCTGGTTCTGGAAAACTGAAAAATGAAAAACATGTTACTTCAAACGACTGTGACCGGCCACTGCTAAAAACAACAAGCACACCAGACATGACATCACACGGCGATGTCCGAGTCATTTGGCAGAACTGGAAACACAGTTTTCTTGGCTAAATTGCTAGGAAACCAAACATTCAACATCAATGGGGTATTGCTGGTGGGATCACTGGCGGCTGCAATCGATACAGACCTCCAGGGAAGCGACCTCATGAATGACACACAGTACCGGTACCGTGGTGTCTGCTGAGGCATTCCCGGTTCTCCCTGGGAAAGGCATCCATCAGACACGGTCTGGGAGGAAAACATGGAAAACCCCTCCAATTCTGAGCAAGCAGTCGTCAGGCCGAGCAACAGGAATATTAATCAGACATGCTGTTTACATCTGAATTTGTCGTGGTAGTTTTAACGAAAAGTATCAAACAAGAGCACCTGCAACCAGGCTAGCCATGGCACACAACCTGAGCTAGCCATGGCACACAACCTGAGCTAGCCATGGCACACACACAACCTGAGCTAGCCATGGCACACAACCTGAGCTAGCCATGGCACACAACCTGAGCTAGCCATGGCACACAACCTGAGCTAGCCATGGCACACACACAACCTGAGCTAGCCATGGCACACACACAACCTGAGCTAGCCATGGCACACAACCTGAGCTAGCCATGGCACACAACCTGAGCTAGCCATGGCACACAACCTGAGCTAGCCATGGCACACAACCTGAGCTAGCCATGGCACACAACCTGAGCTAGCCATGGCACACAACCTGAGCTAGCCATGGCACACAACCTGAGCTAGCCATGGCACACAACCTGTACTAGCCATGGCACACAACCTGAGCTAGCCATGGCACACAACTTGAGCTAGCCAGACAACCTATGGTACTCAACTTATTTGCACTTCTGGTCAAATGCATTTCATTTACTGTTCTTGTACAATAAAGTTGAATCAAATCTAATCTAATTGGAGCGTAATTATTATCCGTTAGGTCATTTATTCTTTAACGATTACATTGTTAATGTGTTAAAACCTCCCTGGGTATATACAGATCTGGATCCTGTCAGTGTGCAGTGATTGGCCGGCATTCTCCTACATGCACTCACACACACTCACACACACTAACAAACACACACACACACACACACACACACAAGGGCCTCTTCAAATTCCAGACATTAAAAGGTGTAAATGAACGAAACTGCAATCTCCTTATGTACAAGCTGCAGATGGGTCCATGTTTGTTTTGCTATCTCTGTTTCTCTGGCACTTCGGGGGGGCCTTGAAGGGCCCAGGCAGGGCAATTCTGCTGCATTTGTCTGAATATGCCCAGTTCAGACGCAATAATCCAAACACTCATTCCCTGCAATTTCCACACCCTCATCGTATGTCCACAGTCCAGGGGAAAAGGGTTCCTGCCTGCACATAAGACTTCCATAGGAGAACTGGAGCACAGAGGCTAAAGGCTTTAGGAACGTATCGCTGCCTGCCAGTGCAGTAGTCGTGGAGACTCAATTGGTTCACTTGTGACATACTACTAACATGACAGACATTGAGTTAGGTATCACCTGGTTTAATGTTTT
The DNA here is from genome assembly GCA_029465975.1 of Dallia pectoralis. Taxonomy (NCBI): domain Eukaryota; kingdom Metazoa; phylum Chordata; class Actinopteri; order Esociformes; family Umbridae; genus Dallia; species Dallia pectoralis. The sequence continues at coordinate 9,973,313 of CM055762.1, forward strand.
AAACATGTACATTTCTCTAATGTTTGATTGAAACTAACTGTTCCAAAAGCTGCTTATTTAGGCCAGTAGCTCTCAACCTGTGGTCTGTGGGGCTACTGCAGTACGTATGGCTTGTGTGGCAGTAATATTGGTGCAATAAGACATTTTCCATTATTACCATCACAATGCAAAAAGGCTTTCGTTTGATCTGGACAAAGCATCTAAAAAAATGTGCCAAGTGTTCTAGCACAGGAGCAATTATATCTCAAACCAAGAATAGACTGATGAGTTTCTGAATAATTTTTTTTTATTCTGGACATTTTGAGCTTATAATCAAACCCACAATTGCTGATGCTCCAGATACTCAACTTGTTAAAAGAAAAAAGAAAAAAGAACATGTTTTACGTACAAGCTGTATAGCCGCATCGGCAAGCTGTGGCGTGAGTTGATTGTATGTTTATGATGGTATGTTACACAGAAACGTCCAGCATAAAAACTAGAAAGCACAACATGAGTCCAGTGGAAAGATGGATAATATAGCTAAACAGCATTGCTGTAATAATCATATTGACAGCACTACGAAAAGCAGGCCACAGAAACATGCATTAGAATGCACAATATATACAGATTGTACTGTGAATGCCTTGATTATCATGCCACAGTTGGCATAGGAGTCAGCAAAATACTGAGAGCTCAGGCTTGAAAAATGCCCTGCTGGCACTGGCAAAATAGGGTTTCAATAAAGCAGGACTCAGAAAACATGTTCTCCCACACTTTGCTGTTTTATTCATGGTCATAGCCTGTCCATTGATTTGATTCAGTTTCATCAAGCAGGTATATATTACATATTATATATATGTTAATGTATGTACTACAACTTATCTTGTGCCAATTAATAAGTTTAAAAAAACGCAGCCTCAACAACAATATACATTAACAGCGTAAATTCCAGTTTTTCACTATTGTGAAATAAAAATTTGTGACTATTCTCTAGTATTGCCCTTTAGTTAATGATGCTTCTTCTAAAGATAAAAAACGATGGAAAATTGGTTGCTTGAATTAAAAGTGTAAAAAGCCTTAGCTTTGTCTTTAATTTATGCCTTTAAATCCTTTAAAACACAATTTAAAACCAGGAACAAATCAGCGGTTCAGACTAATCCTGTTCCTGCATTTAAATTCCACTGTCATTATCACTATCACATTTTCTTATTCTTCCTCTTATTCTCACTATCACGCCTCTTATTCTCACTATCACGCCTCTTATTCTCACTATCACGCCTCTTATTCTCACTATCACGCCTCTTATTCTCACTATCACTCCTCTTATTCTCACTATCACGCCTCTTATTCTCACTATCACGCCTCTTATTCTCACTATCACGCCTCTTATTCTCACTATCACGCCTCTTATTTTCACTATCACGCCTCTTACTCTCACTATCACGCCTCTTATTCTCACTATCACGCCTCTTATTCTCACAATCACGCCTCTTATTCTCACAATCACGCCTCTTATTCTCACAATCACGCCTCTTACTCTCACTATCACGCCTCTTATTCTCACTATCACGCCTCTTACTCTCATTATCACGCCTCTTATTCTCATTATCACGCCTCTTATTCTCATTATCACGCCTCTTACTCTCATTATCACGCCTCTTATTCTCAAGACTGACACCTCTTACTCTCACTATCACGCCTCTTACTCTCACTATCACGCCTCTTACTCTCACTATCACGCCTCTTACTCTCACTATCACGCCTCTTACTCTCACTATCACGCCTCTTACTCTCACTATCACGCCTCTTACTCTCACTATCACGCCTCTTACTCTCACTATCACGCCTCTTACTCTCACTATCACGCCTCTTACTCTCACTATCACGCCTCTTACTCTCACTATCACGCCTCTTACTCTCATTATCTTACCTCACCATCACGCCTCTTACCTCACATCACGCCCTTACCTCACCATCACGCCTCTTACCTCACCATCACGCCTCTTACTCTCACTATCACGCCTCTTACCTCACCATCACGCCTCTTACTCTCACTATCACGCCTCTTACCTCACTATCACGCCTCTTACTCTCACTATCACGCCTCTTACTCTCACTATCACGCCTCTTACTCTCACTATCACGCCTCTTACTCTCACTATCACGCCTCTTACTCTCACTATCACGCCTCTTACTCTCACTATCACGCCTCTTACTCTCACTATCACGCCTCTTATTCTCACTATCACGCCTCTTACTCTCACTATCACGCCTCTTACTCTCACTATCACGCCTCTTACTCTCACTATCACGCCTCTTATTCTCATTATCACGCCTCTTATTCTCATTATCACGCCTCTTATTCTCATTATCACGCCTCCTATTCTCATTATCACGCCTCTTATTCTCAGTATCACGCCTCTTATTCTCAGTATCACGCCTCTTATTCTCAGTATCACGCCTCTTATTCTCAGTATCACGCCTCTTATTCTCATTATCACGCCTCTTATTCTCAGTATCACGCCTCTTATTCTCAGTATCACGCCTCTTATTCTCAGTATCACGCCTCTTATTCTCAGTATCACGCCTCTTATTCTCAGTATCACGCCTCTTATTCTCATTATCACGCCTCTTATTCTCATTATCACGCCTCTTATTCTCATTATCACACCTCTTATTCTCATTATCACACCTCTTATTCTCATTATCACACCTCTTATTCTCATTATCACGCCTCTTATTCTCATTATCACACCTCTTACTCTCACAATCACATGCAGCTGAATCGTATTCGCATGCAGCTGAAGTTCCCTGTAAATTCATATTTATTAAACCTCACCAAAAGCCGGACAGCAGGAATACGGTCATTGGCCAACCACTGTTGAGTTCCAGGTCAGTGAGGGGGAACATCAATATGTGGACAGCTATAAACCACTAAGACCTCCATCATCATTCAACTCTTGGCCCGTACCATTAAGGCCATCTCATCCCTTTCCTGGACGCACCAGACAATATCCTCACTCCAGCTGAGCAGATGGACCAGGATGGACCAGAGCAGACCAGGTGTGTTGTCATCTGGGATAACATGAAGCTGCACTGATCCGCAACTGGTTCGTCGACCACCCATGTTTTCTGTTCTTCATCTGCAGCCATATTGTCCAAAAACCCTATTGAGGAGTGTTTTTCAGTTTTTCGGCTGTGAGGAAGCACGTGTATAAACGTGGGTCCCATGACCTCCCCCCTCCTATAAGACCTGGAGGATGGGGAGGCATTTGGTGATAGAGCTGCCGATCCACATCAGGTCTGGCTTCATCATGCCAGACTCTACTTTCCCTGCTGCTTGGTCAGGGAGAACATTGCCTGTGATGTCATTGAGGTCCCGTGGCCAGACAGAAAGGAAAGGTAGGGTGGAATTGTCTTTACCTTCACAGTCTATGCAGATGGAATGTTTTCTTTGATCTATTGTTCGCCAGGACTATTCGCCAGGACTATTCGCCAGGACCGTTTGTCAGGACTATTTGTTAGAACTGTTTGTCAGGACTGTTTGTGTATTGTACATTAACCCAGGTGCAGGACCTCAGCTGCCACAGAGAAACAGAAGATACCCTCCAATGTAGCTCTGTGTTCATTATCACAACATCACCTATTGAATAACAGGCACACGCTCCCTCCTGGCCTTCTGAGAGCCTGCAGATATACGGTTAAACAAGAAAAGACCGGTCCATCTAAGCAACTCCACAGCGTTCCCCTATAAAGCTCTTTTCAAGGCTGGGAATCCCACAAGGGCCTGGAGATCAAACAGGGTAACAAGGGCCATTACTCATCCCTTACCACTAAGCCCTGCTCTGTTATTCCCAATCGAAGGGCCGCACACTTCCTAGACACATCGCTTACACCATATGGCAGACCGGCCTTATGCGACGGCCATGGGCTCTCATTAGACAAGGACGAGCCGGCCCCCCTTCCTCCCACCTCCCCCAGAAATGTCCTCAGAGGGAAGGTTCAGTAATTAGTGGTCAAGACGCTGAAGCAAACGCAAATGTGCTCCCTCTGTGTGTGTGTGTGTGTGTCAACTGGAAACCGGCTATATATGCTTGACCAATGCAACTCTTTAGGCCTAAATTCATGCTTTCCTCCAAGAACCAACCGGTCACTAAGTCAGGGATCTCCGACAAACGAACTAGAGGATGCTCGATCATGGCCAAAATCATAATCACGATTATTAATTGAATTTAGAAACGAAACACCAGGCATTTATTTAGTTATAAAAATTACTTTTGATAGTATTTTTAACAGCGGATTTGCCTGAATATAATTTAAGTGAAAAAAGTAAATAAAAAAATAAGTTATGAAAATATATAAGATCCACTATGTGAACTTCCACAACCGACTGAAAACCACTAAACATGTATTCCATTTATATATAACCACAGGTCACGATAGAGGTTGTTTTTTCACCATTGTCACAACTTTATACATGAAATGCAGAACTGTTCATTCAAGTCCACATCGAACGAGTCAAATGTACAAAGCCAACTTTCTTCACTGAAAATAATGACAGCCCAGAAGAAGCCTGATAGTAATCTAGGGTACCCCATATTGGGTGACAGAAGACATCATTTTGAGGCACTAACCCCTTGACAGACACTTCAGCCAAGTAAACAGTCTTCAAAGGGGTTGCATCGCTATGGCAACAACACAATTCTTTGTGACCGAGTAGGGAGGTGATACATGAATGAGATATGTCCAAACTTTCACTGAACGTTCCCTTTAGGTGCAAGCGGGATGCCCAGTCTGCCAGGGGTAGGAACCCATCTCACGGCATCACAAACGCAGCAAGGTCCAATGGTTCAGAGAGCATCCGGCAGGTTATCTAAAAATAAACAGACGCCTCGAGAAGAAAAGGATTCCTACAGCAATACACTCACAAGCTTAAATCATGAAATAAGGTGTAGCCAGCTGAAGCCTGCAGTATGTCTGATCAAATTTCTACAACTACATTACAACATTCTTGAGGGGTTAAACTTGGCTTGAATTTGTCCAGGCTTTTTGTAAAACAGTAGTTATGAAATATTTCACAAATACACAAGGTGAAATATCCATGAAAAACAAGCCCTTATTATAGCTTATGAAAAAATGAAATCAGCCAGAAGAAGAAATGGAGTAAGAAACAACAGCTTCCTAAGCAAAAATTAAGTAAAGCATTCAGCTCCTGGTGAAAGTAACTGTGGTGGTTACATTATATTAAATCTGTTTGAATTAAACCATTTTAGAAAAAAATGCTTGCTTGAATATAAGATCGACTTAGCAGTTGCTTTATACATAACTAAAATAGGAATTTCCAAATCCTATAAAAATGCTTTGTAGATAAGCTGCATTCAAGAGTTTTGTCACCTTTTATATCTTCTTCACACATTGTGCCATGTACAGTAGAGTGGATTGTGTGTGAAAGTATTTTAAAATACAAGCTGGGTACTTCTACAAGTTCTAAGGCTTCTGACTGAACAAAGAATTTGTTGCATAATAATTCTGAATGAGAATCAGACGTATTATTCAACAAAATTATTAATAATTAAATCATCAGATAAAACATTGTTATAGTCCATGGCCAAAGGAAGAGATAGAAAGCACTAGAAACTGAAAGTTTGCATAAAAAGGAGGAAACTGCAATGTACTATAAGTCAATGACAAGTAAATGGATGATAAACGCAATATCAACATTACATTTGCACACAAAGTATTTTTAGGACTCATGAAATGGAGAAATAAAAGTAATGTGTTTATAGTACCCCTCTGGGAAATGTGTCTCTCAAAATATAGATTTGTAATAATGTGTGCATGTTGCAGAAACAAAGAAAATAAGAATTATTGTCACATTAACTGGCTAGGCTTTTAGGTGGTACTGAACATATTTCGCAAAATGTGTAAGCCTTAGGTCCTGAGATAAATACATACAAAAGTAAGTTGTATTCCAGAATAAAAAAACATTTATAAAGATTGTCTACTCTTATTGTGAAAATGACAAAGCACCCTTAGATTTGGTGGACTCACTGTTATGGATGTTACATAGTCAGATATTCACATCTTGAAGATTTCTTGAGCAAAATAATGTAATAGACATTTGCTATCATGTGGAATGTACAACTTATGACAACCTCAATATTTATTTTCCATTTCTATATGTAAAAAGAAACTATTATTAGTTGGATTGAAATATATGTTATGTATAAAAAATATTTTTATAGATATCCTAACAGTGACAAAAATACACTGACAATAAAAACTGACAATAAAACACAATAAACTAGTGACAGGGAAAAATATCAATATTATATATATATATATCATATATCTATATATATTTATCCCCATACCCCCAAATACTGTGTATGAAAATAAGACCGTCCACATAAGCCTCAGTAAAAAAAATATATATCTCAGTCCATGACTTTTCTAATTTTCTAAATAAATATCAGCAGACATGAAAATGGAAAAACCAAGTCCAACAGTCTCCAAATCTTCTCTATTCCAAACAAAAAGCACCCTGCTGATGTCAGTCTATTTTAGAAGCCAGAGAGTGCAGGTCCAATGCATCAGGACTTAAACGTGGCTGCTCACATGATGTTCATAAATGCCACGCTATATAAAATAGATACGCTATATTAAATAGATACGCTATATTAAATAGATACGCTATATTAAATAGATACGCTATATTAAATTGCTTGGTTAATTAAATATATACATTAATTCATAAATAATGCTCTATTACGCTCCAGGTTATGGGAGGGAGGTGGTCAGGTGGGTTAGACACCTGCAACCCAATCCTGATTGGACGAATAGTGTGGAAATAGTGTGGCTGGTATGTTTAGGAGGATGTATGTTCCAATCTTCTACTCTCCCGAGCCCACTGAGAGATTCTGCGACAGCAAAAATTAGATCCACTAAAACACTATACACAACACAATGGACATGGACTCCTTTTATCAATGAGATAACACAGAACAAAATAACAAAAAACATTTAGTTGTATGCAGATTGAATGTTTAGTGGCACAACTGACAGCTTCAATAGCGCAGAACTTTCAATCAGCACAGCTCTTCAAGTAAATGTGTGTTTTTTTTAAATAGTATGTGTGAACAGTTAAAAACAAGTAATTGTGCATAAGGCTGTGTTGTGTGGTTTGTTAAACGTGTAAATGCATTTTTATTTGTTTACATTTAAAAGCAGAAATAGTATTTCCATGTAATTAACATCCTTTGTCTTGTTATCCAGTTTCCACTAAAGGCCGTAATTTGTAATGACAAAGCAAGGCTTTGTTCCTTTACATAAAACATGTATTGAGTAGGTCATAATGCCTGATTGTTGTCTTCTCTAGAAACACATTATACAAAATGTGCTTTGGATTAATGTCCCAGGGCCCTTACACAGAAGAGATAATCTATGGAATTTCGGCATCCCATAACTAAGTAGCCGAGGAAACATGATTCATCAGTGTAAACAGCCAACCAGTGGATAAGATATGCTCCCTGCTAGAATGACTAGACTACATCACATCCTCTAGTCTCTGAGACTGTGTGGTAACTGTGTAGGGCACATGGACGACCTTTAAGGAGACCTGAGGCTATGGAACTGACTGAAAAACGGCAAGCATCTCAGCAGTGAGTTGAAATGCAAGTGAAATACTTCCTGATGAACAGGAAGCGACCTCATGCAGTCCTTATGACATAACTGAAACAAAAATGCCTTATGATTGATACAACATCTGGAGAACAATGTACAACAAACAAATCAATCAAAGCCTCGTTGTCAATTTGACGACAAATGATCTGGTATAATTGGTAATGAAATAATGAATTACACAAATAATGACTTTAAAGTAACGCTGACTCCAGTTGTTGTAAATGAATACTGTCTTGAGAAGCCAGCACCCGTAAAAATACATCAACTTGAACCATTCTTCACTTTCATATTTTTACAGAAGTCAGTCCACGATGTCTCCGGGTGGTGGAGTGTGAGCAGATACACACACACACACACACAAACACACACACACACACAAATCCTACCTGGTGCACTGAACTGACTGCTTCCAAGTGTGGTTGGCCTGTTTTTCCCACTATTTGCAGGTGGAGAAAACATCTACCAGAAGGGAAGACATGGTCTTTATAAAGCCCTGGGCCGTTCACACACATATTGACCTACATTTAAAAAAATGTATTTTGATACATCATGCATAGGTCACATGCTGTTAATAATTATTGATTTGCATATTACAATCCTTCACAGGAAGATACAGACTGACACAGAAAACACGGATCCAAATATCAGTAGAAGATATATATGCCAACTGTCCTACCGCGCTGAAATCCAGCAGGTCACTCAATTCCTTGTCTGTTCCGATAGCGGCAATCCGCTGTTGGGGATTCATCGTTGCAATCTTTCGACCTAACAGAAGAAACATATCGTTTGCTCAAGTAAAGCTTTGATGAATTACTATTTAAAGATTTCAGTAATGTGCATTTGTGTTGTAGATGTACCCTTGACAATGCAACAGCAACTTAATTTATCAAAGATAAACTTATGGATGACTGTGGCATTGGACAAAGTAGGCAATAAAATGACATCTGGACAGACTAATAAATACCCAATCAATAACTAGTGAGAACATGGCTGATATTTGGACGGATAGGCAACATGGTATGCAGAATAAAAACGCTTAACGCTGCGTGTGACAGCAGTGATGCGCCAGATCCGCTGATTGATCAAACGCATTATTTGTATCTATATCTGATTGATGAAACGCATCATTTGTATCTATATCTGATTGATCAAACACATCATTTGTATCTATATCTGATTGATCAAACACATAATTTGTATCTATATCTGATTGATCAAACACATAATTTGAATCTATATCTGATTGATCAAACACATAATTTGTATCTATATGTGATTGATCAAACACATCATTTGAATCTATATCTGATTGATCAAACACATAATTTGAATCAATATCTGATTGATCAAACACATAATTTGAACCTATATCTGATTGATCAAACACATCATTTGTATCTATATCTGATTGATCAAACACATCATTTGTATCTATATCTGATTGATCAAACACATCATTTGTATCTATATCTGATTGATCAAACACATCATTTGAATCTATATGTGATTGATCAAACACATAATTTGTATCTATATGTGATTGATCAAACGCATCATTTGTATCTATATGTGATTGATCAAACGCATCATTTGTATCTATATCTGATTGATCAAACGCATCATTGGTATCTATATGTGATTGATCAAACGCATCATTTGTATCTATATCTGATTGATCAAACGCATCATTGGTATCTATATGTGATTGATCAAACGCATCATTTGTATCTATATCTGATTGATCAAACGCATCATTGGTATCTATATCTGATTGATCAAACGCATCATCTGTATCAGTCTTCCATGACAGACTTGAGTGTTTCATCAGGTGTAGTTAGTAAAGCTCTTCTTACATAACAGTTGTCACGAAGTGCTCACACGGATATTAAACTTAAAACCCCAGAAGAGCACGAGATAATATGATGGGCAGAGGAGAAAAAACTCCCAATGAAGAAACATAGAGGAGTCGAGCTCCAGGGGGTCCTCTTAATTCTGGGTGGATATTATGACAGTATATTACATTTTAAGACAAGATCGTTTATAAAAACACATCATTACGTATAATTCATGTCTAATTATATATTAAAATTCTGCTTTACTATAGTCAAATGTAAGCCACACATTTGATGAGTGACTATATAGAAAGTCTATGCTATTATCAGAATGAAATACAAAAAGTAAAACATACCAATATGCCATAGGTCAACAGATATAAACGCCCCTTTAAGTATTAAAGCAAATGCCAACCCTTCACCCCAGACCAGCTCCAGTCATTCTGCAATCCCAACTTCTTTCACTCAAGTCCGACACCTTTTGGCCGAACTAACTACAATATTTTACCTTTTTTCCCGTTATAAATTCCAACTAGGGCGATCGGGTGTGGCAGTGGGAGCCCTGTGTTGTCCGTAACGCGTCTTAAAGAAAGTAAAACAGTGTCTGAGGCTTGAATAGTTAGTTAAATATATCCTCTATATGTCACTGGCCAGTTTCCCTCAGGCAGACATATTGGCTTCGAAAAAGCCTCACCACCACCATTACATTCGGTATTGTATCCATCCGCTGAACACAGTGATCCCCATAGACTATAGAGCCCGCGGAGGGGTACATGACAGCCGTAGAAAGATGAGCCCTCCTATCTACATGCACACTATTGAGCGGGTCTATATGTTCAATATTATTGCTGGAAAACTATTGCATACAAAGAGATCGTTATAAAAACATTTAAAAACTACTGTCGAGAAGTGTCTTGGTGTAATGAAAAGTGCAGTTCTTTAAACGAGTCACACCAGAGTTAGATGTGGTATAATTATATATTATTATAAAAGCATGCGATAAAACTATGTATGTATGTATGTTGACATATGTATGTTGAGCTGGATTTAGACCAGGGGAGGGCAAATCTTTCAGCTCAGGGGCCACATCAGGACATAAATTCAGATTTCAGATTTAGATACATAACAATTGGATTGGCCAGCAACTATTGAGACAACAATACAAGTGGTGTCAGCATTAAAATACACCTCTTCAATTCGACCCATAATGCAAAAGAAAGAAGAAAAAATTAATGTCAATCAGCAGGACACGGTTTAGTGTGTTTAGTCTAGGAGTTATTTTTCTAGACAAATGAAATCGGAGACATCATGTGATCATGAATAAATGTAATCAAAATCTGGCAAAGGGTGGCATGGATGGGCATGTTCTCCAAGAGGACTGGCACTCCATCCAGTTCAAATCGAATTATTCATAGCTGAAGAAATGGGAGAATATAACACGAGGAACAAATTAAAAGTAACTTCAGAAACAGTTTGATGTAAGAACTTAAGTACCAATAGTATTCGTATAGTGTAGAAGAATGTACACCCGAAATGTGTGATTGTTTTATACAAAATGTGATGAATATTTAACATTATACCTCTGTGCTGAATGGAAAGTCACTGCCAATGGAAAGTCTAGAACCTCTATTTTGTCATCTCAGTGTGTCATTTTCATGCATTCAAAATACCAAGATTTTCTCCCACTTACATACGATCCTTAAGAAATTAAGGGTATTGTGTTAACGTAAAAAATATTACATACTACTACATTTTAATATTCAATTACTAAACCCCCAAATGAAGACAACTTTTGCCAATTGTGCTTCCAATTGGAGAAATTATATGTCATTCCGTCCCTAAATGTGTGTCTTTCCTTTTGCTTTAGTTAACTCCTTAGTTCTCATTGGTCAGTGTTTCTTGGCAATCAAGTGAATTACTAACTTAATACAGATGATGGCCAATTCATTTGATGTGCGATCTCGGAGGTAAATCAGACGTGGGGGGTAAAAAGATGACCCTTTATTTTTTATTTTTTTATTTTACATATTATTTAATTTCACAATAATAAGAATGAGGGAGAGAGGAAATCTTGCTGTGCACGACTTCAGCCAGGCCAAAAGTCAAAATAACCACTAATCACTTCACAAGACAGAAACAAGACAGAAACAACCAAACAATAGTCTTAAGCCAAACAAAGACTGAGACAACACACTGGGAAAATGTAAACTTAAATAAGGAGATTGATTAGTGAAACAGATGAGGTCGATAAATAAAAAAACATGTGTCTGTGATCCAAAAGAGGATCTCACTGGCAAAACAGACCAGCCAGGATGTGACAATCTGAGATATGTATTTCAGAATCAGAAAGTGTTTTTATTCGCCAAGTCCGTTTTCAACAAACAAGGAAATAAGGAATATACTACTGAGCTGTATGGTTGTTTCACCATGCAATGTAAAAGTGTAAATTTTCTGTGAAAAGTTTTAGAACACCATAATATTTTAAGACCAGTGAATTACCTGAAATGGCACTTTAGGTAAACACACAAAGTCAAATAACTGAATAAAAATACATTTCATATTTAGAAGGACTTTGTATTGTCAAGTACTATACGTATTGAAAAACCTGAAAACGGATTAGTTTGGGGTACCAACTAATCACCTATGAAACAAATACCGGATTTCAGTATAATTGGTTGATGATGTAACAGGTACATTTGGTGCCTGCTACGGTGGGCAATCATTACACTGTGAAGTTGATAAAAATAGCTGGACGTAATGACGTCACCTTGAAAAAGGTTGTTGCGACAGCCTGTCTTGTGTGCCCTTGCACCTGTCTGTTTCATGTCTACATTTTTTGGAGGTACTTTCCTTCAATGGAAATGTAGCCATTGATGAGTATTCAGACTTTTACGACCCGTTGGCTCCCAAATTGCTCTTTATTGAAAATGCTTCAAGTAACACTTCACTCTTCTTTTCATCCCATTTAACACCTGATTTCTTATTTCTCTATAGCTTCTCTTTTATTACTTAAGCAAAAGCGGAGGCTGGTGACATCACAAATTCCCATCAGACCACGGAAGCCCTACTTGAAGTTTGCAGATAAGAAAATGCACAAATACAGGGGAAAGGTAATTCATCTGAGAAAAGGACATTTATCTGAGCAGTGTAAGCGTCACATTTTCAAACAAAGTCCTTTCAAAGACCAAAACTAGTGGAAACTGAGCTGCCACTAAGTTGAAGGAAATGCAACCATGCTGTGGTTATTATCCTGAGAATTGCAAAATAATTTAACTGATAACTGGAAAAGCTTTGAAATGTTGAAAATTGGTGTTTGACCCACACCTGGGGCTAACTCAAGGTCACGTCCGCAAGAGGAAAGCCCAAAAGCCAGTCACACACTTCTTTCTCTAAGGGCTGTGAGTGCAGGACTCAACCTCAAAGAGGTCCGTTGATCCAGTGGGCACACTCCAGAAACCACAGATCCTTTATCTTGCGTGGGGATACAAAAAAAAGAAGATTAAATCTGAGGTGACTGCCCAACACTGCTTGGATGAGCTATAAGTGGGAATGAGAAAAGAAGTGTTCGTAGCCATTGAATCTGTCCACCCAGAGGAGCGTGTACATCTCATGAATGAACAGTGACAGAACAAGCTTTCTTGGCCGAGGAGATTGATGATCGATGAAGGCCCTGCTGAACTTCTTCCAGACTACTAAAGAGAGAAGACACTGCTACACAGAGGAAGGGTCCCCACACAAGTGCCTGGCCTGAGCAACTCGGAAGTTCAACTGCACGCAGTAACAGGAGATGGAGGTTGTTCCAAACCCACAACAAGCATGACACCGCCGGAAAAGGGGGAAAGGTTTTGCTCCGTTTGCAATGTTCGTATACATTTTAAAACGTGTCTTCTAAACGCTGCAGCTATGGGTCAGAACAAATTATGTGCGTCTGTAAACAGACTTGGCGAATGAACCAGATTCTGATTCTGTTTCTAAAGAGCACCAGAGAGTAAAGTTGTAAAAGTGCACTGTAACTTCACGAGGGTATGCAGAAATGGAATGGTTGAATACCATCTGTGAATGGGTGTGACAGACACAATGGACAGACAAAGTCAGCTGAACTTGTTGGGGTGGTGTGAAGCAACCCTTCACCAGATACCCTCTGAACTCCGATGTAAGAGAAGAAGACAAGTGTGCAGTGCCACCTGCTGGTCTGACTGCATTACATTACCGACACTGATTAAGTTCGAATAGACCATGTAGGGCCAGGCACTAATGGACTGCAGTGAACAACCTCACAGAGAAAACAACCAGCAACACTGCAGATGTATAGGTACTGAGTAATTATAACAAGATGTTCAGGATCCCGGCAGCTACACACCATGGTAGTACCTCACCAGGGTGATTGGATATGTTTGAAGAATATGATTGACCTACTTAAAGGGGACAAACTAGAATTTGAGGTTACAAAAACTAAAAGCTATATGCCTTGCTTGTTATCAATTCCATCAAATTAAAAGTTGTGTTTACGCCTGAATTTGATTTACTGGAAATGGAATTGGCGGAATTGCCTAAACATGGGTGGAGTTGTTTATGCATCAGCCTGAGAGGCCGCAGCGACAATTATCACGTGATGTCCACGGCTGTTCAGGAGGGGAAAACCGCAATGCAGCATGGGTGTCCTGTTACTGATATTAAGTACATTAATCTAGATATCTATTTATGATGCAAGGTAAACATAATTTTGTCTTCAGTCCCTTCAGCAATTCAGATTCTCCCCAACACGACCAATATCAGATGTGAAAATATGTATTACTTGGTCAATAGGACAATTAGTGGGAATATATCAGAATTAACCTGACTTAGTGCATGCGGCAATTAAGCCTCTCATGCTTTATACATACATAATTATCTTTGAAAAATTTCGACAGCATTTAATACAAGTTGATAATATTGTATAAAAAGACAAATTAAGCATAATCCCTCACATTTCCCATCAGCCACCGCGATATCCACACAGGAGTTCCATGGAGGAAGGTCCTGCTCGCGTGCACTAAGGTGTAATAACCTAATTAAACGTTCGATTGAACGGTAAGCAGACTAAACCGAACCAGTGGACTATTTGCGATATTATAATTGTTGTATAGGTTTAAAAAAAAAAAATACCGATCACAATAACAATGTATTATAGAAAATGTATTTTGATAGAGAGAGATGGATGTTCGTTGTGTTGTCGCGCGCCGGACGCCATGATTGGTTGGCCACATAATGGTTGTACCTATGCTAATGCTAACGCTAATGCTGACACTTAGCCTAGCTATTGTGCTAAAATAGAAGGCAGCTGGCGTGGATAGCTGGCGAAGCGGTGCACACATTTTATTTCAAAAGCTTTCTCCGACTGTAATTAAACATGCAATGCGGCATTAACGAACTAAATGTTGTCAATAGTTGCCCGACTGCACGGCTACATTTTCCAGGTTTTCCTAGCTGCTAGCTAGCTGCTTTGGTACCACTGTTTAAGTACACCAAAACCACAGATGGCAATAAAAGAGTGCCTTTGTCAACAAAATAGATTTGTTAAGCCTGCCGAAGCCAATACACGTGTTATGCTTGCTATATATGTAACACAGCAAGCTTTTGTTGCTTGCCAACGTTAACCGTACTTTCATCCATTTTCAGCTTCACAATGTCTGAGCTTTTTATGGAGTGTGAGGAAGAGGAGCTGGAGCCATGGCAGAAACAGACACCAGAAATTAATTTATTGGACGATGATAATCATATAATCAATACCAATATTGATGATGATGACGATGAACCTATATTTGTTGGGGAGCTCAGTACTCCAAAAAGCACCAATAACCCCAGGCCAAGTACGTTGGCATTCTTTTTATGATATTGCTTGTTCAACCTAAAGATTCCCAGACTGTTGGATGATTTATGTTGTTTGCAATCTATAAACATCCACGAGTTACCCCTTTGTTACTCTACTAGGTGAATATGATAATTTAGTTGATTGCTTGGAGTAAATAAACCCATTTCTTTTATCCATCTGCCCTGTCTTTGTAGCAAAAAACCAAAGGAATGTCAAGACCACCCAACTTCAAAGTGGTGGAGTTGGAAGACCAGAAGCAACTAGGATGACATTGACACAAAATGTCCCTCAATCTAATATCCCTAGGGGTCCTGTTCCCCAGAATATCATCATTCCTGGGAAAGGGTTGAACAATGTACCCCGAACCCTAACAGCAGTATCTCCACAGCCCATCATTATCAACAACCAGGTAGTTTGTATGTCTTGTAATGTCTTATACATTATGGAGTTCATATTGCTGTTTGGATGGAGGTTGCAACCTTCATCAGATAGTGTTGTTGTACAAATGTAAAATACAGATTGGCTTTTTTCCCTTAGGGTTACATTATGACCTCACCGCAGTTATCAGCCAACTCTGCTTTCATCACTTCCCTTGGGAAACAGTATCCTCCTGGGACATCTTTCACTGTGGTTCCAGGTAAAAATACAAGTATTGCTTCCTATCGTAGCATGCAAGCAAAACATCTTGCAAATATTCAGGAGGGAATTTGTTTAGTTAGTCATATATATAGTTAATGTACACTGTGCATGGCAAAAGTATTCACATCCTCTCACCATTCTTTGCATTACAAAGTATTTTGGAAATGCATTTTTTCTTTGGTCTTCACACTGTAGTGTGGGAATCCTACAGATTCCATGCCAGTGAGCCCTGCATAAACCCATTGACGTAGACTTGATATTCCATATCTACACTTCTATCAAGTGAACCAGTGGTTCTTCAACTCGACTAGGGTTCAAATCACTCTGTAAGCTTAATCAAGCGGGAAGACTGAATATTTGCATTTGACCCCATTATCATTTTGAAAGCGATTGCCCCCTCGCCAGTAATAACCAGTCAAAAGTTCCCTTGTTGTTCAAAATATAGATTCAAGTTTGCATGTCTCGTTATATACAGTGCATTCGGATCTATGTACACCCTTTGCGTTTTCAAATTTTTTTATGTTACAGCCTTATTAATGCATTAAATTAAAAACAATTATCAAAATTCTATACACAATATGCCGTAATGACAGTGAAAAAAGTTTGTTTACTATTTTTATAGATTTGCTAAAAATTGAGATCGAAAATATAACCTGTACATAAGTATTCACTGTCTTTGCTCAATACTTTGGCAGCAATTACAGCCTCATGTTTTTTTTTGTCTGATGCTACTAGTTTGGCTCATCTGTTTTGGGCAGTTTCTCCCATTCTTTTTTTGCAGGACCTCTCAAGCTCCAGGTTGTATGAGTAGTGTCAGTGCACAGCCATTATCAGATCTCTCCAGAGATGTTTAAATGGGTTCAAGTCTAGGCTCTGGCTAGACCACTAAAAGACATTCACAGAGTTGTACAGAGGCCACTTCTTTGTTATCTTCGCTGTGCGCTAAGGGTCATTGTCCTGTTGGAAGATGAACCTCATCAAGGATATCTCTGTATGTTGCTGCATTCATCTTTCCCAGTTCCTGCTGCTGAAAAACATTCCCACAGCATGATGCTGCCACCACCATGCTTCACTGTATGGATGGTATTGGTTACGTGATGAGCGGTGCCTGGGTTCCTCCAGACATGATGCTTGGCAATTAAGGCCAAACAGTTCAATATTTGTTTCATCAGTGAGCTCATCGGAACCTTGAATGCTGCATATATTTTTCTGTAGCCTTTCCCAGATCTATACCTCAATACATGTATACAGACAAATCCTTGGACTGGCTTGGTTTGTGCTCTGACATGCACTGTCAACTGTGGGGCCTCATCTAGACAGGTGTGTGTGCCTTTCCAAAACATGTCCAATCAACTGAATTTACCACAGATGGACTCCAATCAAGTTATAGAATTATCTCAAGGGTGATCAGTGGAAACTGTATGCACCTGAGCTCAATTTTGAGTGTCATGGTAAAGGCTGTGAATACTTACGTACATGTAATTTATTTAGTTTTTTAATTGATTAGCAAATATTTCCAAAGGGGTTTTCATGTTATGTTTATAGGGTCTCATGGCTTCTAACATTCGAAACAAATTTGTGAACCAAGAGGGTTTGAAAACAGCCAGATCACACTTTTCTGTGTCGTTTTTTTGGTCCTACAGCTGGTCAGCAACACATTCTGCAACCAATGGCTCCAGTCCAGCATCATATTCTGCAACAGGTTTCTGCATCAGCTGGTCAGCAACACATTCTACAGCCGGTGACTCCTGGAAAGCCAGTTCCTGGGGTTATCCACAGGCCTCAAGTGAACATGATCAATAACAACGTTGTGACCTTATCAAACGTGCAGGGTCCTGCTGCACTGTCTTCCCAGGCCCATCGTCCCAGTGCCACCAACCTCCAGATTGTGTCCTCAGTCATTTCAGCCAAAGGTAACAGCTGGGGTAAGCTGGAAGATATTACTTGATGGGCCCAGAGGTATTTGCTGACCCGTTGTCTGTCCTCATGATTGTATGAGGGCTGCATAAAATAATACAATTGTATTTTCTTTCTTTAGACTATGGCAAACGGGGTTTACCTCAAGACCAAAACAGCACAGCAAAAAAGTCTAAATATGACATAGGTAACTTATTATATATATTTTATTATCAGTTGGTGTTTCTTTTATTTTTCTATTATTTGCCTGATATTTAACTGTTTCGCAGGTTCTCCATATGCCCAGGAGATATTAGAAAATGGGACACATTTTTGTAAAAAATGTCCGAAGTGTAAATTGGATTTCTACCAGCAGAATTTTATGAAAGATCATATGGCGGTGAGTTTGCCATCGTGAAATAAAATCCTTTTGTTGGGCCATTTGTTTTTTACATTCTGCTTATCGTCCAGTGATTGACAACAGCCCACAAATCAATTAGATCTGTACATATAGAAAGACTTATATATAAAATATGCAGCTCTGCAATTTGCACTTGATCAGCATATTTTACTTTACCTTTCAGAAATGCTGTCCTCATCTGTTGGAGTGTGTCTCCCCTACAACCCCAAAGTCTTCTTACCATTTTGCAAGCAAGCGTATCATGCTTGTCACAGAATTCTACTATGGTAGATTTGAAGGAGACAACCCGAAATCGCAGCAGCAGAAGACCCCAACTACTTTCAAATGTCAGAGCTGTTTAAAAGTACTAAAGAACAACGTCAGGTAACTACACTATCTGTATTGGCTGTCGTTCGTGCTATGCCTTTTGCTTAGTGTGTACCTCTGCTGTGGGTATTTTCTGTGATACTGTATTACTACTGTATTACTACTGTATCACAGAATTATTAAGGATATTTGGGGTGCCCGTTCCCATGAATAAATGGATGCATCATAAATCATCCCAAATGGGTTCACTACAATGTCAGATGCAGAAGTTTACAAGGTAATTTCTGTTCCCCAAATGCATTGTGGTTAAAGCATCAGCTGTAATGTGATAATAACTATAAACAGCTTCTTAAAACTCTGAATTGATCTAGTTCAGTATATTTAGCACAGTGACCTCCAGAATTTAGGACACCCCAGATATATACATCATACTTGTTCATCGGCTCAACACTCTAAATACCAGAAGAGTCTAAACATTCAAGTGAGTAGAAATTGTTTTTAAAAAGTATTCAAGAAAGTATATTATTATTCAAAAATACCTGCACACAAACACACAGCAAAGTTGGTTTTAGTGTAAAAAGAGGCATGTTTATGCAGAACACAACCCAACACCCACTGTATTGTGGTGGTTCATCTGGGATGTGGTGTGGTAGTTGTACTCCCAAAAGCTCTAGGAATTACATCATGGACTCCCTGAATACCATGGGATTTCTGTCCAAAACAGGGTCGTTGTTGGAGCTTTTGCCGAACTGCTGTTGAAAGCATGTGGGATGGGCTGAAAAAGAGCACACAGGCTAGAACCAGCAAGTGCATTTGTATTGCGGAATGGCCTCATCCTATTCCTTCCACTTAAGTAAGCAAGACACAAAGATCCATATGGTATTTCGAGTGTAAGATCAAGCTAATTTTGTTAATACTTACATAAGATTCCAATAATTCTGGAGGCCAGACCAATGTATCAGACATCTCTCTGCAGTGTCTTGTGTTGATGCATTTAAATGTGTTTTCGCTAAATGTTTTCTGTAGCAGGTTTATGGATATTAAACGTTAAATGCTCTGCTATATTAATATCTCTCTACCCATGAAGAACGACTAACATGGCTGTGAGCAGAGTATATTTTCTTTTCCATATTCATGAGGATCACCTCCCTTTACAATATTACAGCGTTTTTCTCACTTTAGGCCATGCATGAGTAATTGGTGCTAGTTTGGTGTTGTAAGAAAGGCTCCTTTGATTGAGTAACTTTGCTTTTCTTTGCTTTGCCAGAAAAGCCTCTGTAAGCTTCTTTTAATGGGCTGACACATTTGTAATGAACCCAGTCTGGCAGCAGAGGTCATCGTTGTCCTGTGTGAAATTCCCTGTTAGGGGAGCTGAGGTAGCAGAATGTGCTGACTGAAAAATGGGCCATGCCATCTCAGGGCAGCGCTGGCAGGTAGAGGAATCGCAGGTCTGCAGCAATGGTGCACCACATTAGGAAAAACACAAAGATGTGTGTAATTTGATGATATAACGGCCATTATGCATGCTGAGAATGCCAGGTACAGGAAAATTGGTGCTAATTTCTTTCATTTTCCAATTCCATGGGGATTTCTAGCTTCAGTGTTGCGCGCTCACAGTCCTTGATCTGTTGCAAGGGTTATTTAGTGTAATTTGGCAACTGTGTGTTTTCTTTTTTTTCTTCAGTCTGGGTTAAAGTTGAATTATAGCTAGTTTATGGTAGGGCCCGGTCGGATCTTCCTTCATCGTATGTGGATATGCTTTTGTTTATTAAACCTTGTTTACATTGCAAAAATGCAGACGGTAACACAGCACTACTGATATCTCTTGTTATTGGATCAATGCTGTTTCGGGTGCCTCATCGCCATGGGTGCCTCATCGCCATGGGTGCCTCATCGCCATGGGTGCCTCATCGCCATGGGTGCCTCATCGCCATGGGTGCCTCATCCTGCGCTTTGCTTTGTCTCTTATAGGTTCATGAATCACATGAAGCATCACCTGGAGCTGGAGAAGCAGAACAGTGAAAGCTGGGAGAGCCACACTACCTGCCAGCACTGCTACCGGCAGTACTCCACCCCGTTCCAACTGCAGTGCCATGTGGAGAGTGCCCACAGCATGGTGGAGTCCTCAAGTACGCTCACTAGTTAATGAAACCGAATACACAATACATGAATACAGGGTCTGCAATGTTAGACGTTTGGTAAAGATTACTTAAATAAGTAGTTATGTGAAGTCATTAGACGTGGCACAACGTTAAATCCTGTATTTGGTCATTTTATTCATCCTTATCAAGTGACACTTTGAGACCGTACTGTTTAACTCCATCGCTCGTTTTCTGTCAGTAACCGTTTCTTCACTGTTTGCAGCAAATTGCAAGATATGTGAATTAGCCTTTGAGTCAGAGCAGGTGCTCCTGGAACACATGAAAGATAATCACAAGCCTGGTGAGATGCCCTATGTCTGCCAGGTAAAATATAAATCATGTTTTAAATCTGGGATTAGAAGTGATGCACAGTTAGTCAGACATGCCCTGACCTTACAATCAGGATGTGGACACTGAACTAGACATTATGCATGGTATTTGAAGTGCTCTCTCACAGATTGTGTTTCTATCATTCATTGTAATATTATCTCTGGGTGTCCTCATGCAGGTCTGCAACTACAGGTCATCCTTCTTTACGGACGTGGACACACACTTCCGGACCGTGCATGAAAACACCAAAGACCTTCTCTGTCCTTTCTGTCTGAAAGTGTTAAAAAGTGGTCATGTTTACATGCAGCATTATATGAAACATCAGGTGATTATTACAGTTTCTGCTGGTTATGTGTTTATGGATACAGTACTAAAAGGTTCTAGAACAAACCTAAGGAACTGGCCACTGGGTTCCTGTTCAGGTTGTTTAACTGTTGTGTGTTTTCCTGTTATCCGTTCACCAGAAAAAACGAATTAATCGTTGTGGTAAATGCCGGCTGAATTTCCTCACTTACAAAGAGAGAGTGGACCATAAGAATCAGCACCACAAGACGTACCGGAAACCCAAAGCCCTGGAAGGCCTTCCTCCTGGAACCAAGGTAGGGCTTATTAACCCTTAATCTACAGCGACTTCTTAGTAAGTTGAACTTTATCGAAATTAATATATTACCACAGAACACTGAGTGGAGAACGCTTAGATGGATTAAAATGAAAGAGGTCAAATGTGTCTGTTCTATTACGTTGAATCGAGTTGCAGCCAAGTATATCAGCTATATTGTTTGTACACAGAAGGTACGGAGGTCTTACTAATACAGACTAGATGTTTCCTCGATACAGGTCAGGTGGCCTTGTTTGTTTGTTTGTTTGTTTGTGACCCTGGAAGCCACTAGATGCTTTTCTATTGCTGCTGATGAGCCATCTACAGTTTAACAACCTCACAGGAACAAAACCGTCAGGAATGTTAATGTGTTATTTGTACAAATTCCAGGTGACTATTCGAGCCTCTCTGTCGGGACCTTCTCCTGCTTCTGCCCGAGCTAGTGACAAATCCAGTGTGAGTGTAATCCCAGAGGTCCCGGGCATGACAGCAGCCAGTGTTAAAGCTCAGAGCAGTAAATTTCCAACTCAGAGTTCCAGTGGAGGAAGAGGCAAAGGGTCAGTCAGCAAAAAGCTCCTCAAGCTGCAGAAAAACAACCATGTTTTGAAAAATCTCAGGTGGGTCCATTACAAAGTCGACTTGTTTCTTTCCTCAGGGTGTAGTTGAGACATTTTGTTAGAAACCGGGCGTGGCTCTGTCAGTTTGCCAGTAGAATATCTCCCTGCATTCCACTGATGGCTTGGTGTTCAGCTGAACGTGTCCAGTGTAATGCATGTGAAAAATTGGTAATGGTACTTGTAGTAATTTTAATGTATGTGTAATTTACCCAATTTGTTTTCTTATCATGTTTTTCAGTGTTGGTGATAGGAAACACACCTGCATTGAGTGCTACAATGAGGTTCCTGATTTTTACGGTCACTATCCTATGGTTTCAATTTGTGGAGCGTGCAAGTATCGGACAAGTTGCAAAACGTCTTTTGGAAACCATATGATAAGGTAACGCTCCTGAAATATCAGACTTTATAAAAACCTTATGTATGCATCATTTAGGTCTTTAAAAAAATATCTCAACCCTTTTTATCAGATTTCATAGTGCCATTTCAAAAGAGCGATTCCGGAAAATGCGAAGAATCCATTTTGTACAAAAGTATGTGGTAACTAAACAAATAAACCAATTTTATTACTGCACTTTTACCAAACATTACCATAATTAAGCACTCTATATGTTATGTATAATGCATATGGTTTAGTATAAATGTGCCTGTACCTACTGTCTTTCAGGAATTTAACACTTGTCTGTCTGAACTGTGACTTCCTGGAAGATGCACATGGAGGTGATGTCATGAGCAAGCATTTGATTGACAGGCCGCACCACGTCTGTAAGGTCATAATAGAGAAAGGTACGGGGTGGATCACGTTCTTCACTACTAGATGTTTGAGCTGTGTTCAGTTTATATAATCAAATATGCCTGGCTGCCTGTTTTATTGCAGAAGGTGGCGCTGTGGCTGACTCCTCAGTGAGGTGAGTGTCTCTAGCCAGTCCATGATGGAGAAGAAATATAAGGAAAACCTGTTCAGGCCTGTGATGAAGTCTTTCTTCGGTTTTCTGACCTTTTCCCTGAACTCTAATTTGTTAAAGACATTCAAGTAAATTCTTAGACCTAAAGTAGGGAGTGCATATACATATACAAAGTAAACGCTTGTTTTTTAGCATTCAACAAAAAAACGTAAAAACATTTAAACATCCCGTAATTTTTGTATTGTCAGCATGACTAGTTGTTACTATTTTACAATACTACTAGGATCCCAGAAGATATTTTATAGTAAAACTTGCTCCCAGCCACTGGATTTGCTCTTCGGGTTGTATAATGGAGCATGACGAAGCCCTTTCATATCAGCCATTAATAAAATAAATGGTAAATCTATAAAGATGCTTCTAAATGTTGTGGATTTGTGTTATTTGTAGGGCTGGGATATTTAACGCGTTAATCTGATGCGTTAATTTCAAATGTTTAACGCGTTAAAATAATTTAACGCAATTAACGCACCACTTTATTAAGTTTCGGTTTGCTAAACCGAATTCAAATACCATAGAAGCAGCTCGTCTTTAGTTTATCATATAAAAGCAAACACATGGTCATTATTTACGTTACTAGAGAGTATATAGGACAGAAACACCCGATCATTATTGATGTTGCAATCCGCGTTACTGCAGTAATGTGCGCCAAATCGGGCTTTTGACCAAACAAGTAATCGTTAACCGATGTTTTAGATAAATAGATGGAAACTGCCGCCCGATAAACACAGTAGAAGACGAGGGACTGAAATAAATCATTCCAATTGCATTGGGATCCCCATCATACAATCTACCCTCTAAAACAATTGTTTTGAGACATAACCTGCTGGAGAAAGCAGAGAACGTCACTCTCATGGAGACCCTAACCAACCCGACATAACCAAAATTAATTTCACTTCATTCTGTTTGTCATTCATATTACAAAGGCTGTTATAGACTTCTTTAAAATTAATCTGGCAACTTACATAGTGCAATTATTTTGGCATGTAGGCTTACGTTCTAAAATAATCTATCTTTGACATTGATGGTTTCACCTCACACTTTGTCATTTTGTTTTTGAAAATGTTTTATTTCATTTTGACTATTGCCAAGATGATCCAGTATTTTTGATAACCTTCAGGGTTTAAATATATAACTTGCACTTCAACACTTTGTTTATAAAGTTGCTATATTTGATAAGAATGACTATTCTGTATTGTTCACAGGAGAGACTATCATAAAATAATGTATTTAAAATATACTTCATTGTGTTAATTGATTTATTTCATTGTTTCAAACAACTTGGGGAAAATGCGATTAATCACAGGATTGTGCGATTAATTAGTTAATTTTTTTAAATAAATTGACGGCCCTAGTTATTTGTAATATATTTTTTGTTCTTTCAGAAACAACCCAGGAATGTCTGCTCCGATGCACCCTGATGTCCAGGTATATTTGCCCTGTTAGTGGTCTGCTTGTTTTGGCACCTTTTGCGTGCTCATGTATACAAGTGGTAAAAATGTATTTCTATTAGGAGGTTGAAACTGCCACGGTGAGTGGAGTGTTTGAACAACCCAGGTATTATTATTTTTATTTTTGAACTAACAATTGACAAACAATAATTTTTCCTTTGCTGGGGTTATTTAAATTGTTATTTTCCCCCCAGATTGGACGAGGCCTCTGATGTCTTATGCGTTAACCCAGAAGTGGAAAAAAATGATGGCTCTGAGGCAATGCATGTCCAGACCCAGAAGTCGGAAATATGCGATGTTATTTTACAAGACAATGAGGATTCAACCGCTTACCAGCTAGATGAGGTGGAAGTGCAGGGTCTTATGCAGTTACCTGCTGCAGAACAGAGCCCTACGCAGTTACCTGCTGCAGAACAGAGCCCTACGCAGTTACCTGCTGCAGAACAGAGCCCTACGCAGTTACCTGCTGCAGAACAGAGCCCTACGCAGTTACCTGCTGCAGAACAGAGCCCTACGCAGTTACCTGCTGCAGAACAGAGCCCTACGCAGTTACCTGCTGCAGAACAGAGCCCTACGCAGTTACCTGCTGCAGAACAGAGCCCTACGCAGTTACCTGCTGCAGAACAGAGCCCTACGCAGTTACCTGCTGCAGAACAGAGCCCTACGCAGTTACCTGCTGCAGAACAGAGCCCTACGCAGTTACCTGCTGCAGAACAGAGCCCTACGCAGTTATCTGCTGCAGAACAGAGCCAGGGTGTCACACAAGCTACAGAGCTAGAAACACACATGGAAAGTTCAGCTGAGGATGAACAGGAGGATTCAGAGCTTGTGGGTAGAGAGACCCCTGTAGAAGGCTCAGTGGAGGAGCGACAGCCAGTGGAGGAGCGACAGCCAGTGGAGGAGCAACAGCCAGTGGAGAAATCCTTGCAATCGGGTCTCAAGGAAACCACAGTTATGGGAGCGCTGGTGGAGGAACTGCCAGTGACTGGTTCCTGGTCCTGTGAGGTAACTGGAGATGCAGTGGGTTTACATGAGGCATTAGACCAATCGGCATGTCAGAGTTTGGATGACACTAAAGAGGTCAGCTCTTCCCTGGAGGCACTCCCGTCCATAAAGGATGTAGAGGAGACTGATTGTGTGGAGGAAAAGGACATTACTCTGTCCACTCAAAGTTCGTCTGAAGTCCCTGGTCACTCCCCAGGTGACGGCTGCATTCCTGAGAGGCCTGACATTGAAGGAAATGTCAGCTTTGGAGTAGAGAACAATGTTTAACTGGACCTTTGCTATAAAACCGAATAAGAGATGAGAGACTTATCTGGAATTGTGAATCCTGCATAATACTGAAAAATATTTCTCCTCTCCATTTTCCATTGATTGTCATTGACCAGATTAAAATGAGATGTGCTATATGTTTGAGATTTGGCATATGAAAAACAAGCATTTTATTTTAACTGCAAGATTTAACTCTCGTCAGATTTGGTTATAAGCTTTCAATGAAAGTCACATGAGTACACAATGTGAGAAATATTTTTAATGTCTGGATTCTAAATGATGAGTTTTCTCTTAAGTAGTTCTATGCTACAGTTATATGCACACATTACAATAATATGGATTGTAGTGTAAATGTTTTTTTAAACTGAATGTAAATGCTTTCCTTGATCTCTGAACCTGTACTCCCAAGTGGGCAAAATCATTGATATCTTCAATATCCTTCCACTAGTTGATAGACAATGTATTATTTTGGAAATGTCCTCAACTTTGTTTGTCTTTTTATTATACTGTAATCTATTACGCTCCGTTTAATCGTCTGTCTGTAGTCTGAGAGCAATAGAATGGTTTTGAATCATTGTTTCAATTGCAGTCTTGCTAACACTGTAAATAAACTTTGGTAATATAGTACAAAATAGTTGTGATACGCTATTAAGACTTGTTTTCGAATATTAGATTTGAAATCACTGGTCATTGTTTTTGAGGGAAATGGTGTGTCAACACTTGCTGTTCTGCCCGAGTGAAACGTGTTGAGAAACATTCAATCCTCACTTTTTTTCACAAGTAGCCCTCATTACTATCCAGACTAAGTGTTGACTTCCCGCGAATATCTTTCGGTTTGTGATAATTTTGCCACCTTGTGTTTGCTTGGCATTTGTCTACAGAAATAGGAAATTGGTTTGGTTATACAGGTCAGTACTGTAAAATACAAGTTACATGTTAATTACTGAAACAATGTATACTTTTAGACCTAGTTACCTCATAGTTTTACCAGGACTGAAACAATGTATACATTTAGGCCAAGTTACCTCATAGTTTAAGCAGGATTAACCAGATTCCAATATTTCAGAATGGAAATGCATTGAAAATAATTAAAATGGAAATATACATCCTGAAATGAATTTTGATATTTTCCGATTTATTGGATTGATTGAGGATGTGACAAATATCAGAAAGGTTGAGGAAACAGCAGGATAATAGTTATTTAACTTATTTATTGTGACTTGTAACCAACTGCATGTAAGGATTCTCATGTCCGTTGCCTTTAGATCGTAATCGCAGAAATGATCAATCTGATTTGTAAAACGAGGACAGGGAATATGAGTCTAATTAATTTAGTCCATCACACACTCTTTGACATCTATTCAACAGAGATATACCTGGTATGTACACCAGAAGCTTAAAAAAGTCATATTCACAATTTCCTCATTTTGTACAGATTGTATTGTACCAGAATGACAAGATATGACTTTAGGGTTAACCACTACGGCAGCACAAGTAGCGAACCACAGGCTATAATCTAGATGTTTCCTATGTGGAAACCTCCCGGCTTTACCTGTCACTCTTCAAACAGTTTCTTAAAAAAAGCAAATAGGGAACAAAACTGAGAAATGGGAGAAGGGATCCAATTCTGTCATCTTATTTTAGCATGTTTGAAGGCGGGGGCATTGTTGCTTGCACCTCAGTCTGACTGGTTTAAAGAGGTACAGGTGACAACTCAGGGAGGAACAAAAGAACACTACTAGTTCTAACACTTAAATGCCAGCTAATGATGCTCAATGGGAACAACTTCATAGAATGGTTGTCAACAAGTGCAACTTCGAACAAAAATATGCGAATCCTACATATGCCAAAGAAAAGGCCATGAAATGTGCTTGATAAGGGTAAATGACGACTTTTGGTTGGTGTAGGACATACCCCACGGTACTCTAGCGACTTTTTGTGGTTCGTTGGTGAATTTGTTCTCCAAGCGTGCATGTACTGGTGAGTACTTCTTGGTTGAGGGAACAGTTGGATCAAATGCCTTGATCTTCTACGGTTTAGGAACAGTCCTTCGAGATTTTGATTGGCCAGCTTGACGAATAGTGTATATAACCTAGTCAAATATTGAGTTTCCCAGAAAAACAGCATTGGTCAATTGATATAGTGTTTTGGGTTAGTGCTGATTGCTTGCTATGTCCAATATATATGCATTTTGTGAATATTTCTAGAAATACATATTCCAAATATATATTTTTTAATTATTAGCAAAGTTTTTAACAAACATTTTTTTCCATTTTTCAAAATTTGTATTTTTAACAGAAGTAGTTTCTATTGAATTCTCATGTCCTTGGCATCGATTCACTTTATGTGAAATTTAACAGAAAAGCAATGTAATGAAATTGTTGCCTTTGTTCTAAATAAAAATATGAGTTAACGCAGCCAGTCAAATATCGCGATAGCAACAGTACGGAAACCGAGCATGCGCACATGGGCGCGGTGTTACCAAGACAACTGGAAGCACAACAAAAGGAGTCCGGTTACTGGCGGAGGAACTGATTTCATTACATTATTGACTGTTGAAACGTATCAAACAAACCAAACAACGATTGGTAACTGTAACAGCTCTGTGAAATGATGGTGAGTTAAGCTAATTGACAACGAATGAGTTTTTATTTACTGTTGTGTACACAATTAACAGCGTATTTACTGTTTTTTTGGCGCTATGTTAGATGGCTACGTAACTAGTTAGCAAGATGGGGCTAGCCGTGCAGTGCTAGGCATGGTGTGAATGGTAACGTAGTTTAAATCTATGTTTTGCTTGATGTATTTTACTACTTATATAAATACATGGTTTGTGTTTTGCCCCAGGCTTCAATGAGCCAGCGACACAATATGACGCACAAACAGCAGCAAAGATTAACGTCGGAACTACGACGACAGGAAGAGCGACGAGAGGACCAGACCAGAAGCATCGCCAGGGAGAAACAGATGCGAGCGGGTCTAATGAGTGAGGAGAGAGTGGAAAAGAAGAGATACCAACGCCAAGTCCATGACGAGCTGCATGAAAGGCAAATAGAGGATGCTCTCATCAAGGTAGGAATGGGTGCACTGTATCTGATGTCTCTGATTGGTTTCTGTTTGGGAATCAGAGGTAATTCTGTGCCTCACCTGACTCCTAACAGGCAGAGGAGGAGCGAATATACAAGGAAAAGCAACAAGAACAAGAGGAGAGGATGGCACAAGAACTGGCCAGGATCAACTATGAAAAACTTAGAGATGAAAAAATGAGACAACAAATAAAAGAAAATAGGTAGGCCTACGTCCCAACACAAAGTTTTTGGTGTTTAAATAGTCATCTCTCAGAAGTTGTTTCTTGTTGTTAATGTCTGGATTGTCACCTTAGTGTTGAACTTCGTGAGTTGGAGTTAAAGCTCAAGTCTGCCTACATGAACCAGGAGAGGGCCGCACAGGTGGCTGAAAAGGAGTCTATGAGATATGAGACTGTGGTGAGTATTTGTAAGCCTAACCCTGGGGACATACTGTATGCAAGACTAGAAACACAATGTGAACATGACAGTAATACATTTTCCCTGAAGGCGACAACAAGGGCTTTGTGTTATTGTAGTGCCATCTACTGAACAATTAGTTCAATCAAGCCTGACAAGAACAGGGAAAATAAAATCCTGCCAGAAGCCTGTCACAGTGCTTTTTTTTTATTCAGTATTAGCTATCTGCAAATAATGAAAATCTGGAAAAAGTCAGATTTAAGGGTTCAGCCAACAAAGTTTACTGTTTTGAAATGGCGTGACGACTTTCAATATTCACTGTATATCAGCTGGGGAGGTGCTCTCCTCTACATGCTTTAATTATTAGACATGATATGATAAGGTTCAGCAGATGATACTACAAGAGCAATATACACAATATTATTGTGCTGTCTAAAGGAGGACGGTTGATGGTCAGACCTTTCCTTTTTCCTTTGGTTTTAGCGTCAGGAGGCAGATATCGCTCGTAAGATGAAAAGTGAGCATGAGCGAGCCTCCTTGGAGCAGGAGAAGCAGGTGCAGAAGCGCTATGAGGAGGCGGCACGTTACCAGCAGGAGCTGGAGCAGCAGCTTGAGGAGAAAGAGCGGATGAGACAGGAGGCTTATGAAGAATTCCTCAAGGAAAAGATCATGGTTGATGAAATCGTCAGGAAAATCTGTGAGGAGGATCAAATGTGGGTTTGAATATGTGTGTTTACTTCGCCAACACATTTGTCTTAGTTTTAATGTGATCGGTTTATAATTGTTATTTTTTATGTCCAGGGAGCAACAGTTGAGACTGGAGAAGTTAACAGCCACTCAAAGGTACATAGAAGAGTTCAAGAACCAGCAGGCTGAGTGGAGACGGATGGAGCGGGAGAAGATGGAGGCTGAGAACAGACGGATCTTGGAATTTGCCAGTTACCAGCAACGTAAAGAGGAGGACAGAATGGCCAAAGTGAGAGAGCGAGAGCAGGCCAAAGAACATCTTCACCAGATGGTAAGAGCGAAATGAGTAATTGACTTGGTTAAACTCCTGGCTATCATAAGTAAGCTGACTATATGTTCCTAGTTGAAGTATTTTTTATTTACATATTCAAACAGTTCTTTAAAAAAGGCATTGTCTTTTTTTAACAATGTCAGTGTTGTTTTTACCTTATAGTGTGGAAATAATTCAACTATAATTATTACTTGTTATTTATGAATTCTATCGTCTTATTTGTACAAGGTGAAAAGTGATTCTACTAGTATTCATGGAATGTTGTACGCTTGTGTTTTCTAGCTCACTGAGAAGATTGAGATGGAGAGGCAGCAACGTGACGAGATGGAGCGAGTTCGAGAAGAGCTTTGTCTGGAGGAGCAAGCTGAGGCTGAAAGGCAGAAACAAATTGTAAGCAAGCCATGTCTTTTACCTCCTTTCCCATCTTAAGAAAGGAACGTTTTTTAATGATTGATGTAAATTGTCCTTCAATAGGAACAGATGGAAATGAGAATCAGACAGAGGTTAGAGTTGCAGCAGACCTGCCAAGAGCAATTGGCCTTCAAGCAACTGCGGAGGGAGGCTGAGAAAGAGGAGGAGGAGGTGTTCAGAAAGATGATGATGGACAAGTTTGCCGAGGATGACCGGATAGAGCAGATGAATGCCCAGAAACGTCGCATGAAGCAGCTGGAGCACAAAAGGGCTGTGGAGAAGTTGTTAGAGGACAGGAGACAGCAGTACCTGGCTGATAAGGTAGAGTTCTATCTTCATGAATACACTAATGCACTCTATCAACGTGTTATTGTGTTGGAACTGAAGACCGTCTGCCTCTGAGGTAGTTTGTTGGAACATTATGGTTGTTGAATCCAAGTTTGGTTTGTTTTTTGCCAAGGAACGTGAGGCTGAAGATCGACAGATTGAACGTGAGAGAGAGGCTTTGCATCGACAGATCATCGAGGAAGAAAGACAAAGACTTCTAAAACTGCATGCCACAAAACTGCTGGGCTATCTACCTAAGGTGAGACAAATGAGGTGTTCTTGTGTTTTGGTTATGTCGTTATAAATATCTATTTTCATGCACACTTTTGATCCGCCCTTTTTGAAAATGATGAGCTTTATTATTCTGAAATGTTAAGGGCATATTCCGAGAAGATGACCTTGAACACTTCGACGAGGACTTCAGAAGCAATTTCAAAAAGCCACAGGATGACATATTCGGTGATGAGGGCTGGGGACACAATGAATGATACTATACTACACCACTAGATGGCATCATTTGGTCAATTGTGAAACAGATGGGTTTCCAATGATGATAATGATGTATGTTTTCATTGTTATGTCTGCAATTACAAATGTGTATCCCACTGGCTGTGTATCACAACACCATATTTACATACACACACACATATGATTAGGTAGGTGCGGCAACTTGAAGCAGTCTGTTTCAATAATAAAGCAATGACAAAAATGGTTTATCACGCAATGTCTTTATTTTGATATTGATGCAAGAACACTTTGTTTAAAACCATTATTTTAATAAAATGCCAGATGTTAAACCTGAATAACAAATATACTCTGTATAAATCCACAACACACTACCTACATTCACACAGAACCATCGTTGTATCTAGCCATAACAACATTCATTTTCTTGCTCTATGATTTCCCCCAGTCAAGAGCTTTCGTGAATTCCTCTTCTGTAAATGATAACATCTGGGCAGCTTCAAAATGCATCTGCTCAAATAGAAAGACATATTTCAGATGTTTAAGGAGAAATATCTAAAATTACGTTGAATTTTATGTTAAAACATTTGTGATATATGGACTTACTTTTTGCCTTTTCAGGATATCAATCAGTTTGAGTTGTTTTTTAAACCCCAAAATCAATTCTGCTTTTTGCTTTTCCTGCCTTTTGTTTTCGGATTGTAAAGTTTCTATTTTTTGATGTTCCTGGGTTGCTGTATCCTAAAAATAGACATAACATAAGACTTTTTAACCCAGACTATATAACGAGGAAAACAAAACACATTTGAATAGCCACATCTGTAATATACAAACATTATGGCACTACATAGTTTAATCAACACTCATGACATACTTTATGTGGGCTATTTGATAAGTAGCACAGCTTAAATGTCAGAAAGGAAGAAGATCCTAGGTTGGGAACCCCAGACCCACACTGATGGTTGATGTGTTCACTAAAGAATGCACTAATACATGGTCCCATTTACCTTGCTCATCTGCTGGATCTTACTCAGCTGTGTCTTGGACTTCTCTACTTCCTCCAAGGCTCTGTTCAGTCGTACCTCTACTGCACTGTGATTGGTTGCTGCCTGTTTTTGCCCTCTCTTCAAACCTTCAATTTCCTTTGTTAAACACAAACATGGGCAAGTTAATTCAGAAAAGTATTTCATGTAATAGTATGGACATTTACCGAAATAATACCCTTGTGAATTTCCTGTTATGAAAGCCTTAATTTCATAGAACTGCTTAGTGTTTCCAGATTTGATCCAAAGAGATTGTAACCGATTAAAGGAACAATATTGGTATGTTAAAAGCTGTTTTTTCAGTTTATATGTTTTTTTGCTTAACAAATCACAGTTAGCTGAATCAACTAACCAAATAGACAATATTATCATCATGTCTCAGTTATTTGTATTAATGCTGAGAAAATAAAACTCAGTAACACTTAACACCTCTTGGAAAGTCATTCTTGCTGGTTACCAGAACTGGGGAATTTGTCAAAGAAAGAAATTATTGAAGGAGCAAGTCCTCTAAAATGCTCTAGGTTTTTAGGACAATTAGTAATTTTCCTCATTAGTCAACAATGTTTTTAAGACAAAGGCAATGTAGCTTGAGAATTTATATGAATTCAAAGATATCCGATTACAATATGTGCTGTTATTAATATTACCAAAACACTAACTAAAGATAACTTTTAGCCTTAACACTCACCTTCTGTAAAGTGGTTACTTTTTGTTGGAGCCCATCACATTTCCTATTTGACTCTTCTGTTAACGTTCTGTGTTTCTCTATTTGTGTTTGCTGAACACTTGTTGTCTTCTGTAGTCTGTCTCTCTCCTCCTCCACCTGCTTTATTTTTGTGCTTAAAACACTGTTTGCATCATCCTAGAACAAAAATATTCATGTTTTATTACTTTTTCAATGGTAGAAATAAACTATATTTTTATTTTTTATGGTTACCTTCATATTGCTTTCATGTGAAAGCCTGTTCAATTCTTCTTGCATTACACAAAGTTTTGCCTTGAGAAAACGGACCTGTGCAGCTTAAAAGCAGCAGAAATATAGCATTATTTTATGCTACATACAGTAAAGGTAATCAAATTGAATCATTCTCAGACAATGCAAAAAGCTTGAGGAACGATTACAGCTTAAAACACTTAACATTCTGGTACTTGTGAATCCCTTGATTTTTGTAAATATCAATTATTTTGCTCCAGATATTGTTAATGAGTAATAACCTAATTCTAGATGTACCTGATCCCATCTCCTCCCCGACACTGGGCATAACGTCTTCCATAGGATTGTCATCAGTATCACCATCATCTAGCCTCCCCTCTATCTTACGTATTGTCTTAGCCAAGGAAAAGTCCTCCCAACCTTCACAAACCGCTACATCATCAAGTGCAGATGATTTGTTTGTTCTTTAATAGAATAACAAAGAAAAGTTTAAAATGTCATAATGAAGATGATAGAAGATTCACTCACTAAGAATTACTCAGTACAGAATACATTTTGGATTGTTCTATTTTTTCCAATAAATATGTGTGTGAGTGTTAGTGACTTGGAGAACATTATTACTGTGATTTTCTCTGGTTTCCAGGACGTCTGTTTTGAGACATGGGTTTCGATGTCACAATTTTCTTTGTTACTACCTGATCAATGGAAATAATAAATTAATGATTGATTCCTTAGATCCTCACAATTAGATGAGATGGAGGTCCCGCCTCCATCGACCTTATCCAATAGGGTTTGAGAAGGATTTGGTAAGAGAGGTCAAGTTAACCTCAGTTTAAAAGATTGATTAACTTTACATCTCGTATGCAATACATTTACAAAACAATTTACTGCACCTTCGCAGTTGGTTTCCTCAATGAAGATTCCAGCCCGTTCAAATTTCTAAAAACAAATTAATTTGTAGTTTAGTCTCATGGGTAAGTAAAAAACCTATTATTGTGTCTCTCTGAGTACTGTATCTCATCTAAGAGTATGAGTTAGGCTGCATGTTAGGGTTTCTATGCAGCATACATTTTTTTCTCCACATTTTGTGACAATATAGTCTTATTCTGAAATTAAATAAATTGTTTTATTAATCTTCACACTATCCCCCCTAATGAAAAAGCAAGAACATGTTTTAAGAATCTTTAGCAAATGTATAAAACAATTAAAAAATCCTAAATATCATGTTTACATAAATATTTAGACCCTTTGCAATGAACACTAAACATTTATCTCAGATGCATCCTGTTTCCATTGGTCATCCTTTAAATGTTTCCTTTAAATTTAAATGATTGGACATGTTTTAGAAAGGCACACACATGTTTATATTGTATTTATATACGTCTAATATGCTGAAATTCTATACTTGTTAAGCAAGCCACATTTTATTACCTGATTTCATCATACTCAATGTCAACCTCAATGTTGGAAGTGATCGGCTTTGACAAGCATTCATTTTGGTTTCTCTAGAAAGAAGCAAGAAAAACAATTTTCCGAACAATAAGTTGAAATAAAACAAATATGATGAAGGTATGTTTTTCTTTAGTGTGTCAATGGGTCAGCAATCTAAACCATTTACCATAACCTGCTCGGCTTGCATTACTAGTTGAGCTGTTTTTGCCTCCAGCTCTGCATTTAGACGTCTGTAATGGGAGAATTATGAATAATAATAAAAGGGTTGAGGTAAATACCAATTTAATTCCAGCCATTTCAGAAATAAAACCAAGGTACAAATTCCCTTTATCAGAAAAGCATTGAAGAAACTTGGAATGGAACTGAGATGTAATACTTGACATATTTGTCCTCGGTCCTATTTTATACAATCAAACAGGAACCTTACTTGTATTCCTCCTCTTTAGCAAGAAGGTCAATCGTAGATGTTTTTTTTGG
The DNA here is from genome assembly GCA_029465975.1 of Dallia pectoralis. Lineage (NCBI taxonomy): Eukaryota > Metazoa > Chordata > Actinopteri > Esociformes > Umbridae > Dallia > Dallia pectoralis. The sequence continues at coordinate 10,008,900 of CM055762.1, forward strand.
GGGGACAGCGGCTGGTTGTTTTACACATCTTTCTCCTTGAGACCTTTCTGCTCTAGATGAAAGGTGTCTTATGGGCTAAATAAACAAAGGTAGTGAATAATGTTAGATCATTTACAGAACTAGACTATTTCGTGACAACGGTTTGAACGATTAACTACAAGCACGACGAATAAGTAGTAAAAGTTAATCCACGTAGATTAACTTCCATATTCATTAAAAGGCAGACATGATCAATCCAGAATATAACGTTACCGATCTACTGGCTGTATAGCAATTAGCATGTTTAGCTGACTAACGAGCTGTAATATATCTAGGATACATACAGTTGACTAAACGCCTACTAGTTTGTGTTGTATAAATGTGTATTTTAAAGTGAATTTGGCCATATATACTGGGATTTGTTATTTATAATTAATATAAACTAAAAGTAACTTTCTCACCTCATGCATTCGTGTTTCAGCCATATTTGTTGTACTGAATATACCAGACTTGCTGTGAGGTTGCATAGCAACCAGCTGTCCGGCTGCATTTGAGGTTGCATAGCAACCAGCTGTCGGGGCGGCAGGTTTTTCTACTTTTTGTAACAAACAAAAAGTAGTGCGTACATTTGGGTTGTTTGCTAAATGTATACAGGTAAGTGTCCACACGTGGTCAACACATTGTCGTTGTAGAGATGTATTGTTTATGGCCCTTATTTCCTATTTAATTAAATTCTTGTGCGAACGCACTTGGTGCTCATGTATACATGTTTATAAAGCATTTCACTCAGAACAACAAATCAGGAAGCGTTTGTTTGATCCTCAAATATAATATTTTATATAAAACTCCGGTAGATCCGATTCAGATTCGGTTTTGTGCAAAACGTTTCGAAACCGTTCGCAACTTGGTACGTTTTTTGGTGGGCGGAACAAGAAAACACGTGTTCCACGCAGTGCGCATGCGCCACCAATGGCTGACAGCAGCAGGCAGCAACAGGAGCATGAGAGTATCACCATTACACACCACTAGTGTTCATGACTATCACCACTACACACGGGTCGACCTCAACTCAGAGATGGACTCCTGAGGGATTTTAATTTTCTTTTTCTCTGTACCTGTCTGTTTTATGTATATATGCATATATGCACCGCGGTGTTCGAACTGTATCGTGTTACCATGTATTTCCGGCGCCGTTTGACCTCCTGATGATTGGGCCAATTATATCGCACATCGGACGGGTGAGCTCGTAATGTCCAGTATATGGAAACATCTATCTCAAGGTCCAGGTTGAGGCCTGCATGGTGAAGAACTCGCCCTCCCATCCTGGACCTCCCATCCTAGAACTCCCATCCTAGATCTCCCACCCTGGTTCTCCCACCCTGGATCTCCCATCCTAGATGTCACGGTGATGGCTGATGATCGCTCACACCCGGATCAGCACCAACAGCTGGGCTCTGGAGTAGGCACCTTACCATCTCTGGTTCACGGACTGCAGGGGAATGAGGCCAGTGCACTGCAGCTCAAAATCAAAAACTCAATCTGGTAAGAAGGACCGTCGTAAACAAGCATTTAGATACAGACATTCTGCTGTAATGTTTTGGTGTGTTTCTTCCCGGACAGTTTAATTAGCTCCCACATATAGCTAGTAGTGGCTACACACCAGCTTGTGTTGCCTCCTCCGACCCCATGTATGCATTTGTGTATGGCATTAACCATATATATGTTCCTAGTTTTAATCTAATTGCACCGATATAATTGTTTTAATGAGAATACATTACATTGCACAGCATCATCATGACATTCCTCTTGTGTTATGGAATAGTGCGTTTTCCTCATGTTGTGCCTGAGTCCTGACTGCTATTTGGGTAGCTTTTTTATCATAGTTCTATTAGTTTATGTTTTAAATTGGGAAGTATGGGTTTGACTGTGTGTTTTGAGCTACCGAATGGGTCCATGTGTTATTATAAACAACCCGGGTGCTGCAAGGTACCGTACAAGTTGGTAGGTAAGCCAGAAGGAGAGACGTCCGACTACATAGGTTTTTTTTCTGATTACAAACCAGGAGGTAACTTGATCTTGATGGGATGGTGGGATGGGCCGCTTTGGTTTACTTAATGCTCCCCCAGCCAATGAGCTACTGGGTGATTTTCCCCCAGCCAATGAGCTACTGGGTGCTTTGGGTATGGGGCAATATCTTCAGTATAGAGCGTGTTTATTGCTCTTTGAATTATTACATAATATGTACATATGTTTTTTATTTGCACTATGACCATCATATCACTTTGATGGCTTTAGCTAAATGCAAGAGATTTGTGGCCACAATTGCGTTGATAATATATTTCTTAAGTTGTGTAAACCTGTAAAATCACACTGCCTTCCAGAAGTTGTGGACTTCCTGACAGGCGTCTCCTCAAGTGAGGTCTAAATGTTTTTTTATGTCTAATACCATATTCTCTATATTTACACCCAGGCATTGTAAGTAGTACACGTATAACACGAGATTGGGTGTTTATTTTATCATTTTAATTCATTGTGCATTGTGACAATCTTAGTGGATGCACTAATACCTCTCCTCAACATTTATGATTGAGGGACATACCCCATTTTAACAAAATTAAATATTATTAACCCAGATCAGCACTTTTGGCTACAGTGAACGTCCCTTCATGAGCAGATGTGTGTGGAATATCAAAGCCCTTGCTTGATCATTTCCACAATTACATTGACATTTAGTCAACATCAGAAATGATTCTGAATAATCTACATAACAAAACCAGGTACATTTTAAACCCAGTAGCCTACACTTCTTGAATAAGATTGAAAATATATGTGCAGGTGTTTTGACATACCATTGAAGATTGAGATTACATTTGTGCTATGTGTCGGTACTTACAGGTCAGAATCCTGAATGGTGCACATTGCATTTGACCAAGTGAGTCTAACTAAAGGTTAGTACAGCCTGTGTGACAGGCGATACCTATGATCTACATTTGGAGAGCTGGCGAATATGTAAATGCTGCCTGCAATGGAAAGTATCTGTCTCTGGCTTGGTTCCGTATGGTGCTGGACAGCCCATTGGAAAGTTAAAATGGCTCAATATGGGGACCAGCTCTGATGGTATGCCGGGCTTTATTGTAAAAGGTCCCCCATCCTCACTTTAACTTAATAAGTGCAGAAAGTATCATCTGGGTTGTATGTCTACTTGTTGTGGGAGATGAGGTCATCCATGTATCATCTGGGTTGTATGTCTACTTGTTGTGGGAGATGAGGTCATCCATGTATCATCTGGGTTGTATGTCTACTTGTTGTGGGAGATGAGGTCTGCCATGCCCCCCCCGTATATCCACATGGATATTTCAAAATAGCACGGCTTTGGCGCTCCAGCCATCTTCTGTGTTCGGCTACTGTCTGCGGTCTCTGGGGTTTATAGGCAAATGTCAGGCAATCCTCTTTCGCCAAAAGCAGACATATTGCAGCGGACGGACGGACAGACAGACTGCCCCCCCCCCCTTCCTGCAGACTGACTGTTGTTTACAACCATAAGGGTGCATATGATTGGTCAGCTGTGGTGGTAATAGAGTGGGGGCAGGAAATTGGACACCCTCTATTCAAGAAGGATACATTTTCCTTTAGTGTTTATTATTTACTGTGTAGTATTTTATTATTTACATATAATATATTGTTTTCTATGTTATTCATTTCTACTTTTGTCATACTGAAAGGTTCTGCGAGACAAGAGCTTATAAAAATGCTTTTGCTTGTGTTGGTTAATGGTCATTCTGTGTTTTCTGAACTGGGCACCTAAGCCTATTTCCAGAACACTCAAACGTGAGCCCAAATGCAGAATATAAAAAAGAGAGAATCAAGATAAATCATGTCAGAACTTTAATGTGACCTATAACGTGAAGTCGTGAACAATTCAATTGAACAACAAATTGAGATCTTTGAGGGGGGAAAATATCAAATAAAAACCTTACAAAAACCTGATTATGCCAGTCATCAATATAATTGTGGATCTTTTCAAGTCAAGTTATTTAGTCCTTAAATTGATATAAACAGACATTGTTTAAGTAATGCTTCGCCAGGTCACGGTGTGGCCAGAATGTTGGACTTAATTGCTGCTAATCGTTTAAAACGAGTAACATTCTGTGTGGAGCTGACAGGGAGAATCTAATTCCTGTTTTAATCCCCTCAGAGCTTTCCAAACAACAATGGCTTAACCAATGATTTCTCTCTACCTGCCTGGCCATACCTAGCTACGGCTTTATACGAGGAACCTGGCAAACTTGCTTATTGTCAAGACCAAGGTATCCTCGCCTCACTCTAATAAAGCTTCCTGTCTTCTGATTTTGACCTGCTCTGAGTGACTTATTAACAGCTACTCAGTCAGACTGTTGCCCATATCACCCAGTAACAACCTGACAGCATGTCCATGGTGCTGCTGTATTTGGGCTGGTTATGCCAAGGCAAGTGACCTGTGTTGATCCAAAACTTAAAGCCAAATACCTCTGTCACACACAAATATTCAGGAAGGATTTGAACCACCTCACTTCCCCCGTCACGACAAAGCAAAAACACATTTTTGGATGTGTGTAAGAATTTTTGCTCAGATGTATCCTTCCTGTGTTATTTCATCTTCCTTGAAATGTCTCTAGAACTTGTTTGGTATCCGCCTCTAGGAAATGTAATTGATTAGACGTGATTAAATTAGGCACACACCTTTCTTTATAATAAACTTGCTAGAGCAGAAACAGTGCCCTGAAACCCAAGGAACTTGCTGTAGACCTCTGAGATGTAAGATTCATAGATTTGGGGAAGGTTATTCAAAGTTCATATTGCATCCACTCCTAGAAGGCATTATAACTGTAATAGAAGGCATTATAACTGTAATAGAAGGCATTATAACTGTAATAGAAGGCATTATAACTGTAATAGAAGGCATTATAACTGTAATAGAAGGCATTATAACATTTAGTCTGTTGATTGATACGATGTGTGACTGGGTTTACTTTACTCTCTCCTGGTTTTGTTTCTGATGTGTGACTGGGTTTACTTTACTCTCTCCTGGTTTTGTTTCTGATGTGGGACTGGGTTTACTTTACTCTCTCCTGGTTTTGTTTCCAGCCGTATCACACAACTGTTATTTCAAGTCTGATCTGACAATACTTTATTAGTTTTTAGCCTTTCTATACCAGTTGGTACTGGATTAATGTCCCCCTGGCTGTCAAGGATTTGCTGGGGTGGTGTATTATAAATAGTTATTGACTGTGACATAACATTTATGTGGTGTTCCTATTACATATTACCACATGTGTTCCTGGAATATACCGGTAATGACCAGAATATACAGGTAATGACCAGAATATACAGGTAATGACCAGAATATACCGGTAATGACCAGAATATACCGGTAATGACCAGACAGAAGCTGATGGGGCCGTTGTCTCATGCTTGTCGTTTCACTGATTTATATCTGGTGTTTTCGTTGTGCTTATGTCACCTTTGTGTTATAAACTCATATGTTCTTTGTCTCTGTCTCCTTCAGCAAATCGGTACAATCAAAAGTGGACAATATTTTGGTAAGTATTTGTCATTAAGCATTAAGCACAGTGTTCGTTTTTATTCTTAACAATTGTTGAACGCTCCCCCCTGGCATTTGGTCCCTAAATGTCATCTCGATGCTGCTTATCTTATTCTGCCAGTGTCAAGAGGATTCATTGGGGCATTGAGATCTGCCCTGTCTTTAGTATTTAACCAAGTGGTGTCGTGTTTTACTTATTTATACCACACTTGATGTAAGAGCTGAACGGCGCCACATTTTGTCTGCCATGCTGTCTGAATAAATACTGCTCAGCTTCACTAATGATTTAGATAGATAGGATTTGATTGCTTATTTTTAATGGCAGTAGCTTGGTACCCTTCCAGGAATTATTAATTAATGTATGTCTCTTCAGAACATTCAAATGTAAAAAGGATGAATGATGTAGGAAAATGTTTGAAAGCGCCCTTGATGTATCGCATAATTTTTTTTGACAGTATTAAAATCGATTCACTAATTGAATAATTTATTTTTTGTTAGTGTATCTTTAAGCTATGCATTACAGATTGTTAAATGAGTCGAAGGGTAAGGGAACACTTAAACTGGAAACTAGAACACGTCCCTAATACTTACATTGACAGACAAAGTATATATTTATAATTTAACTTGGCCCTCAGAATAATATACTTGGAGGATGATGGGAAACTTAACTGTAATTGTATTCACACACATTAGTGTCTACCTGTACGTTGTAAACAAGCTGTGCATTTGGAGGAACATTCGCTTGCAGCCATGTAAAATGATAACCTGAACGTGATTGGTGGACTGCATACTAGAATGGAGTGTTGTCACCTGAACGTGATTGGTGGACTGCATACTAGAATGGAGTGTTGTCACCTGAACGTGATTGGTGGACTGCATACTAGAATGGAGTGTTGTCACGTGATTGGTGGACTGCATACTAGAATGGAGTGTTGAACGTGATTGGTGGACTGCATACTAGAATGGAGTGTTGTCACCTGAACGTGATTGGTGGACTGCATACTAGAATGGAGTGTTGTCACCTGAACGTGATTGGTGGACTGCATACTAGAATGGAGTGTTGTCATCTGAACGTGATTGGTGGACTGCATACTAGAATGGAGTGTTGTCATCTGAATGTGCTTTGTTTTATAGTGTGAGTCTATAATAGAAAACTGTTTAAGCTTTGTCATATTCTCAGATTTCTCAGCAATGTACAATCTGCTTTGTGTGAACCGTTCTCTGCATGCATGACATTTGGCACTTATCTGGTGCCATAAATAGCATTCAATAATTCCTCAGACCTCGAGAGCAGGTGTGACATGGTGTTTTTATAGGAGTTACTATGGAAGACTGTTCTAAATGTATGTGAATATCAACCATAACAAGAGAGCAAGTTGTTGTTTTGGCTGTCCTTATGTTTTTATTCCAAATTATGGTAGCACCCATATTAATGTATAGCCAAATTGAAACCTTTCAGTTTCACCATCCAAATGAAAACAGAGAGAAATCTGTGGTATCAGAGTCAGCAATACTCTTGTGACCTTCCAAAATCCAGTTAGCGTTACAGCGCTAGATGATTTTATCTTACACACCACTTTGCAACTTCCGTTGTATTCCACAAGTATTACTAAAGTGATCTCTTTTATGTGGGTGTGAATGCTGTCTATTGCAATAGTGGAGTGCAGCTAAATGGCTGTTATACGTTGCTAATCCTATTAGATTTCCATGGTCAGTAAAAGGCATTAAGCTACTTTTGTTTGGCCTCATTTATTCATTCTGTATAGAGATACTCAGTCGGCATTTCTGAGGCTTCATTTGGGAGACATGTTATGGTTTGATTTGTAGAGAGATAAGTCAGTGGTTTTTGTGAGTTTGTTTGCCAGGTGCTTGAAAAATAGAGAATATGCATTAATTATCCAGCTAGATATTGGCCCTTATGCATTATCCATTTGTGTTCTTATTGCTTTGTCTGATTGGTTGTCAAGTCATGTGTCTTTGAATTATTTTCATGTAGGAATGATTTTACCATCAATCAATCACATTTATTTTATAAAGCCTTTTTCACAACAAAGTGCTTTTACAAACACCCAGCCTGAACCTGACAGAGCAAGCACCAAAAAGTTGATACACAGCGACTTGCTGCGTGTCTGTTCACCCTCGGCCGTCTCCTGCCTCGCCCTTCGATTCTCATCCTAAAACGGGGAGTCCAGTTGGCTCCCTGACGAACGTCTGTGAGGCATTTTTCTTACCCCCCACTGCTAACGCTGCTCAGTGGCAGATAACTTTAGCCATTGGTGAGCTCCCGTTCCCCTAGCAACAAAGAGGCGAATAGAAAAGACAGATGGGGAACATTTCTATTCTTAGAAACCAATTGAAAAGGGATGGAGAGCTCCTGGGTGTGGGCATGTTGACTGTGTGTGTTTGTATGCTTTGTGTGTTTGTATGCAGTGTGTGTGTGTGTGTGTGTGTGTGTGTGTGTGTGTACATGCTGTAGCCACTGTCCACTCAGCTGGCAGAGGCCAGTCCAGGGGAAAGGGTTAAAAACAGCAGGGGATTTCAGTTTAGCTCACGGGCCACACACAGTCCCCACAGACATGGCTGGTCATCTCCTCACTGCTGTGATGTGTTTCTGTACATGTTGGGGTTTCTGGCTGTCCCATGCATTCTGCACCACCATGTTAAGCCCTGAACTGATGGTCACATGTCTTGTTTACCCGCTCTGCTAGACCCGGGATTAGGTATTGCTCAGATTATTGCTACCTAGGCTGACTTGCTCTGTATGCTCTAGTTTCAGGAATTCCATGGGTTTGTCTATGTCCTTTGTACCACCAGAGAGGGTTTTAAATTAGTGCACAGTTTAATATTCAACCAACACAAATACATTCATTAAGGCGGGTGGGTAAAATTGATATAAAAGAAAAAGGGGCTAGAAAGTCTCAACACATTTTTTACCAGGGCCCTCCCCACTCACTGGGTAGCTGTAGTACACTTAATGAGAACCAGGGCACTAACTGGGTAGCTGTAGTACACTTAATGAGAACCAGGGCACTAACTGGGTAGCTGTAGTACACTTAATGAGAACCAGGGCACTAACTGGGTAGCTGTAGTACACTTAATGAGAACCAGGGCACTAACTGGGTAGCTGTAGTACACTCAATGAGAACCAGGGCACTAACTGGGTAGCTGTAGTACACTCAATGAGAACCAGGGCCACTAACTGGGTAGCTGTAGTACACTTAATGAGAACCAGGGCACAGCTGGCTTAATGAGAACCAGGGCACTAACTGGGTAGCTGTAGTACACTCAATGAGAACCAGGGCACTAACTGGGTAGCTGTAGTACACTCAATGAGAACCAGGGCACTAACTGGGTAGCTGTAGTACACTTAATGAGAACCAGGGCACTAACTGGGTAGCTGTAGTACACTCAATGAGAACCAGGGCACTAACTGGGTAGCTGTAGTACACTCAATGAGAACCAGGGCACTAACTGGGTAGCTGTAGTACACTCAATGAGAACCAGGGCACTAACTGGGTAGCTGTAGTAAACTCAATGAGAACCAGGGCACTAACTGGGTAGCTGTAGTACACTCAATGAGAACCAGGGCACTAACTGGGTAGCTGTAGTACACTCAATGAGAACCAGGGCACTAACTGGGTAGCTGTAGTACACTTAATGAGAACCAGGGCACTAACTGGGTAGCTGTAGTACACTCAATGAGAACCAGGGCACTAACTGGGTAGCTGTAGTACACTCAATGAGAACCAGGGCACTAACTGGGTAGCTGTAGTACACTCAATGAGAACCAGGGCACTAACTGGGTAGCTGTAGTACACTCAATGAGAACCAGGGCCCTCACTGGGTAGCTGTAGTACACTTAATGAGAACCACGGCCCTCACTGGGTAGCTGTAGTACACTCAATGAGAACCAGGGCCCTCCCCACTCACTGGGTAGCTGTAGTACACTCAATGAGAACCAGGGCCCTCCCCACTCACTGTTGGAGTATTGTGCCGGGGCCAAACTCTCTTGTCTGCTGCCTACTACTCCAGTAGAATTTGAATCACCCTGGGCCCCGCCCAATCACCTTCTCTATTCCTTTTAAAGTATCCTGTTGTAGACTCTCACTGTTTGTAGCTCTGGTCCGACATATTTACCCGACTTGATGATATTATCGGAATATATACATAGTGTAAGCTGTTGTGTGTGTGTGTGTGTGTGTCCTAGACTAGAGAGATGTGGGTACAGCCTAGCATTTTCTAGACTAGAGAGACGTGCCAGAATAGGACTGGCTTCCCCTCAGAGCCCAGGTTTCTTCCTAGATTTGACCCATCCGGGAGTTTTTCCTAGTCTCTCTGTATCAACTTGTCATTGCATAAAGGGCTTTATAGAATACAGTTGATTTTACCCCTTGAGTGGACAGCTATTGAGGAAAATAGATGTTTCATCTTTGCTTATTTATAAAAAAAAAATCAATTTCTTTGTTATGGGCGCGTTTCAGCCCAGCCGGCGTTCTAGTAGCGTTTTACAGGCATGGGTGCATTTGTATGCGTTCTATTGGCCAGCCTACTATTAATAGCTTATTACATGCAGACGGAGGTAACTGGACCTGCTCACTGTAATGACTGTTAGTATGCTCATATATCTATAATATGTGGGCGAGTGACGGTTTCAATAAATACGGAAACTTGTTGTCTGTACTTTGCCGGGCATAATTAATTCTAGAGGAAATATTTTGAAGTAATACACAGATTCAGTTTGTCACAACATGCCTGGTTAGTCTGGGATAATTTTTTTGGTATAACTTTACTTTAAACAGCTGCTATGATTCTGGGTGCAGTATAAGTCTATCCACTCTGTGCTAGGGTACTATAAACTACAGTAGAAGTCTATCCACTCCGTACTAGGGTACTATAAACTACAGTATAAGTCTTTCCACTCCGTACTAGGGTACTATAAGTTACAGTAGAAGTTCATCCACTCTGTACTAGGGTACTATAAACTACAGTATAAGTCTATCCACTCCGTACTAGGGTACTATAAGTTACAGTAGAAGTTCATCCACTCTGTACTAGGGTACTATAAACTTCAGTATAAGTCTTTCCACTCCGTACTAGGGTACTATAAGTTATAGTAGAAGTCCATCCACTCTGTACTAGGGTACTATAAACTACAGTATAAGTCTATCCACTCCGTACTAGGCTACTATAAGTTACAGTAGAAGTCCATCCACTCTGTAAAGCTTTAGGCGTGAATCTTTCACACGTGGTGTAGCAGCTCCGAGACCAAACCGTCTAAACATAGCTCGATTCATCTCCATTACAAAACTCTGCTTCCAACTTTGTACTATTTAGATAAGTGTCCATCTTCTTATGACTTTTTCAAGTTAAAACTCTGGCCTACAGTAGACATCCAGCTATTGCTCCTTCACCTATTATTTATCTTCATGTCCCCTGAAGGTTTTTTGTCAAGAGCTCTAAAAGCCAATACCAGTTAGTTCTGTGAATCTACGAGCGATCTTTTCTGTTCCAACTCACATTCACAGTAGGGTCACGTTTACAGTAGGCAGTAGTGGATACCAGTTGTGAATATACAGCAGGCTCACGTATTTTCTTTCCAAAGAAAACTGAACTTTTAACTATAGAAGCATTGCAATACACAGTGGACTTAGAGGTTCAGCGGAGAACACAACTATGAATAATATTAATTACACTATTAATTGAATCCAAATCAATTGCCCTTTATTTTTTTAATGTTTTTTATTCAGTCTTTTCTTTCTCGTGCTTCTTTGTTACAGCAAGATGTGGAGGAGTTTACCGACATTGAGAAACTCTACCTCTATCTCAAGTTGCCTTCTGGTCCCTGTAACGGTGAGAAAAGGTAATCAATGGTTTGTTATTCCATTTGTTTCGGTGTCTGCACGCAGCTCCATGCTAAATGCAGATGACACGTGGGCATTCTACTTTATTATCTATTCTCCTGTATGCATTGCATGGATTTTCTGCACACCTTGTATCATCTTATATAGTCTGTCAACATCCATATCAATTACACATTTCTCCAGGCGCCACAGTTCAACGGTTTTGTTTAGAGGCATTTCTTTATATTTCCTGGCAGGAAGATTGACACAGTTCGGTTGACATGCAGACAGATAAAGGTCATTGATGTTGGTATTAAAATACCTTGATTGAAAAGCAATGACCGATTTCTACTTGTTTTCCCATATCTAATTCATGTCACCTCTACCATCTCAACCCTCCAAAAAACGACACGATGCCCATCAGGACAGAGAGAGGGTCTGCCAGTCCTGGAGAACTCTCATGGTACATACATCTCACTTAAAACAAAGACACATAGCGGTGTTTGGATGGGTTTGAAGAGGTGGGACAGCAAAGGTAGATTCGACAAAGTCAACTTTCTTAGTGGTTTTACTGTACATGTTTTATTTTCCTGCTCTCTCTCAGTGATCAGAGCTCCATGTCATCTAGTCGTACCCAGCAGATGCACGCGTTCAACTGGATTCGTAATCACCTCGAGGAACACCCAGAAACCTCTCTACCCAAACAGGAGGTCTATGACGAGTACAAGTGGGTATCTGACTGGGAAAATGGCATCAAGGACTTTGCCAAGTTTGGGGTCATTTTTCAAAACAATAGTCCTTCTGTGATTAACATGTAAAACAAATACCCTAGTTTTAGCTAGAGATTTTTGTGATGTTTTCCATGCCTCATTTGTCTATACTTTTCTGTGTCCAGCGTAAGTTTTCCGGTGTTTTAACAGTCTTTTACCCTGGCTGTGTGTCTGTCTGTTTCCGTTTTCCGGTGTTTTAACAGTCTTTTACCCTGGCTGTGTGTCTGTCTGTTTCAGTTTTCCGGTGTTTTAACAGTCTTTTCCCTGGCTGTGTGTCTGTCTGTTTCAGTTTTCCGGTGTTTTAACAGTCTTTTCCCTGGCTGTGTGTCTGTCTGTTTCAGTTTTCCGGTGTTTTAACAGTCTTTTCCCTGGCTGTGTGTCTGTCTGTTTCAGTTTTCCGGTGTTTCAACAGTCTTTTACCCTGGCTGTGTGTCTGTCTGTTTCAGGAGCTATTGTGACAATCTCTGCTACCATCCGCTGAGTGCAGCAGACTTTGGAAAGATCATGAAGAATGTTTTCCCCAACATGAAGGCTCGTCGACTTGGCATGAGAGGCAAATCCAAATATCCTTCATGGAATGGTTTGTAGTAAGCATCTGTTGTCTCGTTCCACGAAGTATCTAAATATAGAACTGAAATTAAATCAAATAAAGTGGCCTTTGCCTGGAGAGCAACAGAGTAGGACACAGACACTTAGGGGAATCACTGTGTTCTTGACCTTCAGGAAACAATTTGTGAAACAGAGTTGTCTTTTCCATGAGATCACGGCTCTCCAGCTACAGTCTCCAATGAGATTAGCGTCTGTAAAGTACAGTAACAAGTGAGCACATTCTTATAGAGTGGAGGCAGAGTTTAAAAAAAGAAAATGTACATACTTACGTACGCATGTACTTTTTATTTTAAATGTGGCACCTTTCTAAAATGGATCGTGTTTGTATGTCGGTTGTAATGGCAACTGAAACTCAATATGAGGTCCAAGAAAAAATGTGACTGAATGAAGTCAGAACGCCCTGAGCTGTAGCTTGGGTAACTAGCTGTATCTCAGTCTGGTTGTGGATCGCACTGACTGGTTGTGGATCGTGCTGACTGGTTGTGGATCGCGCTGACTGGTTGTGGATCGCACTGACTGGTTGTGGATCGCGCTGACTGGTTGTGGATCGCGCTGACTGGTTGTGGATCGCGCTGACTGGTTGTGGATCGTGCTATTCTCTGACCTTCAATCGGTTGTCTTGGAGCCAGAAGCTCATGTCCTAGTGTTGATCATGTTCCATTTGGCCCTTTATGCACATCTGTTTCTTCTCTCTACTCAATAATCATGATTGACGTTATAATATACATCTCATATTACCTCATTACTAAAAAAACTGCATTTATTTGAACAAATAATGGATAAAAGACTGACAACGTAGAGAAGATTGCTGGGAGGTCAGCTTAGGGATTACTGTAGGGCCAGTAACCAAAAGGTTGTTGGTTTGAATCCCCATAAGATGGCATATAAGATATAAAAGGCTTTAACAATATTTAAAGTGTAGCCGTGGCCTTTACAGTACTTCAAATGGTATGCTAGAACTGTGACTTGCGTCAGTCACGAGCCTCACAGTGTCTGGACGTATTCAACAGTGAACACCTGCTGTCACCCTTTCACACATCAGCCTGCGATAAACGGCTAGTGCTCTCAACAAATCCACAGGGTCTTGTCTTGGTTGTGGGAGTTCAGGCTGTCAGACCAGGCTGTCAGACCAGGCTGTCAGACCAGGCTGTCAGACCAGGCTGTCAGACCAGGCAGTCAGATCAGGCTGTCAGACCAGGCTTGGTTACAGATGACCCCTGCTGTAAGACGCTTGACTTACTCATGTCTTTTTCGAGTCTCAAAGTGCCAGAAAGGTCCTTGAAAGCATGAATTCCCAGATCATTACAGACAAACATCTCATCTCATTAACTGAAATCTTTGTTTAGTGTTTCTGACCTTAACCCTTGCTTACATACTGCTATAGTGGACTGAGAAAGAAGGCCTTTGTCCACATGCCATCTTTACCCAACCTGGATTTACATAAAACAGAAGATGGGGTAAGTTCTCTACCCCTCTCAAGGTCCCCTCTTCATAGATACATTAGTATGACATCTTTTGTGGCATCATATTGAACTAAAAGATGAACAGTTGTAAAATAATCCTCCTGGGGTATTTCTGCTCCTGTGTTGTCATTCAGTGTGAGGTGCTGGAGCCCTCAGGTCAGCTGTGCACTGTGGAGGAGGAGGTGGAGGAGGTGCGCTCTGCAGCCTGTGGTCTGGTTTGTGAATGGGCCCAGAAGGTGCTGAGTCGCCAGTTTAATGCTGTGGAGGACCTCGCTCGCTTTCTTCTCAACAGTCACTACATCGGAACCAAATCTGTGGCGGCCCTCACTGTCATGACGGGATCACAAACAGGTGAGAAATGTGTTGATGGTCCATCTACATGTTCCTTTACTGACTCGTGTATGGAAAACAGGTAAATGTCTCCATCTAGTGGCAGCTTACAGCAATCGGCACTTCATTTACATAACGGAAACGTGGTTAGACTAAGACGCCTCCTATAAGGTCCCTAAAACCATTGTTATGTTTTTGAAAATATATAATCTAATAAAACCATTGTTATGTTTTTGAAAATATATAATCTAATAAAACCATTGTTATGTTTTTGAAAATATATAATCTAATAAAACCATTGTTATGTTTTTGAAAATATATAATCTAATAAAACCATTGTTATGTTTTTGAAAATATATAATCTAATAAAACAGTTGTTATGTTTTTGAAAATATATAATCTAATAAAACCATTGTTATGTTTTTGAAAATATATAATCTAATAAAACCATTGTTATGTTTTTGAAAATATATAATCTAATAAAACCATTGAAACGACTGTCTTCGTTAACCCACGCTTGTATTTTTGATCCCTGTAGGAGTTAAAGCCCTGCTGCCATCTTCAGCATTTGTCCCAACAGCTGAAGCTCACTCCTTCCAGCCCCAGATCGCGCCCTCTCCCTCCATCGATGCCAAACAGCAGCTCCAGAGAAAGATCCAGAAGAAGCAGCAGGAGCAGATGCTCCAATCGCCCCCCCCTGGAGACGGGGGCACACCTGGGATTGGCTCCATTACCTGTAGAAGTCCCGCCCTGCTCTCCCCACAGCCAACCATTGGCATTGTGGTAGCTGCAGTCCAAAGCCCAATCACGGTGAGAAACACTGAGGCAATTTGTTTTAGGTAGTTGGGTGTGCAATTTTACAATGTTTTTTTTGAACCGACAAGGTTAGTAAAAATAGGTGGAAATATTTCGGACTCCAGGGAGGATTACAATTTTTTTAAAGTCATCACTTTCCCAATAAACACACAACACGAACAGACAAGAGACCCTGCCTATTCGGCGTATGTAGTGGGTAAACAGGCATATTCCTTAAACTCACCGCTGTGGGGTAGAAGCTGTTCTTGTGTTTTGGTTTTGATAGACCTCATAATTCTGCCAGAGGGGGGGAGTTCTGAATAGTCCGTAAGAAACTGTAAACTGGTGAGCGTTATATTTAGTGTGTTTCTGTTACTAATACAGTCTGTATATCACTTGTGCACGTTTACACCGTTATAATACAGTAAATGTTCCATACGTTCACACATCTAATTATAATACAGTAAACATCTAGTTACATCTAGTTATAATACAGTAAATGTTCCATACGTTCACACATCTTGTTTCGCCGTGTGTTTGCAGGTTCCGCGGAACAGGCAGCTGATGTCCCCGAGTCCGTTGGGACTGTCGGACGGAAAAGTTTTGCCTGTCAACTTCCAGGTGGTGACCCAGTCCATGTGTCCGAGGACCCCTCAGAACATGGCAGCCAGTCCAGTGGGGGACCGGTCAGCCCGTCAGCGATATGCCCAGATCCTGCCTAAACCCTCGTCCACTGGCCCGATTACCCTCCGCTCCCCCCCCACACTCCTCATCACCAACAGCCCCATGAAAACTGTGATGCAGCCCTCAACCCAGGTCAGCTCCCTCAACATGGTCAAGATGATCTCCCTGGCCCCCAACAGCAACACAACCACCAGCTTCACCAATAACACCCTACGCCCTGGTTCTGCTGGCACGGGTAACACCCTGGCCCTGGAGGAGAGCCGGCCCGCCCCACAGGCCAGGAGTCGGTCCGCAGCTCCCACCCAGTCCCTCCTGGTCAATTCTCGCTGGAACAGCAACACTCCCACCATCGACATCAAGATGATGGAGGGTGAAGCCAAAAGGGAGGGCAGCTCGACCCAGTGCACTAACCGACTCACTATGACTCAGGAAACGTTAGGAGGCCAGAGGGCTGGAGGTGCTGTGCCAAGGCCTGCCAGTGTGCCCACCCCTCACACCAAAGTCTCCCAGGGGCTGGAGGCGATGGCTGGAACCAGATGCAATGGAACGTCCTCTTTAAGCAACAGCACTGTGGCAGCTACATTTGCTAGCATCAACGATAATGGCGCTTCCCCGTCACCTATTGCCTCCAAGAGCTCCAGGAAGCGTAGCGCTGTTGTCCCCGAGTCATACCAAACGCCTGTCAAAAGGGTCTTCGTCTCCCAGCAACCAGTTGGAGGCTCTGACAGCTCCAGGCATGGGATCGGTGCAGGAGAGAAGAAACTCCCCAGGGCAGGAACCCCGGTCAGATCTGAAAGTGCACCAGCCATCGGCAAAGTTACTGTGAAACCAAACTCCACCACTGTCCCAACTCGAACCATGTCACTCTCTGATTCCCCCATAGGAAACATCGGCTTCCAGACTGTTGTTAAACCACAGAGTACTGTGCTGAGCAGAGATACTCCCAACTCCATAGATCCCAGCAGCATCAGAAACATTAGGATCAGTGACATAGCAATTATGCAACAGCAGCAGCAGCCGATGGGTAACATGCTAGCCAGTTCCCTAATGGAGCAGTCTGCTGTGAGTGACCTTAGGAACACAATGTGGTCTGGGGGCCAGCCGAAGGAAACTCAACAGCAGGCGTACACACCTCAGGTAACAGACGGCAAGCAGGCATCCGCTCCGGCCATGGAGTCAATGGCTCTGATGGCCCAGGTCCCAGTCTCCGACCAGCTCTCCATGCAGGCAGACCGGAACTACTACTACTTCAACGATGATGACATTACCCAGGACAGTATCGTGGAGGAGCTAGTGCAGATGGAGGAGCAGATGAAGGAGCAGATGAAGGAGCAGATGAAGGAGCAGATGAAGCTCCACAGCAGTCTGCAGGCTCTGGGTGGGGACATGACACCACTAGGTCATCAGTCTGTAATGCCGGGCAACATGATGTCCTCCAACCAGATAATGACCCCTTATTACCACTCTGCACACAGCAGCACCACCCCTGTCCACACCCCCACCTCTGACATGACAGGAGGACAGGGGTTGACCCGGGAGAGCCCCTGCTCCCGGATGGACCCCACCACCCCAGTGGACAGCGCCCTGGGCAGCAGCCGACACACCCCTATTGGCACCCCACACTCCAACTGTAGCAGCAGTGTGCCCCCCAGTCCTGTGGAGTGTCGGAACCCCTTTGCTTTCACGCCCATTAACTCGAGCATGACCGGTTACCATGACAGCGGTATCGTCTCCAGCAGCCCTGTCAAGCCCATGCAGAGACCCACGGCGACTCATCCGGACAAGGCCAAACTGGAGTGGATGAACAATGGCTACAACAGCAGCAGCAGCGGTGGAAACTCCAATAGTGGCATCAGCATCCTCCACAGCTACCAGGATCTGGTCGATGACCACTTCCGAAAGCCCCACGCCTTCGCCGTCCCCGGCCAGTCCTATCAGTCTCAGGCGAGGCACCATGATGGACATTTTGGCTGTCTAACGCCCATCTCTCCGGTGCAGCAGCAGTTAGCCAGTATGGGTAACCTGAACAAACAGGAGGGCTTCGCCGTGCCCGCCCCTCTGGACAACAAGGCCACCTGCACATTGTCAGCCGGTGGAACCTTCCGTTGTCGTAGCGTGAGCCCCGCCGTGCGCCAGCGAAACCTGAGTGGCTGCCAGGGCCCGCAGACGATGCCCCAAACTGCGGTGTCCCCCTTTAACTCACACGTGACCCCCGAGACGATGAACATTTTGTCCAGCGGAGACGTCAGCAGCATGGCACAGAGGAGCCAGTCGGTTCCCGTTAACATCATGATGCAGACAGAGATGCTGCCCATACAGGGCAAGAACATCACCAATGTGCTCCTAAGCAAGATGGACGCTAACAGGGACGACGCAGTGCGGGGGCTGGGCATCAACAACCTGCCGTCCAATTATACGGCCCGCATGAACCTCACGCAAATCCTGGAAACCACACCCAGCTTCCCAAGCAGTGCCAATCACCAGACTCTGATGACCTCCAACGCGAGTGCGTACGAGTTCCAGAAACCTGGTTACCTCACGAAGATCCCAAGGAACGAAGAGATGTTTCTCGCAGCGAGGGATGGCCGAGCACAATCAGCTCCCGGAGAGCAGAAGAGGCAGTCGATGCTTCTGGCCCAGAGCCTTCAGCAGCAGCGCCAACAACAACAGGAGCAGCTTGATTTCAGCGCCACCGTTAAAGAGCTCTTAACGAACGACAGCCTTAGTAATGGCCATCAGCTCAGGGGACAGGAGTCAGAACTCCGCTCTATGGGTTCTGATTTTCAACTGACCTCTGACCTCTCCAGTAGCATTAGTGACCTGAACACTTTGGACACAAACCTTCTCTTTGACCCCAGCCAGCAGCAGGGACAATATGAAGATTCGACACTGGATGAATTGAAGAATGACCCACTGTTCCAGCAGATTTGCAGTGACACTGTAAATTCTAACGGATTTGATTGGCTGGAAAGCAAAGACCAGCCCACAGTTGAGTTAATTGGTTAATATAGTTTTTCCTGTATTTCCATGCGGGTGAAATTTTACATATTTCTATGTTTTTGTAATTATTCATATTAACATTGCATTGCACATTGCAGCACACTGGACATTTGTCCAGTCTAAGTGCCAGGCTGAACAGAAATGATCACATTACAAATATGCTGGTTTTCCCCTCTCAGCATATCGCTGGTGCTAACATAGATTTGTCTTTCCCTTTGACATCATAGTGTTTTGTTCAGAAGCATTTACATCCAGACAGGAAGAACAAAGATTTATCTTTAGACTATAATTTCGATTCAGGTTTTCCTTTTCTGCCAGGAGTTTTTTGACACCAAGACCATTGTCAGACACGTCAGCTACAACCGCTTTAAAAAAGTGCTGCGTTTGTTTCTGTGCAACTATGTTCAATTGGGTGTTTGACAATTTAAAATGCCTGTGGATATCTCAATGAAGATGCTATCTTCTTAGACCGTTCTTGACATAGGAGGGAGTAGTTACCGTAGCATGTCCTCATTTCCATCAGGATTTCAGGTGCAAGACAAACAAACATACATCTACCAAACTTTGGTTTAAATAAATAACAGCACATGCTAACATCTACTTAACATGCATTTTTAGAAATGAGATTAATATGGATATGGACTAGGAAAAAGGCCATTAAGCCCAGGAAAAATTTAAGAAGTGATTCAATGTTCACATTTTTGTCCCGATAGTTAATGCACTTTAAATACAGTGAAACTGAGAGCCCCTAGTAACGCATTATATTTGATCCTAAATGCTGATGACTTGAATTCCCAGTCCTTAGTCTCAAAAGAAAAAGGAAATGCTTGGTGTAATATAGCATGTATTTAGACATGGTATAGGGCTAACTTGCACTTTTGTGTCATTAAGATTGAGCTCAAGCTAATGCTAATCAGCAGTTGCACTTAAACTGGGAGTAAACTACATTGCTAGTTCCTGTTACACTGCAAGCAGCAACAATAAAATGGCCTCCATGAGTAATTGAAACTATGAAATAGCACATAAGGATATATTGATAGCAAATGCCTGAAAATTCCAGAGTTAAATCTTGGTGGAAGCATCTTTGACAACCTTTTTATAATATTTGACATACATTAGAAAACTCCTCTATGAACGGGTGTGTTCATATCATAACTGTTTGAGATTGTGCCTTTGGCTGCTGAACAACAATAGAACGTTCAAAGCAATAGAAAATAATTTCTATGGTCAGATATGAGATACTTAAAATCTTGCACGATTCAATAATCAACAAATGCTAACTTCAACCGGGCAGTAAATTGGATGGTGTTAGTTGTGTTGTTCAGTCTGACCATTTGATCTGAATAAACCCTGCCATCATTGTGAGGACAACATCCATCCCATTTAGGTTAAGTCATTTTCTCATGTTATCTTTGTCAAAAAAATTGTTATTTAGGACACTTCATGTTTGCTATGGTTAAAATCTTCTGGGATAAACAAGCACTCAAGCCCTAGATAACATTTTTAGTTTTTCAAGATTTTCAGAACAACAAATAGTGTTGATTAGGGTTAAAAACACAAACATTAATTTCAAAACACTTCTATGGTTGTTATATAGTTTTACATTGCTATTAGGTTATGGAGGGCATTGAATGTGCTTAGTATTTTCTAGAATTATGAATATACTTTAGCATTAACATAATTATGGTCAGTGTCTGCAGTCAGCTCTGATCTTAAAGTATTAAGAGATCCAGTAAAGTGATATAGTTCATGGTGGTCAACAATGGATAATTGAGTGTTCAAATGTTCTTCCAAAAAAGTAATGAATTGTGCACAAATTGCTCAAAAAAAGTTATTTGGGCAGAGAATGAGTGATTTTTAAGAATGTTATACAGTATTTGTATGTTTTGCTAAATCTTTGGTGCCTGCCAATGACAATCAAAGCCACAAGATGATTCTGCCACCACAGCAGAGGCCTTGGTTTGCAGATGTAGTGGTTGCCAAATGTGCTTTCACCAAATGTTAATTTTAGGGTAAAAAAATTTACACAATCAATTTTATATTATAACAGGTTGTTGTATAAATATATACGCCTTTAAAGTGAATCTTAAAGCAACAATGTGAAGAACTGCGCAAGGGACGATGTTGATTTTCACAATCCACTATTTCTGTTTGGGGAAAATGATCATTTGTTCTTTTAAAACTATGCATTTTACTTTTTAAATCAGCTGCTACTAAAAAAGTAGTTTGCTGCAGGTTTGTGTTAATTTGTCATTTATTGCTTTTTTGTTTCATTTGTGTTGCATACATCTAGATACAATTTGGTCTGGTAGAATTATTTCTATGGTAAACATATACATTAACCTTTTGACCAATGAGAGAGGAGGTGCCTTACATTTGAGATATCAAATATATATATATATGTACTCTCCTCATAATGATATGATCATTCTTAATATATCTTTAAAGAATTTGAAATATAATGCTGGGGTTGGATCTTCAATTACACAAATATTTTATAAATTCACATTTTCTAGCCCCATAGAATAATGGTTTTGTGACTGGGTTGTTTCTAATCTGAGAGTAAAAGGAATTGTTTCACCAGAAGATGTAAAAAGGCATTCAGTGGTAAGATAGGGTTAACTGTCTATCTATTACAGATTTAAAATCTTATTGTATAGGCTAGAGAATTAAAGTGTTTGTGAAGGGAAGAGCTAATTGTCCAGATCCTGTGGTTGTTAAGGAGATTTAACTGTATATCTTTACTAAAGAACCAAAGAAAAATATTCTTGAAAGAAAATAATAGAAATAATCCACAAAGTTACAGTCAATCTCAACTGCTTGACAAAAAAACGTTACATGGCCATTAGGAGCAATGTTGAGAAATCACACTACTAGTCATGTTTATAAAAAATATATTGTGCAGGTCAATATTGGGGTGAAATCGTCTGACTGTTGTGTATTGCAGTCATTTTAAAGAGTCAGTTTGTAAATATTAAAGCAAGAAATTGAAGACACTGTATTGTTTTTCCCTATAGATGATAGAAGCCAGTTAAAGTGTGTGTGTGTAGCTGCTGGCCCCCTTTAATTTAAAGATTCATCTGTTTTCTGGTTGAAGTTTTATTTAGTTAATTTAGTTACTTCCTAAGCTTTATAGTGTTCTGCTTTTGCATGAGTATTAAAAAAAAAAGAAAGTATTATGACATATTACCAGTTTGCACACTGTAATGCCATTGTTCAAATTTCAACAAGCTTTAAGGATTTCAGAATATTGCACTAAACTTTAAATGAACCAAGACTTTGGCAACAGTAGAAGTGTGAATTAAAAATATTAGGAACCTAACTGTCTTGTGTAGCTATATACATTTATCTCAATGAGATAAGGTTTTCTCTTCATTCTCATACATGAGAACATAAAACACAAAGATTTTTTTACAGGAAAGATACAGTGTCAAATATATCTTTCACCATTTCAATTAATGAAATGTGTGTAGAATTATATTGCACATTTCTAACCACTGCTGTAATTGAAGATTGATCCTGCTAAACAATAGAGAAAGGTTTAGCTATACTCACAAGTTATCTGCATCGTCTGACGTTTACTAATCTAGATGAATATTTGTTCTCTGTTTAATTTTTGAATCTGTTCTGTTTATATACATGTTTGTGCTTTTTGCGACTATCTCCGTGAAGAACAAGTTATTTTATAATTTCTGAAATTCAACTCACTGATTTTGGTACTTAAAAGAAGAGACATTATTATGTCTTCTTCATTAAAGTTAACAGGGACGGGTGAGTCTGTACCTTCAACAGATCTGGAAGAAAGTCCCTTTAACCCTTTTCATCCACATCTGTAGAGATAGCCTCTGTCGTGTTGCTGTAGTCTCGTGTTCAGCAGACCGTAAAGTCATTTGCTATAGTAAAGTTCCTTTTTTTATTTGAAAGTGCTCACTGATGTTGAGATTTTTTAAAGTGGTTTTTAATACCAATAAACTTTTTAAAAATACTTACATAAATTGGTTTCAATCGTTTTGTTTGCCTGCACTGTGGGAAGTGATGGCACCAGGATGCACTGTGGGAAAACAACCAGCCTGTGGTAGGAGCATGATGCACTGGGCAATGGTCTGCTGGGAAACGCTGGTTCTGGGCATAGCCAAGGCTTTGACGCCCCCTACAGTCAATGCCACTACAATGTCATGTGACTGACCGAAAGCCAGACATTACAGTAATTCCTGGGAAGTGAACTTGCTTGCTAACTGCTCGGATACTCCAAAAATTATAACTGGAACAACGACGGGTTGTGAAGTCATTAAGTGCGGATGTAGCCCGAATATGTACACCAGTAGATTAAAGGGCTCCCGGTAGCTTTGTACCTGCTTATCTATATCTGCTGTTATCACTCGTGATTGTATTTGTCATTACTATTGCGCATGGCGGATGTGGCACTCCGGAAAGGTTATATTCATAACAATTATTGACGAAAGAATTCAGGTTGAACTTCTACAGAGGAGTTGCACTAATGTAGTTTTCGTCAGGGGACCGTGTTCAACACATTACATACTGGGCAGAATGAAAACACACCCAACCAGAAGCATCACATTCGTGAACAGTGTGTCCAGAACTAGTACCGGATGTTATATATACATCAGCAAGTTCTGGTGACATAAAATAATTACTACGTAGGAGGTGGAGTCAAGGGAGGAGCCAGGGGAGGAGTCAGAAGAGGAGACAGCGGAGGAGTCAGGGGAGGAGACAGCGGAGGAGTCAGGGGAGGTGTCAGGAGAGGAGTCAGGGGAGGAGTCAGGAGAGGAGTCAGGGTGGTGGGTGTGGACACCGAAACACGACCCGTGTTACGGTGTGGGTCAGCCTCACATTAGTATTACCCACATAATTGCACGGTTGTCATTTGGATACATTTGGTGATTTCCTGTCACCGACCCACGTCAGCAGTTCCCGCCGGTTGCCATATGTGAGTATGGCCGCACCCGCACCTCCAGACGTCCGCGGGCTGCTACAGACTGATGAGGTAAATATGGAGCTAACGCGCGAGCGAGCTGATAACGCGCGAGCTAATAATGTAGCTGCCTGGTTAGCCGTTTATCGTGCCAATTATATGGGTATATGCATTGGTAGTTCCGTTATATCAGATTATTGTCGCCAAACCTGAACAGTATTACATTTGTTTGAGTTTTTCAAGCCAGCTGTCAGTTTGACAGATAAGTCTCAATACTAACTAACACATACTATAGTACTGTATGTACTGTATTAATAGCAGTTGGCTAGTTAGCATATTTATGGGACATTTGATGGACACTTAACGTGATTCGCTGTCAGTTGTCGTCGTCGTATTGATCTGGATGGATTAGCGCGTACAGCCTTTTGACAACCTGTGACAGTAGTTAATGTTCAGATGTATTAGTAGTCGTTAGATAACCATAACAGTTGGCAATAACAATGTGAGACTGGCATGTCGCTGAGCTGAAACTGCCCGACTGTTGTCATCATGTGAGTCACACCGACATACCAGTAATTGGTTTTGATCCAACGGCCACGTCAGGTAATGATGGTTTACTGTGGTCTGTACGGTCAGTCAGGTAATGGTTTACTGTGGTCTGTACAGTCAGTAAGGTAATGGTTAACTGTGGCCTGTACTGTCAGTATGGTAATGGTTTACTGTGGTCTGTACAGTCAGTAAGGTAATGGTTAACTGTGGCCTGTACTGTCAGTATGGTAATGGTTTACTGTGGTCTGTACAGTCAGTAAGGTAATGGTTAACTGTGGCCTGTACTGTCAGTATGGTAATGGTTTACTGTGGTCTGTACAGTCAGTAAGGTAATGGTTAACTGTGGCCTGTACTGTCAGTATGGTAATGGTTTACTGTGGTCTGTACAGTCAGTAAGGTAATGGTTAACTGTGGCCTGTACTGTCAGTATGGTAATGGTTTACTGTGGTCTGTACAGTCAGTAAGGTAATGGTTAACTGTGGCCTGTACTGTCAGTATGGTAATGGTTTACTGTGGTCTGTACAGTCAGTAAGGTAATGGTTAACTGTGGCCTGTACTGTCAGTATGGTAATGGTTTACTGTGGTCTGTACGGTCAGTCAGGTAATGGTTTACTGTGGTCTGTACGGTCAGTCAGGTAATGGTTTACTGTGGTCTGTATGGTCAGTCAGGTAATGGTTTACTGTGGTCTGTACTGTCAGTCAGGTAATGGTTTACTGTGGTCTGTACGGTCAGTCAGGTAATGGTTTACCGTGGTCTGTAGAATTTCCTCATCATTCTGCCCACAAGACGGATATGTGCCAAGCAAAAACAGGTTTTTGGAAAGTTGCAAATGTATTCAATGTATATATTATTTAAATAGGTTTTCAGAATTCTTGCTATGACGTGAAATTGATCTCAGGAGGGCATTTGTATCCATTAATCATCCCTGAGTCGTTTCTACAACTTGATTGGAATCTACCGTTCACATCAGTCTTGAAACTGAATGAAAACAGGAGTGGAAGACACCTGTGCACAGGTGTGCAACAGGACAAATACAGATGCCTCACAGATGTGAATCAGATGCCTCACAGATCCTCAACTGGCTGTGTCATTAAATTGTACACAGTTAGTTTAATCAAAGCCATCAAAAGACTCCACCCGGAGCATGGCTGAATATAATTTCCCCTGTGTCATTTAAAGCAGTGGACATTACTGTCGCTAACATGATTAACTGGATATACTGTTTGTAAACATTCAGCTAATGGTAAATTGGTAATGTTATTTGGGCTTTCTTTCAGGAGGAAGGAAGAATCCTGAGAGTGAAAGTCATAGCTGGAATTGGATTGGCCAAGAAAGATATTCTTGGAGCCAGGTCAGTTCTGTTTCTTATTATAACATTTATTATAGTCTGTGGTCCCTGGGCCTGTTTATATGGGTGAGTTACATGACATGTCCATTTGGTTGATAGATGCGTGTTTACCGTATAATAATACTATTGATTGATCGGTTTCCTCTTTATTAACTTATATATTATTCATTATGAGTCATTGAAAGTAATGAGCGATAAAGCAGAGTAATGCCAATTTGCCAAACATGTCTCCTAAACACACGTACAGTGTGTATACACCGACAGGCCAATTCATTAGGTACACGTCTTCAACCTGTCGTTTAAGACATATATAACGACTCACCTGTAAACTCGCATTACCACTCGTTATAACCGAGGTATGCAGAAGAGCATCTGGGAACGGCCAGCACATGAAACCTTGAAGCAGACTGGCTACAGCAGCAGAAGACTGATGATTTTTGCTGTGACATACAGATGATGTTTTTTTTGGCATTAACAACATAAAAGCATTGATCCATCCTCCCTTATTTTAACATAAGGTCTAAAACTGGCCTCTACAGTCACCACAGATGTAGTGGAACAGGAGATTAGCATCATGGATGTGCAGCTGAAGAATCTGCACCAACTGTGTGATGCTATAATATCTTTATAGACAAACATTTCTGAGGAATGTTTTCAGCACCTTGTTGAATCTATGCCACACATAGTTAAGACAAAACGGGTGCAACCCAGTACTAGCAAGGTGTACCTAATAAAGTGGCCTGTGAGTTTGTTCTTGATATGTTAACCTATTGTGTTCTGTTGATATTATTGGTTTGTGTTGTGGGATGAAGTTGTTATATGCTGTCCAGATACGTTTTCCTAATTTCATTAAACATATTTGTTTTTTATTCTTCACAGTGATCCATATACAAGAGTTTCCCTTTATGACCCTGTTAATGGGGAACTCACAAGTCTTCAGACTAAAACCATTAAAAAGGTAACTTACTGTTTTTATTACCAAGCATTTATAACCAACTTGCTTTGTTTTGTAACTCAGGTGTGTAACTCCCTTTTTCTTATATTTTCAAAATGATTGTGATTTCAACTGTAGTTTTTCTTTGTTTGATTTTCTATATATATATATATATAGCAAATCTATATAGCAAATCATATATATATATATATATATATATATATGTGTGTGTGTCTAATTGACGTGGGATCTGCAGTCAAATTGTTAATAATGTATAGATGATAATGATGATGATCACTTTCATTGTATTTAATCTAGCTAATGCTAATGCTAATCTCAAGTTTGTTATGTCTTTCTAAATAATCTGAAACAGGGGTTTTATATTTTCTTGGCCCATATACAACTTTCAGAGTAAGAACAATCTAACATCAA
Source organism: Dallia pectoralis (assembly GCA_029465975.1). Classification (NCBI taxonomy): domain Eukaryota; kingdom Metazoa; phylum Chordata; class Actinopteri; order Esociformes; family Umbridae; genus Dallia; species Dallia pectoralis. The sequence goes on from CM055762.1 coordinate 10,036,148, forward strand.
GCTGTGATTGACGTTCTCTTTTAACATTCAAACACGTGGTTATTTTCAGACCTTAGACCCAAAGTGGAATGAGGAATTCTATTTCAGGGTAAGTCAAATGCATTGCCAAATGAGCATTGTAAATGTTTATGTTCTGAGGTGATTTTAGATTGAACCTTTCTATTTCACCTGTTTTTGCTTTATGCCTCAATATCTATGAATTCTATGGATAAATCTTACTTCCAGCCATAATCTCGCAGTAATATTGTATCAGTGTTCTGAAGAGGAAATCCAGACCAATTAGTTTAAGATGTTGCAGGTCTGTGGAGATGAACTGATGTCTGTCAGTACATAACTTGATCCTCACTAAAAGCAGGACGTGTGTGTGTGTGTGTGTGTGTGTGTGTGTGTGTGTGTGTGTGTGTGTGTGTGTGTGTGTGTGTGTGTGTGTGTGTGTGTGTGTGTGTGTGTGTGTGTGTGTGTGTGTGTGTGTGTGTGTGTGTGTGTGTGTGCGCTCCATGTATGTCTTCATTTCCTTTACAGTGTTACGGTTGAAAGAAAGTATTTTCACAAATTGTAAAAATAAATACAGTTTGGGCCATTACTTATTCTCAAGGTCAAGACATTTACTTTGGTGCCTGTTGACTCTGCCAGATGCTGTACAAGTACTTCACTGGATTTATTTCTGTCATTCAAGGAAGTGAACTTTAGGTATTATTTGTCAGATTCGAAACCCTTCTGGGGTCTTCAACTTTAACCAGTCTCTTTAAATGTCTTTGTTTTTTGCACCAAACTCGCAGCCAACTAGATGTTGTGGTAAATGTTCAATCCTATAAAATAAACTGCCATAAAGTTAGCAGTTAAGTAATTAAATGAACTTCTTTAGTTGCACCCTATTTGACCGTACTTAGCAGGAAGGCTCATTTAGAGGGAAACACATTCCAACTTCCAGGGATGACCTATGGGTGGTGGTTCTAGTTACTATGCCACTGAGAGGGTGGTGACTTTTTCAACTGTGTGCCCTTTTCAGCTATGTCAGTTGGTTTGCTGATGTCTTCCAGTTCTCACTCCTTTTAAGCAATGAGAGAAATGAAGTAAAAATTTGAAAATATTTATAAAGTGTATTAACGCCGTGTTGACGTGCAAAACGGTTTTCACGGTCAATAGGCTTTGTGTCAGCAGATGAAGGGTTAGATTTCATTAGCCCAGTGACTGTGATGTGTTGTAATGATAGCCTTGTTTTGTACAAAACCAACTACTTTTAAAGGTAATTTTCGTGTCACTCGGCTGCATTGAGTACTACAGGTCTATCTTTGCTGGTGAGCAGAGCTTGAGTTGAGTTTCATGGCTGATATTAGTCACTTGCCATTTGTGGTGCTGATAACTGTGGTTATGGGGTGTGTGGGCTCTCCTCCAGATTGAAATCAGAAGCTGGAAACTTGCCTGAGTTTATCCAGCATGGAACTCCTTCTCATGTTTTACAGACACTTCAAATTATGGACTAGCTTGCTCTTGCTAAAATCTGTTGTGACTCAAGACACAGTCACTGACCATAGACAGTAGGTGTTGGTCTGACGTTTATGCTAGGCCAAATCTATACTGTATTTTCTTGTTTAACTCTCCGCCGCTGCATTCCTCAGCTGAGGTTGTTCAGTCAAGTCAAGGGGCTTTGGAGCCTCCCAACAGCACCAGTATGTGTGCCTCATGTATGTCTCATACTACCCAATCTGTCACAACGCTGGACAAAAATTAATATTATTATTATTATTGACTCTGACACGATGACGAGATAAAGGAGAGGTTAGTATTGGTGTTTTCTGGAGATGTTCTTAATGCTCTTTCCTTTCTTTCCTCCTTAAGGTTCATCCTAGAAAACACAGGCTGTTGTTGGAAGTGTTCGATGAGAATCGTCTGGTAAGTAATTATAATATTGCTTCAGTATGTCCACGGCTTTTGTTTTGACATTGCCAGCATGGCTGCCACTTGTTTAATGCCCTCGAAAATATTTTTGTTGGGGCCAAATCCATTTAGTATTTTTATCTCACTTCTCCACTTAGACACTGTGGGCAGTACTGGTGCATGGGTCAGCAGATAATATAAATGACAAGTAGAGAGACACAGGAAGAGTCTGGGCCCTGGGAGAAGTGAGTGATGCAGAGAACCAAGCTTTGCAAGTTGTTAAGGTTAAACTGCAATAAAGTGGTGCTGTGCTTGTGCTGTTGAACCCAGGATTAGGGGCTCGTCCCAACTTGAGACATGCGATGTAAGCCGAGACTTTCAGAGAAACCGTCAGTGATATGGAAGTGAGGTTCAGATCTCGTGTTCTGCAGTAGAGTAGGTGATTATGATTGCTACTTTAGGATCTCCTAATACCCTTCATGTCCATCCTAGGACGTGTGAATAGTATAACTGTGGCACGTGGTTTCAAAGTCTCAACTGGTGAGTCATATCCACATCCTGCCTGTGCCACTTTCATTACAGTATGGAACTGACCTGCTTCTGGCCAGGCTGACTGTAATGCTGACCGTAATGCCCCAGAATAACCGTGGCCTCACACAATCACTTTTGATGGATAGAGTGGAATGTCAACAGCAGAGCGGGAATCCAACGATATACCTGCTGTTACATGAGGTGTAGAAGGGCATGTGATGGGTTAGGGTTAGCAATGCTGTGTTATTTATCAAAGTATGAGCCCTTTCAATGTATATAGTTTCTGTAGCACGGTTGATTTATTAAGTGGAGTTCAGGCTCACTTCATTTCCCTGTTTCTCTTCTAGGCTTTCTTTGCATACACTGCCGTTTGCTAAAATTTCCATTGCTTTTGTAAAAGGGATGCAGACACTGAAATATTTGCTTGCATACCAGTATTCTGTAATAACTACCCTACTAGTAGCTACTATGGCTCGGTGGTTTTTAGTACGAATGCTATTAATTTGTTTCCTATAGTATTAAAGTGAAACTCATTCCACTTGATTTCCTGTAATGCTATGCCAGTGGGTATAAATACTTGTGAAAGCACAGCGCTGGAGAAACACTAGACATGTAGCTGCTGTCGGGAGCCAGTAGCGCCGCAGACTTAAGTGAACGGCCTGATCGGGAAAAGAGCAGTTCTCTAGACGGTGCTCCAGAGGGAAATGCCGAAGCAACTCATGTGTTCTCTTGCTGTGGGGCAAGGAAAACCCAGCGAGGTGTGGGACACAGCCGGTCTAGATTTCAGAAGGCGCAGTTTGGACCAGATTGAGGCTTGGCTTCCGTGGCAGTAGTCCTCTGTAAAGCCTTGTTGGGACTCTGACTCGGTCGATCAGTGACGGATCACTGGGGTCGTTTCAGCCTGAGGGGCTTGGGTCATGCCTGCACAGAGGAGCGCCTGACCCCCTCCCCCCCTCACGAATACCCCCCCAAAGCAGCCCTGCGAAGAATTCAGGTTGTCACCGGAGCTATTTTGGCTATGTGCTGCCACTTATGATTGTAATCACGGAGCAGAACGCGTCGCGGACCAGTTGCCTTGCCGTTGCTCGTGGTTTCCTTCCAGGCAGGTCTTCTGCCATGACGTGCTCACCGTTGGATCCAAGGGATTAAAGAGTTACAACCAATGGCACGTCGGCTCCGTTTGCACTTTGCGTCGAGAAGAAGCAACACAGACCCTCTGTCAGAGAGCCTGAGCCATGGTGGGGAAGGTGGTGTCGTTGTTTCAGCACGCAGCCCCACAGAGAGCCTTTCGCACGGTTCTGTGCACATGACGTTGACCCCGGGCCAGCTGGCCCTGGCTTTGCCTCCCCTTTCACCGGAGTGTGGGAATTTGCAGTGCCATTCGTCGGTATTTATTCCCAAGGTGAGCAAAGGTAGCAGAAAGAGTACCCTGCAGATCTCCCTGCAGACCCGTCGCAAGCTGAATGGAGAACAGGAGAACAGCCCAGTGGACGGGGAGCCAGGGGTCTGTGAGGTAGGAGCAGGCAGTGGCTCGGACCGGGGCTCTTTTAGCAGCACAGTCAGTGACGCTGGCTATTGCAGCAGCAGTAGCATCTGTGAGCCAGATCTCCCAGATCAGCAAAAGGCAGCCCAGGATCAAAGTGTGGCCCGTAGGAGAGCCCGGGTCCCTTTGAGACGCTGCTCCTCCCTGGTGATATTTCCACGAAGCCCCTCTAGTACTCCACCAGCTTCTCCGGTCAGCCCTGAGGCTTTACCTGCTCTGCCTCCAGCCAGGGGCTCGTTACAGATTTCTCCAGGCGGCCCGGTGGCTCTACTTGCTCTGCCTCCAGCTAGGGGCTCGTTCCAGACTTCTCCGGTTAGCCCTGTTGCTCTTTTTGCACTGCCTCCTGCCAGGGGCTCGTTCCAGACTTCCCCTGTCAGCCCTGCGGCTCTACCCGAACTGTCTTCTGTCAGGGGCTCGTTCCAGACTTCTCACCAGTTCAAGTTGTTGCCCAATGAAGCCCAGCAGGAGGACAGCACAGGTACCTCGAAAGCATCTGTTGCCTCAGCTATGAACGGCCTGCGGTTCTATAAGAGCAGCTATCCGGTCGCAGAGGTCAGGGACGCAAAGCCCGTGGTACATAATAACGTTCCATTACCACGTAAACCTCAAGACAAAACGGAGGAGAGCGATAAAACGGACAACTGTACTCTGTTAAATCAACCCTGTCCTGATAAGGCCGACCGCTCTGCGACTTTAGACCGACCAGGTCAACACTCCAGTGTGCTACTGCACTTTGCCCACCAGCGACCAATGTCTGGGAAGTCCGCTACAAACGGAGCATCAGTTAATGTTGACTGTCCTTTATCTCCAACCCAGTCCCTCCCGGTGGAAGGTGAACAGGGTTTTTGTCATGCCAAGCTCTTTCGCAGCACATCCGCGTGTTTGCTTCCCTCTGCTAAACCTTCAGAGAGGAACCACTGTGCCGGTCAGGCAGACGGTGGAAGTGGACAGGACATGCCTGAGCAAAACCTTTGTCAACAAATCTTACAAAGGAGTTTCTCTCTGAACGTCCCCTATCATAATACTGACATTTCCTGTCATGTTTCCGAGCAAAAACCAACTGAATCAGATGGTTTCTCTCCATATGTGCACATACATGTGTCCCATGGCTCAGGTGGAAGTGTCTCGAGCTCTGTCAATGACGTGAACTCTAGCCACAAAAGTGACCACATAGAAAAAAGCCCTGGAAGAGATTCCACGGTAAGTTATTTTTTTTCTTCTCACTGGGTGGGGAAAGATATGAGCGTAGCCTATCTGAGCATATACACCTGCATTGTTGTTTTCAAGTCATCTATTTCATAATTGAAGGTTTCTTAAAGATAGTGTTAAAATATCATCTCGTCTGGATCCGTTAAACCCAATATTGTATATCGTCACACCCCAAACAGGCTGGTATCCTGGTAGGAAACGAACCCAACCGCCTCTCAATGCAATGCCTGAGTTTTTATTGTTCTGTTAACGCTTTAGGCAATCTGTTGTAAGTATTTACCCCCAGCTAAATTTAGTTGTGGGAAAAGCAGTCCCCCTCTCGCTATAAATAGAATTCCAAAATATTCCTGCCGACTCCAGTTAGTCTGGCCTGATGTAGCACTGCCTCGTCCTGTGGATTCAAATTTAACGTGATTTTAGAGCTCTGTTCAGTTAGGCCGGCCGTCTAATGTAGCCAGAGGGTGTTTGGAAACAGGTTTTTGCACTAAAATAATGTTGTGTTCCCCATGGGTTCCCCTGCTAGGCTGTGTTTGTAAAGAGTCAGGTGTCAGTCTTTCATCTTCTCAATCACGGTCCCCGTATCTCCCTGCCGCTGTCCCCGTATCTCCCTGCCGCTGTCCCCGTATCTCCCTGCCGCGGTCCCCGTATCTCCATGCCGCGGTCCCCGTATCTCCCTGCCGCGGTCCCCGTATCTCCCTGCCGCGGTCCCTGTATCTCCCTGCCGCGGTCCCTGTATCTCCCTGCCGCGGTCCCCGTATCTCCCTGCCTCGGTCCTCGTATCTCCCTGCTGCGGTCCCCGTATCTCCCTGCCGCGGTCCCCGTATCTCCCTGCCACGGTCCCCGTCCTCCCGAAACCTTATCTAACTGACAGTTCCAAGACCATTACCAGGTTATGCCTCAGGACACGTTTGTTGACATTTGTATCGGGTATATTATTTAATTTGCTCTAATCTGTTCCAGACCCGGTAATGGCTGGTGCTCTCCAAAAACACAGACTTCATTTTGCTCTTTATTTTAAAAGGTTGTCATCTCAGATGTATTAAAACAAAACGCTTGTACATGTGTAGCCAGTGAGTGGAGTGTGAAGAGAGAGCTGACAAAAGCATTCTGCCCTTTTCCTTTAGCCACATAAAAAGAGCTTTGTTATTAAAATCACAGGTACTTGTGGATTTCTTTCACTCGCTCTCCCACACACGGCCTCTCCCTTTTTATGTGTCTGTTGCACAGATCTCACAAGCTGACCAGAAAGCTAATCACCATGTTCATATCAGCCCTGAATAGGCTTGGTTTTTGGGGGATAGTTGATGACGTTAGTATCTATGAATTATGTTTACGAGAGACTAGTAGTTTACCTAGAAATATGAGGAGCTCAGGGTGTCTTTAAACAAGACACAAAGTACCTTATGAATGAAAGGTGGATGACATTATATCTACTGTCTGTCTCTGAGCTGTGGAGTTCTGTTCAGAAGGCCAAGTACCTTATGAATGAAAGGTGGATGACATTATATCTACTGTCTGTCTCTGAGCTGTGGAGTTCTGTTCAGAAGGCCAAGTACCTTATGAATGAAAGGTGGATGACATTATATCTACTGTCTGTCTCTGAGCTGTGGAGTTCTGTTCAGAAGGCATGGCTGCCCTGGTAATATGAATCCTATCAATCTTTACCGAGATGACAATTATTAGCTGCTTTTTAAGGAACCATGTGCACAGATGCAGTGCAGTGGTTCTGGATCATGTTTTCCAGGTCCAGACAGGCAAACAGTAATTATCCTGGAGTAAATATTGGTCGCAGGTGACGGCGTGTGTTTTATTTGCTCTTTTAAAAATAGTACCAGAACAAATAAGAGAAGGAGAATAAAAAACCTGTCTGTAGATTGTATGGAAGCTTTGGGTGCTTTTTCTTATTTTCTATGTTAGGAGGCACCATTAATATGTCTACTATAAGCCTGGCTGACACAGTGTGGTTTGTGATATTACTACTCTTCACAAGACAAATAGCCTGGCCTATATCTGCCATATAATGTGACAGATCGGTTCTTTTTGTAAATGCTGTATGCATGCAGTATGTTCTCCATACTAGCCAGTATATTCTCCATACTAGGGCATGAGACCGATTGGCTTGACTTTAACTTTAAACAAATCATTTTTTGTGGTAATCACAGTATGCAAGGATAGGCTGTTAATACAGTCCATTCTGATGCAGACATGATGGTGTAGGATAAGCAGTTTATACTGGTCACACTTGTCACTAACACATGCTTGGTCTTCTTTTCAATGATTATGTGCCTCTCTCACAGTTACTCAGTGAACACTCACTAAATACAACTCATTCTTTGTCATTTTTGCATGGCTGTTTAACCTGTTTTTAATGCAAGTAAACATGTGATGAATACCTTTTGTTACCACGAATGACACGTGCCTGTCGCTGTGACGCAACTGGAATGTGTACAATCAATCAAATGAGCATGTGCTCAGCACAGGTTTAACCTTACCTGTGCACGTGCCTGTAATGCCTGGCACTAAAAAAACTGCAAAAAACATGCAATGATTTTGATATAATTTTCTGTAGAGCGCAGGGACAGGACTGTACTGAGGCACAGATCTCTGAGAAGAATACCAAAAATATATGAACATAATGGCTTTAGTCAGGAATGATCTACCAACATTAGTCGAGCTGGCTACTCTGCCAATCTGAGTAATTGTGAGAATGTCCCTTTGACAGAGCTCCAGACTTTCTGCAGCACTTTATTCATCAAGTCTTAATGGCTGTGACCAGACTGAAGACACCCTCAGGAAAAGGCACATGACAGTCCACTGGGTAGCACCTAAATGATTCTCAGAAATTAGAGCAAGTTTGAATGCTTTGGCCTGAAGAGCATTCCAAGCATGGCGTCTGGAGGAAACCAGGCAGTACTTATGGCCTGGCCAATACGCCTCTAAAGTGGCTCAAGATGGTGGCTTAATGAGTGCTGAGGACCTCAGTCCTGGTGGGAGGTTCAGCTACCATTCATTTCCAATTTTGTGACTCTGGGTGAAGCTTCTCTCGGAGGCAGTCTCCTAGACACAGCAACTTTTGAGTGTTGAGAGATGCTAAACTTTATGCTAATTTCAGCAGGCAAGCAGTGACTAAGTTCGGCGACTACCAATGGCAGGATAGATCAGGAATCTCTGCTTCAGGAAGTCCCATCTCTTTTCTACTTGCTAGCTTAAAAGTCCATCGCTAGCTAAACATGAATAAGAGGCTTATCATGTCTCAGCTTGGTACGGATATTATTTTTTTAAACAATGGAAGAATGTGGAATGTTGGAAGAATGCAATAATGTTTCAGACATCATTGAGGCATATATGCGTAACGTAATTCAGACTTGGCAAATAAACATAATTCTGATGAGTTTCTATTTAGGCCTGTCACTTTATTAGTCTGAGTCAGCAAACATTCTAACCACTCCTTTTTTTGGATTGACTCATGACTATGAACTGTGCATGACTGACTAACTCACCATTGCAGGGTTGTATTTCCTCCTACAGACACGTGATGACTTCCTGGGTCAGGTGGATGTACCTTTACACCAGATACCGGTGAGTCCTGGTAAAGGTGCCCAATGCATGTGATAATCTCTTATCCTGAATGAACATGTTTTATTAATTTCTAGTGTAAAACAACTAGGCAACTCCAGTGTCCTTGGTGTTCAGTTCTGTCCTGTTGATCTGTACATTTTCCAGTATTTAACCCTTAACCTCATAGCTTCACTCATGTAAACATGAACACCTTCACGTCAAACATCATTTCCTCCACTGTTTTCCATTATCATGTAAATATTGACCTCTGTCTGGGCTACTGTTCCTATGGAACATAAACCTGCTGTACATCTGTTTGCTGTAAGGGCTTGGTTAACATTTTAAGTGTTAAAAACATTTTTTATTCCTTTCGTTTTATTTCAGACAGAAAATCCTAACATTGAAAGACCATACACATTTAAGGATTTTCTACTTCACCCGAGAAGGTTGGCATTATTTTATTTTTAAATCCCCTGTGGCTATAGTTGAATTTACTTTAAAACATTTTCCTTTTTCTTTTTAATATTATCTTTCACTTCAATGACTATGCCTAACATTCTTTCCTAATGTGTTTTAATGGAGATCATCTACCTACCTAGATAAACAAGTACATCCAACATTTGGGCAAAAGGGTAGCCTTTGTTTGAGAGCATGTAACCAGCAATTTATTTAAGGTTACTCTATTGAATCCTAGAGCTAACTAGGTGAAGGATCTGTCATTCAGTTCCTATCCAAGACAGAAAACACTCATGCTTACCTGGTAGAATATGGGTGGAAACAGAGTGTGATTTCAGCTGGGAGATTTCTGTATTTCACGTTTGAGTCTGTCACAATCATATATTACTATGCTAATAGTAATAAAGTTATTTGTGCAACTTTGATACCCACAAGACCAAGTGTCCATTTTTTTTCTTTTAATGCAGTCACAAATCCAGGGTGAAGGGTCACCTACGTCTGAAGATGACCTACCTGCCTAAAAACAATGCAGAAGAGGATTCTGCAGAACCTACTGAAGATATGGATGTAAGACCCCCTGGTCGAACTCCACCTAAACCCCTTAATTATGACCCCGCCCCCTGGTCGAACTCCACCTAAACCCCTTAATTATGACCCCGCCCCCTGGTCTAACTCCAGCTATACCCTTAAATTATGACCCGCCCCCTGGTCTAACTTCAGCTATACCCTTAAATTATGGTTAGGGTTAGGTTTAGGGCTAACTCCACTTAAACCCCTTAATTATGATCCACCCACTGGCCTCAACCCATCCTGACTTTTTATTATTGATATGCTGGGCTCAATCGATAACGAGGCTGTAATGTCTCCACATTGTTATCCGATACTTTTATGATTTACAGTGTTAAAGCAACGTGCCCAGGCTGTTAGTCTGCATTTTGAGGCTCAGAGGCAGGAGAAAGGCACCAGACGCGTTTTACCAGATGCGTTTTACCAGACGTGTTTTACCAGACTAACTAACTAACCAACTATGTAGAGGATTGGGGCATTACTGATCTGTGTTCTGTAACAGTTATTTTTGTCATGCAGCCCAGCTGGGAGTTTCTAGAGGGCCAGGACATGTCCGGTCCCAGGCACAACCATCTTCTGCCTGCGATGCCCACTGGCTGGGAGGAGAGGCAGGACAACCTGGGCAGAACCTACTATGTCAACCATGAGACCAGGACAACACAATGGCACAGACCCATAGTACAGTAAGTGAAGTGTCAGTAGGACAACACATTGGGACAGGCCCATAGTACAGTCAGTGTAGTGTCTGTGTGTCTGTCATGACACAAACAGCAACATTATTGGCAGTGAAATGCTAGTGAAATGCCGTAAGTAATACAATAGAATACATATTCATTAAAGGTGGAAGTGTAAACAAGTATTCAAAATGATACGTGGTCAAATGTCAATCTTAAAAGACACTATAAGAGATTACATGTCAACTGGGTGATGTTGATGTAGAGACAGCCAGGTGGAGACAGAACACAGGTGAGTGTGACTGTGTATCTGTGTGTAGAGACAGCCAGGTGGAAGCAGAACAGAGACAAACTACTAACATGGAGGCCCAGCACGCCTTCACAGCCCGTCGACAGATCTCCGACCACGAGGACTCCAACAACAGGCGAGAGTCTCCTGAGGTAATTATAAAAATGTTAAAGCTGCACATCGGTCACTTGATCACCTCATTGTAATTACCAAGCTCCAAAAAATGTTCTTAAAATGCAATCTCACCTTTTCATAGTTACCTGAACCTGTCTCAGACATATTCACTGTGCACATCCCCAAATTAAAATTAAGTGTGCACACTTATGCAGCCAGTTTATTGTGAGGTACTCGCAAGTACTTGAGGCAGTCGCTACATGCAAAAGATTTGTCACCAAGTATGAAATGAGATGTACGCAATTTAAGAGTTCTATTTTGTCCATTTACTTTTGGTCCCTTAAAGAGGGAATATTTATAAAATGTCTGTAATGGAGTACAGTGATTCCTACACACCTGGCACATTTAAATAATGGAGTACAGTGATTCCTACACACCTGGCACATTTAAATAATGGAGTACAGTGATTCCTACACACCTGGCACATTTAAATAATGGAGTACAGTGATTCCTACACACCTGGCACATTTAAATAATGGAGTACAGTGATTCCTACACACCTGGCACATTTAAATAATGGAGTACAGTGATTCCTACACACCTGGCACATTTAAATAATGGAGTACAGTGATTCCTACACACCTGGCACATTTAAATAATGGAGTACAGTGATTCCTACACACCTGGCACATTTAAATAAACACAGATTTGTCATTGTTTCCTTTGTAATGAAGTATAGAGACAAACATAAGTCAGCAGGTCACAGTGTAAATACATATAGACATTATTCAGGCCCAGATTTCCATAGACAACGCATATGTTACAATGTGATCTGGTCCTAGCCACTGTCTCTAGATGTTGCTTGCTAGGCAAGTGTCTGTCGATATATATTGCACAGTGTCTTTTGCCAAGATCAGGATGTTCTCAATGTGCATAAAGATGAAGGTCGCCCCTATTGATGTCATATCACATGTCACTGTGTAAAAACGCAATTCTGTGCCAATATGGGAGCTGTTGTTCTAGGTGATTGCCAGAGAACTTTAACATTGAGTCCTCCTTCAGCACAGACTGTACACACTCCATGTCTTGTTTCCTAGAGCTGGGAAATCATAACAGAGGACGAGTCCACCTTGTACAACAGCCAACGCTCCCCTCCTCCACCTCACTCCCCCCTGGAGTTTCACTCAATCTGTGATGAGCTGAGTCGTCTCCAGGCCACAGGGGCCACACCCGGAGCCAGACGCACTTCCCTCCAGGTACCCTATAAACCTGTAAAACAGGTAGCCTATAAACCAACCAGGTACCCTATAAACCTGTAAAACAGGTACCCTATAAACCAACCTGGTACCCTATAAACCTGTAAAACAGGTACCCTATAAACCAACCTGGTACCCTATAAACCTGTAAAACAGGTACCCTATAAACCAACCAGGTACCCTATAAACCTGTAAAACAGGTACCCTATAAACCAACCAGGTACCCTATAAACCTGTACTCACTGATTTTGATTTGCTACTTGATCTACATGAAACAGAACTTTCAAATATTTTAGTATGTAGAAGTATAATCTCTCCCGTCTCTCTCCCATCCATCTTCCATCTCTCTCCATCTTCAGCTGCAGCCTCATTCGACTCATTCAAGTCACTCCAGTCGCAGAGGGAGTGCCCAGACTCTGACCGCAGAGGAGCACCCGGTTCTTACTGTGGTGTGTATTCAATTCCCTGTGTCCCCTCACACACACACACACATAACACTGATTTAATTCCCTGTGTCCCCTCACACACACACACACACACAACGCTGATTTAATTCCCTGTATCCCCTCACACACACATAACACTGATTTAATTCCCTGTGTCCCCTCACACACACACATAACACTGATTTAATTCCCTGTGTCCCCTCACACACACACATAACACTGATTTAATTCCCTGTGTCCCCTCTCACACACACACAAACACAACACTGAGCTGCCCAACACTCCTATGGAAGTATTTCTGGTTTTGGTTTCTGGATATATGGTTATAATCTGTCGTCAGCGTTACTACGGTAGCGTGTTTTCCATCGGTTGCCCGGACGATAAAGGACCGTTTGATCGAGTGTCTCCGTGATTCAGAAGATCATGAGGTGTTGCTGTATGGGTTGTTTGTCTGACAACTTTAGTTTGTTTGTGTTGTTTACTAGTTGTTGCCAACCTCAGCGGGGCTGCCTCCAGGCTGGGAGGAGAAGCAGGACAGTAAGGGACGACATTATTATGTCAATCACAACAGCCGGACAACCACCTGGATACGCCCAGTTACCCAGGTAGGCTGCCCCAGGTAGGCTGCCCCAGGTAGGCTGCCCCAGGTAGGCTGCCCCAGGTAGGCTGCCCCAGGTAGGCTGCCCCAGGACACTTGGTAACCGATTCACTTGGTCCTCTTCCTCACGTCCTCCATATGCTCAACCCAAGTGAGGTGACGGAAGGAAGGGGTTTAACTAAACTAAAGACACTCCGTTTGGGTGACAGATGTTAGTGTATGCCCGTGCCAATATTATTCCTCGCTTTAATAAAAGCAGGTTAGCTAAGATTGAAATATGACTGGGGTCAAATAATGACAGTGTAAAGCGTAGCGTGTGTAGATGATGATTCAGGCCACACCCCCCTCAATGTGGTGTTCATGTCCGTTTGTATTTCCTGGTCCAGATAACATCAGAGGCTGCATACAACAGTCCTGTGATGTACCAGCCCCCCATGCAGTCTCCAGAGGCCTCTCCCCAGCACTCACCCAACCCCCCAAGGGAGTTTGGCTTCATGCCCACGGGTTGGGAGGTCCGCAGTGCCCCAAACGGAAGACCCTTTTTCATTGACCACAATACTAAGACCACTTCCTGGGTGAGTTACCCGTGTGCTATCAGTCTTATAAGGACATCAGTGTTGTTTTTCTGTATTTATGACACGTGACTTTGAGAACCCCATCCTGTCCAATAGTGAATGACCTGCTGCAACGTTCTCACAGCTGTTTCCTGACTTTTATTCTGACTGTCTGTCCTGAACAGGAAGATCCCAGGTTGAAGATTCCTGTGCATATGAGAAGGAAACCCTCACTGGACCCCACAGATCTTGGACCAATGACAGTAAGCTTGTCTGGTTATATCTATATGCACAACATAGTGTGTATAGTCTGGAATTAGCAGCTCAATGTGCAAATAATGCTCTGTATCTGTCCTTATCTTAGCCTGGCTGGGAGGAAAGAGTTCACAGTGATGGGAGGATATTCTACATAGATCACAGTACGTATGACATGTAATACAACCTGGCAATGACTTAAACACCTTCTGTCTATGCTATATGTGAGATTATGTATTGTTACAGACACAAAGACCACACAATGGGAAGACCCGAGACTGCAGAATTCTGCCATAACCGGACCGGTGGGTTCAGATAATTATCTATATGAAACAATATATGGATCAGATAATTCAGATAATTATCTATATGAAATAATATATGGTTCAGATAATTATCTATATGAAATAATATATGGTTCAGATAATTATCTATATGAAATAATATATGGTTCAGATAATTATCTATATGAAATAATATATGGTTCAGATAATTATCTATATGAAATAATATATGGTTCAGATAATTATCTATATGAAATAATATATGGTTCAGATAATTATCTATATGAAATAATATATGGTTCAGATAATTATCTATATGAAATAATATATGGTTCAGATAATTATCTATATGAAATAATATATGGTTCAGATAATTATCTATATGAAATAATATATGGTTCAGATAATTATCTATATGAAATAATATATGGTTCAGATAATTATCTATATGAGATAATATATGGATAATTAATAAGTACATGTGTCCTCATACCTTTGCCCTCATAGTGTATCAGGGAAATGATTTGTCCCTTTAATTTTTCTGCACTCATTTAGCCAGGTATTCCATAAAACGGTATAATCAATCAACATGGCCATCATTTATTTTCCTACTAATGCTGGATTTTCTCTTCTAGGCTGTGCCTTACTCCAGAGACTATAAACAGAAGTATGAGTACTTCCGGAAGAAGCTGAAGAAACCAGTAAGTACTGTTATTCCCGAGACCTTAATCATGTAATTAGTGAGCTCTCCAGGTTTTGTAATTACAGCTAACCTAACCAGTAGGTCTGATATTCAGTGTACTCAGAAACAACGTTAGCTGTACTCCTGAGGGCAGCTCGCAGTAAATACAGCTACATTGTGGTTGCATTTGTCATTGTTTGAAGCTGCTTAAAGGGAGAGTTTAAACTGTTATTATGCTTTCAGTCCTCACAGCTATTAATTATTTACCTTTATAGGTTTTCAACCAGACTTGTAGCAGTTTTATTTTAGTACAACGTATTCATAGCTCAGCTCAATACATTATACAATATTATTATTATTGCATGTACGTCTCCCTGACTGCAACCCTGGACCAGTATGAACAAAGCAGATCAAACAGATCCACATATCAGCAGATCAAATAGATCCACATGTCAGCAGATCAAATAGATCCAGATTTCTGGACCAGTATGAACAAAGCAGATCATACAGATCCACCTGTCAGCTTGGGGTTTTCCTGATAGTAGCTGCACTCTGTCCTTCAGGCTGACATTCCTAACCGCTTTGAGATGAAGCTGAAGCGGAACGCCGTGCTGGAGGACTCGTACAGACGCATCCTATCCATCAAGAGGGCTGACTTCCTTAAAGCACGGCTGTGGGTGGAGTTTGAGGGCGAGAAAGGCCTGGATTATGGGGGTGTGGCCAGGGAGTGGTTCTTCCTCATCTCCAAGGAGATGTTCAATCCCTACTATGGGCTGTTTGAGTATTCTGCCACGTAAGTTCCTATTTGTATGGCTTGATATGCGCTGGTGCTTGATATGCGCTGGTGCTTGAGATGCGCTGGTGCTTGAGATGCGCTGGTGCTTGAGATGCGCTGGTGCTTGAGATGCACTGGTGCTTGAGATGCGTTGGTGCTTGAGATGCGCTGGTGCTTTAGATGCTTTTTTCATTTGCGTCTCTTCTGCTCTGTTTCAGGGACAACTACACCCTGCAGATCAACCCCAACTCAGGCCTCTGCAACGAGGACCACTTGTCCTACTTTAAGTTCATTGGTCGTGTAGCAGGCATGGCTGTTTACCATGGGAAGCTGCTGGACGGTGAGTCTGCTGCTAATTCTACTGCTGCTAATTCCATTCATAAACTTTCATGGTGAATGATCATTAATATGTGGAATTATTGTGAGACATGAGTGCATGTACTGTACCCGCCTAAGAAGTTATTTATGGAAAAATAAATCAATGTGTTTCAGCAAGGTATGGTGGGTATACAGAAGACACTCATCATGTCTGCAGTTGTTTTCATTATTATGACAAGAACAGTGGAAAAAAGGAAAGAGACAACGGCAATAAAGTCAGTTAATCCAGTCTCGGTTGCATAAAAACACCAAGTGCTGTGAGGAAACTGTCTCTCATGAGGATCTCCCCAGGAAATCGTTATTTAGCTGCTCTTCAGAGTTCAACAGACATCAACTGTTATCAGGAGACTGCTTTAATCAGGCCTAAGTGATTGAATTGGGACAAACAATCCACCACTGAAAAGAGACTTGCTTGGACAAAGAAACAGAAGAAATTGACTTTTGACCAGGAAAAAACTTTCCTTTTGTCTGAGTCTATATTTAAGATGTTGGTTTCCACCACCATGCGTTATGATCTCTCACTCTCCAGTGTGCTTCCCACCATGAAGCACGGAGGAGGTGTGATGGTGTCGGAGTGCTTTGCCAGAACCTGTCTGTTATTTGTTTGGAATTCAGGGCGCTTTCAACTATCATGCAGCAATACGCCGTCTCATCTGGTTTGCAGTTAGCGAGGGCTATTATTTGTTTCCCAGCCAGACAATGACCGAAAACACACCTCCAGGCTGTGTTAGGGGTATTTGACCAATAATAAAAGTGATGGTGCTGCATCAGATGACCTGGCCTTTACAATCACTCAACCCAACCTTAACTGACCTCAACCCAACCTCAACCCAACCTCATCCCAACCTCAAACCATCATGATTCTATATGTGTTATTTCGTAGTTTTGATGTCTTCACTGTTTTTTTACAATGTGGTGAAACAGTTAAAAAAAAACAATAAAGACAAACGCATGAATAAGTAGGTGTATTAAAACCTTTGACTAGTACTGTATGTGCATACGGAAAGAAAGGAGGACAGATGTGGGTAAGGACTGCACAATTAGATGTTAAGTTGAATCTAAACATCTCAACAATGTTTTCCTCTAGCCTTCTTCATTAGACCTTTCTACAAGATGATGCTGCAGAAGCCCATTACTTTACAGGACATGGAGTCTGTGGTAGGTGATTAATACTAATGACACATGACACCCTAAAACACGTACTCCACACTCAGAATATAACTGCTTTTGCCTTTTGTTAATTCAGGACAGCGAGTACTTTAACTCCCTGAAGTGGATCTTGGATAATGACCCGGCTGACCTGGATCTGAGGTTTACTATAGACGAGGAGCTCTTTGGGCAGGTGGGACTTTGTTTTGGCATCCAGGTTTTGGTTTGAAGTATTTTCTTCTCTGTCTTCTTGGCACGGCTCTCATATCACCGTTTCTTCTTTTCAGACTCACCAGCATGAGCTTTTGCCGGAAGGAACTGAAATAGTGGTCACCGATGTCAACAAGAAGGAATACATCCAGTAAGCACCAGAGCCCTCTACTGGTAGAAAGAGGAAATACACATCACAGTGACATGTAGTGTTAGTCCACTGGTCACCTGTAGGTGGCCGCCAAGTCAAATGTACGGTCACCTATAGTTCTAACAGTGAAGACCAGTGAAATAATGGCACCGTTTTCAGGTTTTTGAGTAACCCCATTGAAAGTCCACATTTTCTTTGTCAGTCTTGTTATGCAGTGGAGATTTGTGAACAGGATATTGAAACAGATGACTGCATTCAAGGAGGTAAACACCAGGTTTTAATGTTCTGATTTAGTTTAGCTATGTTTAAAGTATGTTTTGATTTAGTTTAAATATGTTTAAAGTATGTTCTTTAACAGCCTGCTTGTTACCCCCTGCTGACTTAGGGATTCTATGAGTTGATACCTCAGGACCTCATCAAGATCTTCGATGAGAATGAGCTTGAGGTTGGTGTCTTTCATATCGCATGTACATTTATTTGCCTCCACATTTGTCTAACACTTAAAGATGAGGGGAAAATAAAATATAATTTAGGAAATGTCATGACAGTGAATTGCTGACATAGACATGCATAGACTGGCATTCATCACATGAGCTCTTGGGTTTTTCCTATTGTCTTTTATTAAATTTTGTCCAGAGCTTTATTCCAGTGTTTATACTCTTCAACTGTATATGTGTATATGACTGAGCATTAAGCATGACTGAGCATTACTTTTCTGAAGCATTAGGTGATGTTTTGCATGTTCTTTCACCTCTAGCTTCTGATGTGTGGCCTAGGAGACGTGGATGTGAATGACTGGAGGGAGAACACCAACTACAAGAATGGTTACTGTTCCAACCAGCCTGTCATCCTGTGGTTCTGGAAGGTGAGAGAACTCTCAACCATATGGATTCTAGAATTTTTTGAGTGAACATTACATTCTTTTGTGTGATATTTGTTCTAAAATACTACCTGGCAAACATGGCAGAAGATCAGGGGTGAACATATAGACTGTATAGTGGTGGTTATAAACTAAAAACTCTGTTGTGCTGTAAGTGTTGGACACATTTTAAAGAACTTCTTATTTTTGTTTAATTGTTAAAGCCATTACGCTATTATTTACCCTTCCTCTAAGTATAAGCCCATTCCATATCTGTACATATTTAGTTTATTTGTGTACATTTCTGATATGCTCTACAACTTCTTGACAATTTTACTTTCTAATATGTCCTTCTGATGTGTCCTTCTGATGTGTCCTTCTGGTGTGTCCTTCTGATGTGTCCTTCTGATGTGTCCTTCTGATGTGTCCTTCTGATGTGTCCTTCTGATGTGTCCTTCTGATGTGTCCTTCTGATGTGTCCTTCTGGTGTGTCCTTCTGATGTGTCCTTCTGATGTGTCCTTCTGATGTGTCCTTCTGATGTGTCCTTCTGATGTGTCCTTCTGATGTGTCCTTCTGATGTGTCCTTCTGATGTGTCCTTCTGATGTGTCCTTCTGATGTGTCCTTCTGATGTGTCCTTCTGATGTGTCCTTCTGATGTGGCCTTCTGATGTGTCCTTGTGATGTGTCCTTGTGATGTGTCCTTGTGATGTGTCCTTGTGATGTGTCCTTCTGATGTGTCCTTGTGATGTGTCCTTGTGATGTGTCCTTGTGATGTGTCCTTCTGATATGTCCTTGTGATGTGTCCTTCTGATGTGTCCTTCTGATGTATAATTCTCAGACTGTTCTATTGATGGATGCAGAGAAGCGTATCCGCCTGTTGCAATTTGTGACTGGCACCTCTCGGGTCCCAATGAATGGCTTTGCAGAGCTCTACGGTACGTTCTTCTGTTCTATTGTTCCTCTGTTCTATTGCTTTGTATCAACACTCTTTTGTGTGACATGGAGTTCGGCGTGGAGTTGATATAACATACAATAAGTTTGTCCCCAACCAAGAGTCACCTATTATTTAGCCCTTTAACATGTAATCTCTCATATATAGATGCATCCTGCGTTGCAGGTCTTTGTGAAATGCCAAGGGCCTTTAAAACAAACACTACAATAGTGCTTTAGAATAAAGGAATAAAGGTTGTCTTTACCGTCTTCTTTTCTGCTGTGGATTGGCAGGGTCCAATGGGCCACAGCTGTTTACCATTGAGCAGTGGGGAACCGCAGACAAACTACCTCGAGCTCACACATGGTGAGTACCTGAGTACCTGACAACACAAACACTTGGATACGATTGCAAACATATTGCCACACCCGACATCCAGTGCAGCTTTTAATAGAAAGGCGTGGACCCTTAGAGACCCCCTGCTATAATGGGGCAGGTATTTTTTCTGTGATGGCAGGATACATTCTTAGCACTATATCACAACATTTGTCATAATTTACGAAATAATTTACTCTTACTCTGTTAATCTTAATATCAGTCACGCAGGCCCCAATCTTAATGAACAGAGTCTTTCCTCAGTATTGCCTGTGTGCGTGAAACAACATTGCTTGCGGTGAGGATGTATAACTAGCATTTGAACTCTACCTGATTAGAAACATGCGTGTGTTCTTTTGTGCTTTTTATGTTTCATGTTTACTGTCTTTAGCTTCAACCGGCTGGACCTTCCTCCTTACGAGTCATTTGAGGAGCTGAGGGAGAAGCTTCACATTGCCATAGAGAACGCCCAAGGCTTTGATGGAGTGGATTAGGCTGCATTACTCTTAGCTCTCACTACGCAGTCGTAACATCGTTCACACACACACACACACACACTTTTCCCTACTTTTGTGTGGCTTTACTTCTGGAGCTGCCATTTAAGGACGCTGAGTTTGGGTGATGTGTTTACTATCCTGTAGGGTAATGTGTGCATACTATCCTGTAGAGTAATGTGTGCATACTATCCTGTAGGGTAATGTGTGCATACTATCCTGTAGGGTAATGTGTGCATACTATCCTGTAGGGTAATGTGTGCATACTATCATGTAGGGTAATGTGTGCATACTATCATGTAGGGTAATGTGTGCATACTATCCTGTAGGGTAATGTATGCATACTATCCTGTAGGGTAATGTGTGCATACTATCCTGTAGGGTAATGTGTGCATAATATCATGTAGGGTAATGTGTGCATACTATCCTGTAGGGTAATGTGTGCATACTATCCTGTAATGTGTGCATACTATCCTGTAGGGTAATGTGTGCATAATATCATGTAGGGTAATGTGTGCATACTATCCTGTAGGGTAATGTGTGCATACTATCCTGTAGGGTAATGTGTGCATACTATCCTGTAGGGTAATGTGTGCATACTATCCTGTAGGGTAATGTGTGCATACTATCCTGTAGGGTAATGTGTGCATACTATCCTGTAGGGTAATGTGTGCATACTATCCTGTAGGGTAATGTGTGCATACTATCCTGTAGGGTAATGTGTGCATACTATCCTGTAATGTGTGCATACTATCCTGTAATGTGTGCATACTATCCTGTAGGGTAATGTGTGCATACTATCATGTAATGTGTGCATACTATCCTGTAGGGTAATGTGTGCATACTATCCTGTAATGTGTGCATACTATCCTGTAGGGTAATGTGTGCATACTATCCTGTAATGTGTGCATACTATCCTGTAATGTGTGCATACTATCCTGTAGGGTAATGTGTGCATACTATCCTGTAATGTGTGCATACTATCCTGTAATGTGTGCATACTATCCTGTAATGTGTGGCTCACAGTGTATGTCAACTATTCGTTATTGCCAGTGCAATGAGGGTGATCACCGTATGTGCTGGGATTTTGTTTGATGCTAATAGAACACATTCTGACCTGCTAATGGTCCAGACCTGCTAATGGTCCAGACCTGCTAATGGTCCAGACCTGCTAATGGTCCAGACCTGCTAATGGTCCAGACCTCCTAATGGTCCAGACCTGCTAATGGTCCAGACCTCCTAATGGTCCAGACCTGCTAAAGTTCTGAGCGGAGCCAGGTTTATGGTGCTCCTTTCTCCTGAAAAGTTGGCGGAGTGGAAATCATTGCTTATAGCACACTTGGTGTCTTAAGTTTACAAATTATTTTTTGTTGGATAAATATGTATGTATTCTTTACCAGGCCTGTATACAATTTATTACATGCATTATAGCATAAAGAATTAATGTATGATAATAAACATTCTAACTTTAGGAAGTTTAATATGAACTTCGATTTACACTGAGGAAAGGACAGTGAAAAAACCTTTTTAGAGTTTAATGAGGAAATCATATGAGCAACTACATTCAGAACATTTTGAACTTTCTTGCACACACACACACACACACACACTTTTGCAAAATGTTTCCTCTGCGATTTCTTCTTCAGTGTTCGATGTATTCTTTTCTATTCCACTATTCATAATGGGTGTAAAAGAGCAGTGCAATACTCTGTTTTTAAGAGTACCTTTATCAATTGCTCTTTGTTTTAACTCTGACTTAATATCAGGAAATGTATACAATCAGTTCAAAGTCCTGTGAATGTCTGTCTTTTTGCCTCTGATTTTCTTGAGGGAATTCACTATACATATGTGTTTTATGAAATAATATATTCTATGAATGGTTGGAAACATTTGTTTACATTATCTGGTATGTTTACAGATTGCTAATGATGGAAAGTTGTTTTTTCAATAATTTGAATTTATACTTTTTGTGCATTTATAAGATAAAATAAGTCTTACGGTGTCTTGGTCTTTGCCAAACTATCAACTTCAGATTGCAAACATTGAGGATTATGGTAAAATTCTCAAACATGTTAACATAATGAAAGCACATGAGTTCACTGCTAATTGCAATGCTTTTATTTGTAATGTATTATATGATTTTATAGTTAATGCACGTTTACTGCTTTCGGTGAATGATTATCAGAGCTAAATGCATCTTTATATCCATTCAATATGTCATAGGATCTCCATCTGCCACATTTCCATACAAGAATAAATTAAATCCTACTTTTCTATTAAAACGTTCTCTGTTTCCATTTTGTAGCTTACCATGTCTCTTAACTGTGGTGTTGTTGCCGAAAAATGTGTTAAGTGTGTATAATTGGTCTTGAGCTGCAATCGATTCATTTCTGCTGTCTGGTATCTTGCGTTTCAAGTTGATGATGCTGATCTGAATGTCCAGATGTCTTGTGGAACATTCTGCATGGCTACTGTTTTATAACTCCGCTTCTGGGATTTGAGGATCACAATTAAACTAATTGAAGTTTGTGTATATATTCCTGATTGACTGAGGTATGTGCATGTCTTTCTTTTTGTAACATTTTTCATGAATCTTCTAATTTGTCAAACGTAGGTTTTTCAGAGGAACTGGTTTCGGAGCATATAAAATGTTCATGAGAATTAACGCACCTCAAGATCTCACAGTTTTGTTTTATTTCCACACTTCAGCACAACAACAACCCTAACTGAAATATGTTTTTTTTTATCATATTTCATCTTATCTGTGTGCATTTGTAAGGTCCTGGAGCTTGGCACTGCCTAATCTGCCCCCACATATCCATCTAATTCAGCTTCCACGTGTAATGCTAATACCTTCCAGTAAGTGGTGCTGTTACACTTCCTACTTGATCATCACACTTAGCTCATTACAATTGTTCATTCATAGTGTCCCAGAAGTTGGGATGATGTTTTGTGTCATCTTCTGATCAGGCCATTTGATTTGCTGATCATTACGATCCTTCAGGCCAAACATGTGTTGCTTGTTATCATTAAATTGTACAAAGCAGCTTGCTCTATCCAAAGTAGTTTTGGTCACACACAATTTAGGCCAGCCAATGGACTCTGCTGTGGTCAATGTGGGTGGGTCTGTATTGGCGCAGAATAACAATGGGTTTGTCCAATAGAAGAAGGCTTCGGCGATGCCAGATTCCCCTGAGCATTTTAAACAGTCATAACCTGATGACTTTTACTCCATTGATCTGGGTTCAGAACCTGATGTCCACACAACGTGTCTCCGTCTTACTGATCTGGCTACTTTTTATCATAGCTTGAAGATTCACTGGTAACAACATATTTGCTTGCATGTCCTTGCCATCCTACTCGTTGTGTTTTACAAGTTGAGGGTTTCCTAAAAAAGACATGTCAATGTCTTGGGTCGTTACAGTCACACCTCTGATTTTATACACTGTGTTTGTGTGAAAGTTCACACATTTATCCTTGTACTTTTTTGCTTCTGTTTCGGCCCTCAGGAGGGGGTGGTCGGTACAGCTGGGACCCTGCCACTGAATGAGGGTCCAGGGCAGGAAGGTCAAACTCACATAACAATAAGTAATGCACACTGGATCAATATCTACGTTCACACAGCAGCTGTCCTATCAGGGTTTCCTGATCATTGATGAGTCCTGGTCTCAGCGTTGGAGATGAGTGCCTCATTTACATACATGTATTCATAATAACATACATGTATTCATAATAACATAGATGTATTCATAATTACATAGATGTATTCATAATTACATAGATGTATTCATAATTACATAGATGTATTCATAATTACATAGATGTATTCATAATAACATAGATGTATTCATAATAACATAGATGTATTCATAATTACATAGATGTATTCATAATTACATAGATGTATTCATAATAACATAGATGTATTCATAATAACATAGATGTATTCATAATAACATACATGTATTCATAATAACATACATGTATTCATAATTACATACATGTATTCATAATTACATACATCAATTTGGTGTTCTTTTAATGGACCAAAGTGTTCTTTTTTTGGAAAACAAGGATATTTCTAGGTGAAACGTTTAAACGGTAGGGTACATTGAATCTGATCTTTTATTGTATTCACCCATCTGCCCTAAATAATGTCCATGAGAACAAAACATTTGCATTTGTTAATTACGTTTAAATATGCTGGCATACACTCTGTGTCATCCCTATAAAGTCAGGGTATTAGTCATTAAGGCTTCTGGTCCTGCACCTTCTTCTGTTGGTCAGGTGTTGTTTTGTCATTTGTCCTGAATGCATGATTCTGGGGTTACAGCCTTGTCCTTGAGAGACATTAAAAATAAATGCATGGTGTAAATAGTATGCCAGCGGCCACTGATAATATGTAGGGCGAAAATAGATTTTAAAAGCTTTAAACCCTGACGAAACGTTAACGTGCATGTTCTCAATGTTTTCAAAAAGTCCATTTATTTGATACATGAATGTGCACAGGACAGAATAATTAAATGAACGCTATCGGCAATAGTTGGGGGAATTAATAAAACAATATGCATGAATTACACAGTGTTCTAAATCCCCTGGCCTGTAGTTCTATTAACCCTTCTAATGGCGGTATCACGTGATCCTTATGGGACTCACAGATATATGTGCATTGATTACTGCAGGCGGAGGAACTTTCCCATGCACACCCCCCCCCCCGCACTATTCACTGAACCGTAGGACGCAGCACTGGGTGGGGGATGTCTATGCTGCCCTGAAAGAAAGTAATCCCTGCTGCGACCAGAGCGCAGTTACTCTCTGGATTATCTAGTTCTACTGGAGGTGGGAGCCGAGATAGTTAGTATGCAAGAACACTTATAATAAATGGAGGCTTTTAAAAGGATATTGTATCAGCGCTTGCTGTTCTTTGCGGTTTTTCTTCCTATATCAGGTATGAAACATTTCTGTTTTAGTTTTCTGAATTATTGTGACTGCATATAAATCACCAAACTGGACTGATTTGTCCACATGGGGTTTGCTATTAATGCTGAAAAGAAAAACAGTAGTTCGTTGAAGGGTTCTGTACAAACGAGTTTTATAAATGTAATCATTTAAATGTTTCCTTGCTATTTATACAGATAAATGGATGCAGAACCACTGACCAGTTTATAGAACAACATAATGACCACTGGTTTAAAAATTGACTAAATAACCTGTTAATATAAATGGATGCTGGACTTTAGGCGTGTGTTTGACATTACTAGGTTATTATAAGCAGATATATAAGCAGATATATAAGCAGATATATAAGCAGATATGGTTCCTCATATTGTAAACAGTGCGGTCAGATACACGTGGATATGTTACCTGGTTTATAACTGTTTATAACCATGAACACACATTGGTTTGGTTTCTGTTTCCTACTCAATTAAGGTTAATTAAAAGAAACATCCACACGTGGAAAAAGTTACATTAATTTGGCTACTTTTGATCTAGATATTATCCGCACGTGTGTTTCTATATAAATGTTCATTTATTTAAATTAATTACTAATTATTTAGATTTAGACATTTTTATTAGTGAATAACATTCGTAAATCTTGTGACTTTCAAACACGTTTCCTTTCGAGGGTTTTAACGTGAAATCAAATGTTAATGACCTATTTGCATAACAACAGTATATAAGGGCCTGTGTCATCCATCCAACAGTATATAAGGGCCTGTGTCATCCATCCAACAGTATATAAGGGCCTGTGTCATCCATCCAACAGTATATAAGAGCCTGTGTCATCCATCCAACAGTATATAAGGGCCTGTGTCATCCATCCAACAGTATATAAGAGCCTGTGTCATCCATCCAACAGTATATAAGGGCCTGTGTCATCCATCCAACAGTATATAAGAGCCTGTGTCATCCATCCAACAGTATATAAGGGCCTGTGTCATCCATCCAACAGTATATAAGAGCCTGTGTCATCCATCCAACAGTATATAAGGGCCTGTGTCATCCATCCAACAGTATATAAGGGCCTGTGTCATCCATCCAACAGTATATAAGGGCCTGTGTCATCCATCCAACAGTATATAAGGTCCTGTGTCATCCATCCAACAGTATATAAGGGCCTGTGTCATCCATCCAACAGTATATAAGGGCCTGTGTCATCCATCCAACAGTATATAAGGGCCTGTGTCATCCATCCAACTGAGATATCCTTATTATCACAGCTGGTTTCACAACAACTAAGATATTTCCCTAACATGAAAATATTATCAGCCGTCGGATCCATTAAAATGGCCATTAATACACGGTAATTATAGGTGTAAATGTCACAAATAAAGACTTGTGTGGCCAAAAACACATCTTCATAATATTGTCAGGTTCCCAGCTGCTTGAAATGTGGTTGAAGGACCAGGAGGAGGCAGATTTCCCTCTGTTTTAAGGCTAATCCAATGACCCAGGGCAGTGATTGTGGACATTGCCCTCATTAGAATACCATTATACAGTTGTTATCTTGACTCTGTGTTTAGTAACTATTCCCTCAAGCCATCGTGTCCCTGTAATCCTCAATTGTTGCTGTGAATTTAAATGAATTAATGTCAATGTAAATGTTGAATTAAAGCTGAAATACATCATGTGAAATGGCATTACCGTACCGACCCTGGACATGTCCAAATGAATAGCTGTATTCTTCTTCGCCTGTTGACTAATGGAGTTTAGTGGGACTACTATTTGCTGCTCTAATGTAGCTGTCACATTTGATTTAGAAAATTATAAAGACTGCCCGTCTGGATTACAAGGTTTTACCACTGGGAGTCTTCTTAAAAAGGGAGCTTCTAATGAATTGCATGCTGGGATTGCAATAACATTAAGTTCTGATTCCATTCAACCATGAAACCATATAGTTCAGCACCTTAATGAGCCAGATTAGCAATTTGAGTAAATTGAAGCTGAAAAAATCTGAAAACTCAAATAATATGACTCTTCCTCACTAAACTAGGACCTGTTGGATGGTTCATTATTCATGAGTAATGTGACAAGTGACGTGTAATGTGAAAATAACTCAAGTTTACCGTCACCCTAATTACGTTTTATGTGTGGAGTTGGTGTAGCTTCTGCTCTAGAACTGTTGACACTATCATTGCATTGCTTCCTCTCCCGCTCCAGCCAGGCCCTAAATCCTTTTCCCCTCTTTCCCACAGGTGTTTTTTGTTTCAGTGAACTATTTTTCATCAAGGAGCCTCGTGATGTTATTGTCATCCGGAGGGATATTGTTATATTGGACTGTCAGGCGCACGGAGAGTCGCCTATTGCAATCAGGTGGCTCAAAAATGGACTTCCTGTTGCGGAGGATGAGCGCTCACACCTGCTCTCTAACGGTTCACTTTATATATCCGAGGTGGAGAACAGAAGAGGAGACAAATCAGATGAAGGGGTTTACCAGTGCCTAGCTCAGAACAAATATGGAGCCATACTGAGTCAGAAAGCTCGTCTCACAGTCGCAAGTAAGTAAACTATCACAGTCACATGGCATAATGAAGATATCTGGTTATGGCACATTACTGGTCTGTTACATGACTGGTTATAGAGGTTATGTTATAGTAATGATGTGACCTGAGGAGGTTATGTTATATTAATGATGTGACCTGAGGAGGTTATGTTATATTAATGATGTGACCTGAGGAGGTTATGTTATATTAATGATGTGACCTGAGGAGGTTATGTTATATTAATGATATGACCTGAGGAGGTTATGTTATATTAATGATGTGACCTGAGGAGGTTATGTTATATTAATGATGTGACCTGAGGAGGTTATGTTATAGTAATGATATGACCTGAGGAGGTTATGTTATAGTAATGATGTGACCTGAGGAGGTTATGTTATAGTAATGATGTGACCTGAGGAGGTTATGTTATAGTAATGATGTGACCTGAGGAGGTTATGTTATAGTAATGATGTGACCTGAGGAGGTTATGTTATATTAATGATGTGACCTGAGGAGGTTATGTTATAGTAATGATGTGACCTGAGGAGGTTATGTTATATTAATGATGTGACCTGAGGAGGTTATGTTATATTAATGATATGACCTGAGGAGGTTATGTTATATTAATGATATGACCTGAGGAGGTTATGTTATAGTAATGATGTGACCTGAGGAGGTTATGTTATATTAATGATATGACCTGAGGAGGTTATGTTATAGTAATGATGTGACCTGAGGAGGTTATGTTATAGTAATGATATGACCTGAGGAGGTTATGTTATAGTAATGAATGACCTGAGGAGGTTATGTTATAGTAATGATTGTTATATTAATGATGTGACCTGAGGAGGTTATGTTATATTAATGATGTGACCTGAGGAGGTTATGTTATAGTAATGATGTGACCTGAGGAGGTTATGTTATAGTAATGATGTGACCTGAGGAGGTTATGTTATATTAATGATGTGACCTGAGGAGGTTATGTTATAGTAATGATGTGACCTGAGGAGGTT
The DNA here is from genome assembly GCA_029465975.1 of Dallia pectoralis. Classification (NCBI taxonomy): domain Eukaryota; kingdom Metazoa; phylum Chordata; class Actinopteri; order Esociformes; family Umbridae; genus Dallia; species Dallia pectoralis. Next base: position 10,064,862 of record CM055762.1, read on the forward strand.
ATGTTATATTAATGATGTGACCTGAGGAGGTTATGTTATAGTAATGATGTGACCTGAGGAGGTTATGTTATATTAATGATATGACCTGAGGAGGTTATGTTATATTAATGATGTGACCTGAGGAGGTTATGTTATATTAATGATGTGACCTGAGGAGGTTATGTTATATTAATGATGTGACCTGAGGAGGTTATGTTATAGTAATGATATGACCTGAGGAGGTTATGTTATAGTAATGATGTGACCTGAGGAGGTTATGTTATAGTAATGATGTGACCTGAGGAGGTTATGTTATATTAATGATATGACCTGAGGAGGTTATGTTATATTAATGATGTGACCTGAGGAGGTTATGTTATAGTAATGATGTGACCTGAGGAGGTTATGTTATATTAATGATGTGACCTGAGGAGGTTATGTTATAGTAATGATGTGACCTGAGGAGGTTATGTTATAGTAATGATGTGACCTGAGGAGGTTATGTTATAGTAATGATGTGACCTGAGGAGGTTATGTTATATTAATGATGTGACCTGAGGAGGTTATGTTATAGTAATGATGTGACCTGAGGAGGTTATGTTATAGTAATGATATGACCTGAGGAGGTTATGTTATAGTAATGATGTGACCTGAGGAGGTTATGTTATATTAATGATGTGACCTGAGGAGGTTATGTTATAGTAATGATGTGACCTGAGGAGGTTATGTTATATTAATGATGTGACCTGAGGAGGTTATGTTATATTAATGATGTGACCTGAGGAGGTTATGTTATAGTAATGATATGACCTGAGGAGGTTATGTTATAGTAATGATGTGACCTGAGGAGGTTATGTTATAGTAATGATGTGACCTGAGGAGGTTATGTTATAGTAATGATGTGACCTGAGGAGGTTATGTTATATTAATGATGTGACCTGAGGAGGTTATGTTATAGTAATGATGTGACCTGAGGAGGTTATGTTATATTAATGATATGACCTGAGGAGGTTATGTTATATTAATGATATGACCTGAGGAGGTTATGTTATAGTAATGATGTGACCTGAGGAGGTTATGTTATAGTAATGATATGACCTGAGGAGGTTATGTTATAGTAATGATGTGACCTGAGGAGGTTATGTTATAGTAATGATGTGACCTGAGGAGGTTATGTTATAGTAATGATGTGACCTGAGGAGGTTATGTTATATTAATGATGTGACCTGAGGAGGTTATGTTATATTAATGATGTGACCTGAGGAGGTTATGTTATAGTAATGATGTGACCTGAGGAGGTTATGTTATAGTAATGATGTGACCTGAGGAGGTTATGTTATATTAATGATATGACCTGAGGAGGTTTTGTTATATTAATGATGTGACCTGAGGAGGTTATGTTATATTAATGATGTGACCTGAGGAGGTTATGTTATATTAATGATGTGACCTGAGGAGGTTATGTTATAGTAATGATATGACCTGAGGAGGTTATGTTATAGTAATGATGTGACCTGAGGAGGTTATGTTATAGTAATGATGTGACCTGAGGAGGTTATGTTATATTAATGATATGACCTGAGGAGGTTATGTTATATTAATGATGTGACCTGAGGAGGTTATGTTATAGTAATGATGTGACCTGAGGAGGTTATGTTATATTAATGATGTGACCTGAGGAGGTTATGTTATAGTAATGATGTGACCTGAGGAGGTTATGTTATAGTAATGATGTGACCTGAGGAGGTTATGTTATAGTAATGATGTGACCTGAGGAGGTTATGTTATAGTAATGATGTGACCTGAGGAGGTTATGTTATAGTAATGATGTGACCTGAGGAGGTTATGTTATATTAATGATGTGACCTGAGGAGGTTATGTTATAGTAATGATATGACCTGAGGAGGTTATGTTATATTAATGATGTGACCTGAGGAGGTTATGTTATATTAATGATGTGACCTGAGGAGGTTATGTTATATTAATGATGTGACCTGAGGAGGTTATGTTATAGTAATGATGTGACCTGAGGAGGTTATGTTATAGTAATGATGTGACCTGAGGAGGTTATGTTATATTAATGATGTGACCTGAGGAGGTTATGTTATATTAATGATGTGACCTGAGGAGGTTATGTTATATTAATGATGTGACCTGAGGAGGTTATGTTATAGTAATGATGTGACCTGAGGAGGTTATGTTATAGTAATGATGTGACCTGAGGAGGTTATGTTATATTAATGATGTGACCTGAGGAGGTTATGTTATATTAATGATGTGACCTGAGGAGTTATATTAATGATGTACCTGAGGAGGTTATGTTATAGTAATGATATGACCTGAAGAGGTTATGTTATAGTAATGATGTGACCTGAGGAGGTTATGTTATAGTAATGATGTGACCTGAGGAGGTTATGTTATAGTAATGATGTGACCTGAGGAGGTTATGTTATATTAATGATGTGACCTGAGGAGGTTATGTTATATTAATGATGTGACCTGAGGAGGTTATGTTATAGTAATGATGTGACCTGAGGAGGTTATGTTATATTAATGATGTGACCTGAGGAGGTTATGTTATAGTAATGATGTGACCTGAGGAGGTTATGTTATAGTAATGATATGACCTGAGGAGGTTATGTTATAGTAATGATGTGACCTGAGGAGGTTATGTTATATTAATGATGTGACCTGAGGAGGTTATGTTATAGTAATGATATGACCTGAGGAGGTTATGTTATAGTAATGATGTGACCTGAGGAGGTTATGTTATAGTAATGATGTGACCTGAGGAGGTTATGTTATATTAATGATGTGACCTGAGGAGGTTATGTTATAGTAATGATGTGACCTGAGGAGGTTATGTTATAGTAATGATGTGACCTGAGGAGGTTATGTTAGGTGCTGTGTTGAGGCGATGTATTTCTGGCGAACTGGATCAGCATTTTTCTCTGCCATTCACGTTCCTAATCCAGCTACTAACTGAGACAGGGACAGGCCGCGGAGACTTCAGTCGGGTTGGGATAAAGCCTTCAAAGTTAAAGGCCTGAACCCCAATGAGATACTCTGAGCAGAGGCGAATATGTCCATTGGTGTGCAAATGAGGGAGCTGCAGGTGTTAAAGGTTAGGAGCTGTCCAGGACGCCCGATAACCCGGTGCTAAACAGCAGATGACCCCTATTCATTCCGTCGCTCCACAATCACTGGGAATTGTTCTTTTAGGAATGCTTTTCCCCAGCCAGCGGTGTGGAGTCTGCTGACCATCACTTAGAGGGCTAGTGGATCCTCTTTAGGCTGGGTCTTCAGGGACCCTATTCCCGGGTTCTCCTCAGGGACCCTATTCCCGGGTTCTCCTCAGGGACCCTATTCCCGGGTTCTCCTCAGGGACCCTATTCCCGGGTTCTCCTCAGGGACCTTATTCCCGGGTTCCCCTCAGGGACCCTTTTCCCGGGTTCTCCTCAGGGACCCTATTCTCGTGTTCTCCTCAGGGACCCTATTCCCGGGTTCTCCTCAGGGACCTTATTCCCGGGTTCCCCTCAGGGACCCTTTTCCCGGGTTCTCCTCAGGGACTTTATTCCCGGGTTCTCCTCAGGGACCCTTTTCCCGGTTTCTCCTCAGGGACCCTATTCCCGGGTTCTCCTCATGGACCCTATTCCCGGGTTCTCCTCAGGGACCCTATTCCCGAGTTCTCCTCATGGACCCTATTCCCGGGTTCTCCTCAGGGACCAGATTCCCGGGTGTCACCACCCCCAGGCCACGTTTCTTGCTGTGCTTTTGCACAAAAGAATGTGGCTTCTTTTCCTTCTCTTGCATTCCTGTTCACGGGGAAACCTGAGCTTCTGCATAGCACCCATGACAGGAAATGGGCACTCCACAAACATGTCCATGGATATTGGGGTTGTCACTCATTTTACATATAATTGTTACACACTTAGGACAGACATCAGTTTGATTCACATTTCATGACCAAAATATATTAGCATGTCATTAGATTTAAAGATTGATGGAACAAAATCCCCTTTGGTTAATTACTTGCATATTCAAGTAGTTTTTCCAGTCTCATCATTACAGGCACATAGATGATTTTAGCTGAAATGAAATTAAAACAACAGTTATTCAACCGATTTCTATTATTCAACCGATTTCTATTTCCTAAATTATTAAAATGATTTACTGTTTCACTGTGAGGTCTTTGATCTGGGACTTTTAAATGACTGTGTGTGTGTGTGTGTGTGTGTGTGTGTGTGTGTGTGTGTGTGTGTGTGTGTGTGTGTGTGTGTGTGTGTGTGTGTGTGTGTGTGTGTGTGTGTGTGTGTGTGTGTGTGTGTGTGTGTGTGTGTGTGTGTGTGTGTGTGTGTGTGTGTGTGTGTGTGTGTGTGTGTGTGTGTGTGTGTGTGGGTGTGTGTGTGTGTGTGTTGGGTGGTGGGAGTTTTATTAATTGAGTGGGTTTGCTGTTTTATGTTATTAACTTAAGAGGTGATAAAGGCTGCCAGTGGAGTTTACAGGCTTGTTTTAAAGGGACACTTAGAGCTGCCTGACGATCTATCTAGAAGCTCATAAAATGTGCACGTACCTGAGAAATGCTCAGTGCTAGAAAAAGGTGGCAGTAGGGGTTGTTGAGAATCACACACACAAACTGACACACACATACTAACACACATACAGACACACACAAACTGACACACACAAACTGACACACACAAACTGACACATACAAACTGATGCACAAAAACACACGCACACAAATGTGAATTGCTGTTCCCTCATCCCAGAGACTTGCCATGAGTGTCTAAGAGGCTAAACTTTATTGTATGGCCAGGCAGCGAGGCAGAAGCAAGTTGGCTCCCCGCAATTGTTTTCTGCTCTGCTACGCTGAAGAATTAATGAAAAGCTTTTTACTTTAGCCCCCTTTGTCCAGTTTGCCCCCAACTGCCCCCCTGAAGAAAATGACTTATCCGGGGTACAAATAGTCCAGAGATGAATGGTTAGTTCTGCTGAGGCCAATGAGTGTTTGAATGGGTCATTCTAAAAAATAAAATAAGTCACTGCAGAAATTCTGCTTTTTAATAATTTAAGTTATGAAAGTGACTTGGTAAGTAATTATGTGTGGGGGGGGGGGGGTGACTCTCCTGTTGTTTTTAAAGATTTTAAACACCTATGAAACAATATCAGTCTCAGTGGCTCAGTAAGTTGTTCATGTGTTACATCCTTCAACAGAATGATTGATACGTTCTGCCCAGAACATCTTCTCACCTCTGGCCCTGTTACGGTCCTCTGTATCAGTCATCCTGACAAGTTCTCACTTACTCAGGCCTGTTGAAAGATTATGGGATTATTGACTAAAAAAAAACAGACCATTGGATTTGTAGTTTCACTACCATCTAACACCATTCTAGGATATCTGTATTTTCAACGTTAAAAAATCGTTCTGTGCTTAAAGCAGGTGCTTATAGGTGCGCTATTACTTTAAATAGTGTTATGGGGGAGAGTAGTTAAAGGCAGGAGATTGATAGTTGGAGTCATGTTAAATGTCTTTAACCCAGAGTCAAACTGTTAGGTGGGCATTGTGACCTGATAAAAGGCCATGTGACTTAGCCGCTAAACCACAACATGACTGGGGTCAGTATTCGTCCTCAGAAAACCAGCGTTTGTGTTGGTCTATGATGGGGTATGAGAGATTCTGATGGATTAAACTCGGCTCGTTAGGCATTTCTTATGTATTCTTAGATTTTTAGTTCGGGTTGGAAAAATGTTTAAAACCGTTCCTCTGGTAAAGAGATAAGACACAATGGAAGCTTTGTCTCTGCTGGGTGAAGGGCTGATGTTGAATGATTAGAGGACTTTGCCACCAGATAAGAGATGCGAGGGGGTAAGTGTCCCTCTCCTGACCCCACAGAGGTCACAGTGCTCATGGGAAATGTGCTTTGTTTGGCCACGGCCAATGAGCCAATGAGCACCAGGCTGTCCGGCAGGATCTATGGAGCTGAATCCACCCTGCCTGGCCTAACACAGTCCACCCTGCCTGGCCTAACCCAGTCCACCCTGCCTGGCCTAACACAGTCCACCCTGCCTGGCCTAACACAGTCCACCCTGCCTGGCCTAACACAGTCCACCCTGCCTGGCCTAACACAGTCCACCCTGCCTGGCCTAACACAGTCCACCCTGCCTGGCCTAACACAGTCCACCCTGCCTGGCCTAACACAGTCCACCCTGTCTGGCCTAACACAGTCCACCCTGTCTGGCCTAACACAGTCCACCCTGTCTGGCCTAACCCAGTCCACCCTGCCTGGCCTAACACAGTCCACCCTGCCTGGCCTAACCCAGTCCACCCTGCCTGGCCTAACATAGTCCACCCTGCCTGGCCTAACACAGTCCACCCTGCCTGGCCTAACACAGTCCACCCTGCCTGGCCTAACACAGTCCACCCTGCCTGGCCTAATACAGTCCACCCTGCCTGCCCTAACACAGTCCACCCTGCCTGGCCTAACACAGTCCACCCTGCCTGGCCTAACACAGTCCACCCTGCGTGTGATTGATTTGTGGTGCTTTTCAGCATTGCATTCTTCCCCTCTGTTGTCAGGCAGAACATTCCTGTCATGAACCTAATATTAATTAAAACAGGATTAAACAGGGAAATATAAATGTAGGGGGGGGGTGCACATTACAATAAAGCAGCGCACTAAACATTTTACAGCTTTCTGTCCATTTTCTTTCCATTTTCAATCCTGAAGATGTCCCTCTGTAAAAAAACAAAACAAGACACCATTATGTCCTTTTGTTTCCTCATGCGGTGAAGGTTAGGAGAGTGGAGTCAATAACCTGAGCTATTCTTGTTGCTGGTGTGAAATACCAAGAAGTCACTCCACTGTAGAACGTATTTCTATGTAGAGAAACTCAACATGAGTCCGGATGATCTGGGTGTTATAAAGGCCCTGCCCACTGTAGACATTGGCAGCAACTTGCCGTATCATCAGATTCAACGCAATGCTTTTTTAAACTTTACAGTTTGGAAATATAATGTTGTTTCTGACAGCACCGGGTTTATAGTTCTAGTAAACTCAACTCTTTGATCTTTGCTGTTTGCTTCCTGAAACACTTTCCTTTCGTTTCCAGCATGAAGCAATTTGTGTAATTTGCATATCAAGTCATGAAAGGAGTGGTCTTCCTGACTGGTTTCTCCTCCTCTGCTGAACACTCCTCTGCTGAACACTTGACAATAACTTAATTAACTTCTTTCTCTTTCTTGTTATCCAATAAATAATTGTTTTCATGTGGCCCCAGGCTGTTGGTGTACGCTACATATATACACCCCAGTTTTGATTCCACACTTCTGATTCCACTCTTCTGATTCCACACTTCTGATTCCACACTTCTGATTCCACACTTTTGATTCCACACTTCTGATTCCACACTTCTGATTCCACACTTTTGATTCAACACTTTTGATTCCACACTTCTGATTCCACACTTTTGATTCCACACTTTTGATTCCACACTTTTGATTCCACACTTCTGATTCCACACTTCTGATTCCACACTTTTGATTCCACACTTTTGGTTCCACACTTCTGATTCCACACTTCTGATTCCACACTTCTGATCCCACATTTTTTTTTTTTTTTTTTTTTTAGTTTATGTTTTGAAGCTGTAGTTGTAGTTAGAAGTTGCATACAACAGTATTGAATATTGGATTCCCATTTCTTAAAGAGCATGACCTCTGGGGTGGAGGTTGGGTATGTTTAGGCCCCCTGCACGGTGGCAGGATGTTTAGATGGAGGGACCACGAAGAACGGGGACCCAGTTGGCCCCTGAGGGTTCAGGACACCATTGTCCATATTTGACCTGTGCACTGACCTGCTGTTTTCTGAGCCACTGGTTTCAGATGCCCTGCCTGCCTCTCAGAAAGAAAAAGAAGGGCCAGCTGGGAGGCAGAACAGCCCTGATTCTAGATTTTAAAGCCTGGGATGACGTTTTCTGTCGCACAATGGTTTCTGATTCATAGTATATACGGTTGAGAAGTCTACTATTTGCAAAATGTAAGACTAGGTTTGGAATTTTGATAATTAAACACTTGTGATTGTGTAAATGTTTGGTGTTTTAATTGTATTTATTGTGAATCACCACTGTGTTCATCAGCTGTAATATTAACACCTTTATTTCTGAATCTGCACCAGCCGTCTCTAACATCTCCTGTCAGCGTAGTACATAATAAAATATTATTCAAACTTTATTCTACAGGAATGACAGCAAAGAGGGTGGAAGATAAAGGTTGCAGGTTTTACCAGGGTTAGGGTATTTAATAGTTGTAGGAAGGCTTAGCATCTTCAGTTAAATACGTCTCTGAATGATTAATAGGCAGTTTACAGAGAGCCAGCAGACGAGCGTTAGCATCCCAGCAGGACCAGGCTGGAGTGCCTGTATGCAGGACAAGATTTGTGGAGGTCGTAGGTCAGAGGTGTGGTCACTGCAAGGGGCAGATGGTCAAATCCTCTTTTTATGGTGTTTGGCTCAGGCATTCACCCAATCATTTGAAACAAGCTGGACAAAAGACTTAACAATCCATTCAACCGATGAATTTTGCTTTTCATGTTAGCTGGCTGAGATACTGGTATTTATTTTTTGTTTTAGAAAGGGAACTGAGCTTGTTGTTCAGTAACTGGACAGCTCCAGTTTTCTGGCAATGCAAAATGCACATTTTACACATATGTTTTTCAAAGGAAATTTGTATGGTGACTGTGAAAAAAAGGCTGAAGTATTTGGCCTTTGCTCAATGACTTTATGATTTGAATTAGCAGTATTTCAGGGCTGCCTCTTACAGTATTAGAGGACTAGCTTTTACAGTATTAGAGGACTGCCTCTTGCCAATATCATAATTTCAAAATGTTCAGTAGCAAGGGCAGAGACCACTATTTGACAAGCCGTTTTTAATTTTTTTCCAGGCTTAGCTTTTTTTTGGGGGGGGGAATCCAGGCTTAGCAGTTGATCAATAATCAATGAGGACCTATCTGTTTGTCAATCCCATATTTTTGTATCTGAGAAGATTATCGTTTCATGCCTCGGGCTACAGGCCTTCATTTGGTCGGCTGCCGTTGTGCAACGCTGAGGAATGTGTTTGATGTTGATTAGATGTTCCACATTTGGCTTGGCATGTTGCTAAGGGGATGAGGCTACATATCCTTTCAGGTCTAATGCCTGCCTGCCTGCCTGCCTGCCTGCCTGTCTGCCTGCCTGCACTCTCCACAGGGGGGATTCCTCTGCACTGGGCTTGATGCACAAGAGGCCTAACAGCTTAGAACTAATTCAATTAAAAATAGCCAAAGCAAAGTGGCCAGGGGCTCAGCGAACGGCTCAGCTCCTTGTTTTCCAACTAACTCCACACAAAGACATTGACCTATAGAGCATCTGCTGACAGGCACCCAATTTGAGAAGTTAGCCAATTTGGAAGTAGAACGGAATACTAAAAGGAAAAGTGCTTTGCAAATTACTGTTCAAAGGCAAAGTGCCGTATTTCTTGAAACCGGTCAAGGTACAGAATGAAGATGATTCATGCAGATTTTCTCTCTGCCCATGAGCACTGCACTGGTACTTGGAAGGAGAAACTGGTGCTATTTATCTGAAGATGTCAGAGACTGAGCCGCGTTTATCAAGGACAGAATTTCCCCTCGCTGGCTTTTGTAGAGGGAGGAGAGCTGCACCCGGTGTGCTGTGTGCTGTCCATTTGTGACAGGGAGCTCAGACTGGCAGTTAAAGCTCTCCCACAGCTCAGCACCTGGCAGGAATGTGCCCACATCGCTTTGCGCTGTCAGAACTGTTATTCGTTGCTTTGGGCAGTCGGGCCAGTTAGTTAGCTAGCTTGATGTTTGAGTTTGTTATCAAGTTAGTTACTTTATGAACGAATGTTGGATTTCATTTAAACAACAAAGGATTGAATTGATGGAGGCTGCTGCTGGCCTCCTTCCATCTCTCTTCAAACTGCTCCTTCGTCTGTGTGTGATGTTGGCTCTTGCCCTGCAGCACAAAAAGCATCAGATTTGTGCGTAAAGGTTAAAGGTTACTACAGCCTGTTTACCCAAGTGACCTGATGCATTTGTTCAGGATATTTAGGATCTCTCGGCTCCCTCTTATATCCCAGTTCTTGTATCACACTTCGTCCACTCCTCTCAAGGGAGAACTAGAGTTAACGCACTTTCAAAAAAACAAGTTGATAGTTTGTTTTGTAAGATAACATATTGATTTAATGGATTAACCCAACATCTTGGCATTCCTATGACTCTATTTAGGCTGTAGGGAGAAATCAGAGAGAGAATTCACTTTAGAAATGTTAGGTTGGATGGTGTAATTCTTCCAGTTCCGCATATTTTTCTATCTCTACACAGCTGTACAGCATTCTGTCAGATTACCAAAAGGGAAAACGTTTGTTGTCTGGACGTGGCAGCTGATAAATGATGGAAATACAGTGTACGACAGTCTGTTCACAGATGATTTGTTTCTAAATGTGTTCAGACTCCCATTCTCAACAATAATGTAGAGAATGAGGTTGAGATACTGAAGTGAGGTGTTCTTTGCTGAGTTTGGACTTTAGTTAGGTGATAACCTGAAAGTGAAGTAATGTACATTGATAAGAAATGTATTGAAGCTCAATATATTGCCTTATTTCCATAAATGTAATTAATTCATTTTAACTGAATACTGCCCTTAAGAGCAAAGCTAAAGAGGTTTACTTTGACTGATTGAAATACATTTAACCTTTACCACTAAGGTGGTCTGCTGAGCTAGAGTCAGTATTGGGACAGGAACATTAATTATTGTGTGATTGGTTTGGACATAAAATAGACCAAAATAGATATAAAATGCATAACTATGCAGCATTTTTGCAAGTGTTTACCAACAATACATGTGTTTGCAACATTATTTTACCGTTTGTTTACCAACATTACATTTCTAATCAACATTAGCTTACCGTTTGTTTACCAACATTGCATGTGTATTCTACATTATCTTACCAGTTGTTTACCAACATTACATGTGTGTGCAACATTGTCTTACCAGTTGTTTACCAACATTACATTTGTATTCTACATTATCTTACCGTTTGTTTACCAACATTACATTTGTATTCTACATTGTCTTACCGTTAGTTTATCAACATTGCATGTGTAAGCTACATTATCTTACACTTTGTTTACCAACATTACATTTGTATTCTACATTATCTTACCGTTTGTTTACCAACATTACATTTGTATTCTACATTGTCTTACCGTTAGTTTATCAACATTGCATGTGTAAGCTACATTATCTTACTGTTTGTTTACCAACATTACATTTGTAAGCTACATTATCTTACCGTTTGTTTACCAACATTGCATGTGTAAGCTACATTATCTTACCGTTTGTTTACCAACATTACATTTGTAAGCTACATTATCTTACCGTTTGTTTACCAACATTGCATGTGTAAGCTACATTATCTTACCGTTTGTTTACCAACATTACATTTGTAAGCTACATTATCTTACCGTTTGTTTACCAACATTGCATGTGTATGCTACATTATCTTACCGTTTGTTTTTTGTTGTTGTATAGGTATCTCCCCTTTTACTGGTCAGCCAAAGTCTATTGTGGTAACTGAAGGATCAGTTGCCCGCTTCGCCTGCAAAGTCACGGCGAGTCCTCCTCCCATCATCACCTGGGAGTTCAATCGGGTCACGTTACCCCTGGCAACTGAAAGGTTTGCATTCACAGGATTTCATTATCATGCCAAGTGTTTGAGAGTATTGTAGTCTATAAACTAGTACCTGTTGTCTATAACCAACATTTTGTAGTCTATATATTGTGGTCTATAAGATAGTGTTGTAGTCTTGTACATTTGAATTAGTTGACAGCAGGATATTTCCAGTGTGTATTCATCCATATCCACTGTGGTTTTCTTCATTATCTTTGTGTTCTTCTCTCTCAGAATCACAGTCTTGCCGAGCGGTGTTATGCAAATCCATGGGGTGGGAATGAGGGATGCTGGGAACTATCGTTGTGTTGCGACCAACATTGCCAACCGTCGCCGGAGTACGGAGGCGACTCTCACGATCACTTCAGGTGGGTTAGGGTTTTCAGATCTTAGCATAATCTGTTAATGAGCAGTTATTTTCTTATTTGCTCAGTTACACCCGTGGACCAGAATGCAGTTGTTTTTACTTTGAGTTGTTCATTTATCGTCCGCAGCTCCAAGCCCCAGACTGCCCCAAAGGCCTCGTATCATCGCCGGGCCCCAGAATGCCACGGTGTCGCTACATCAGACCGCAATCCTAGAATGCATGGCGACTGGGTTTCCCCGGCCACTGATCTCCTGGAGCCGTGCCGACAGCAGGTCCATGGATGTTTTCAACACCAGGGTTCTGGGCCACGGCAACCTTATCATCTCTGACATCAAACCCCAACATGGAGGAGTGTATGTGTGTAGAGCCACAACTCCTGGCACACGTAATTACACCATAGCCACGACCAACATCACGGTGCTAGGTAATCTTATTTGTCTCTTCACAAATGCTCAAACTGTCAGTTACATAAGTCCCCTTTGTCTTAGTGAAATCTTCGGTGTTTGCGCCTCTCTAGCACCTCCGTCCTTGGTGGAGTGGCCGGAGAGCCTCACCCGTCCTCGTGCGGGCACTGCCCGCTTTGTGTGCCAGGCTGAAGGGGTTCCCCCACCTCACATCACCTGGATGAAAAACGGAGAGAATGTCCACTCTAACGGACGCATCAAGATGTACAACAGGTGTGAGCTCTAACATATCAGATCACCTGTAGCTAATAACTCTGGTTCTGTTCATGTCGTCATCCAATAGAAATCCCTGTCTCCTCAACAGACCACCCATTGTATGCATGTATGTTCAATTAAACAGAAACCATGATTCTTTCAACCCTCAGACAGTTGCATAGTCTTCATTTGTTTGCTGGAAACTCTGTGTCAATGAAAAATTCATCAACCCTTCCTCAGAGTAGAAGGGAAGCTGAATAATTTACAAATGCACTAATGGCGTTTCAGTTGATATCCCACTAGTGTGCGTCCTCTGCTTGTATCAATGTGTTGGGACGGTTTGGGTGGAGCAGATGAGAGGCAGGTGGAGTATTGGTAGGGGAAGTCTAATATGGCCGTCTGTTCTTTAATCCCTCAGTAAACTGGTAATCAACCAGATCATCGCTGAGGATGACGCAATCTACCAGTGCCAGGCTGAGAATGTGCAGGGCTCGGTTCTGTCCATGGCCCGTCTCATAGTGGTGATGTCAGAGGACCGACCCAGTGCGCCCAGGAACCTCAGGGCTGACTCTGTTTCCAGCTCTGCCATCCTGCTGGCGTGGGAGCGGCCAATGTACAACTCGGATAAAGTCATAGCCTACTCTGTGCACTACATGAAGGCTGAAGGTGAGATAAGACGGCCCACTCCGAAATACTTTTCTATGTCGCGTCCTTTCATAAACAGATTGTCTGATGTTTGCAGGAGTAATGTGTTTATATGTATTTGTGTATCTCATATTGTATCTCATATTGATGACATTGGTTGCCCCGGGGGTTGACCCTGTTTAAAGCGCTGGGCGCCTCCTACTTCCTCTTTGAATGTGGAAGATTAAGCATCTGTTGTTGATTGGTTGCTGGGCAGAGGTCAAGGAAAATAATGATTACCCCACGGAAGAAAGAACCGCAGTTTTGTCTGTACCAACAGGACTTGCCTTCGACAGAACATCTCTTGGCCTGCGTTTGTGTTGTAAATGTGCCGAACACATCCGTGAGATGCAGCAGAGACAGGAAGTGTTTGTTACAATACAATGGCAACACTGTAGTCACTTAATCCCAGTCCGGCACGACTGGACGTTTAGCCATCCTGGGAACCTGTATTGTTGATGAAGAGGCACTAAGAGTCACATTTGAACAATGTAACAATTCAGCCCACATTTTATCCAGTTCATTCAGGCACTGTTGTTCACCACCGGCTATTCATTTTGTTGTATAGGTCGAATGTACAAAATACATGCAGCAAAAGGACCACCTGCTGGGCCATGTAAGGAATTGGGAAGTTAACGGAAGCAAGTTAGAAAACCTTTTCTCCTCGAATAACTGCCATCTGTCATGGATTTGGTGCACTTTATTAGGATTTTGTGACACATTCTGACCAGTCCCAGAGAATGGTTGGCTGATTGACAGGAGAGGTCATAGACACAGTATTGGCACTAAATGGAGATTTGAATGAAAGGAGAAACTAATTAGTCGACATGTTGAAGTGTAAATCCAACAGAGGATATTCTGTCAAAGCTGTGGGAGAGTAGAATCTGGGCCAGGAGGGCCAGGAGGGCGGGTTGGGTGTCTTTTCAGGGAGGTTTCTGAGGCCTCAAGGATCTTGATTACCAGAAATCAGACTGGACCTTTCAGTACTTCCTGACTGCATGGAGGTCTTTTGTAGTAAAGGTGTTAATTAAACTGGTGTCAGGCAAAGACAGTGTGATAATTGAATGTTGGAATTCGGTGTTGTGAATTCAAATGTGTAGAAAAACGTAATTTAGATTGAGTTGACACATTTATAAAGTGCCCATAGTGATTAGGCCTGACCCCCACTCCTAAAGACACCCATAATGCTGAAGTAGCAGGCGCCTCAACATTACATGGAGGTTATTAAAGACAAAGGGATTATGGGCTAATTGCTTTGTGTAATTAGAGAAAAAAGTTGAATGACGCTTAAGGAAAGTCAAATGTTTTTGTTTAGTCGTTCCCCCTTTTAGAGCGTTAAACGGTTGGAACTAATAGACCTCTCTGAACTGCTTCTCTGTACAAGCAGCTTACAGAAGCTCAGTCATTGTGTTTTCTGAAGCGTTTCTCCTCCTGCTTCCCTCACACCAGGCCTGAACAACGAGGAATATCAGGTTGTCATTGGTAATGACACGACCCGGTACATTATTGACGACCTGGAGGCTGCGAGGAACTACACTTTCTACATTGTGGCCTACATGCCGATGGGAGCAAGTCGAATGTCCGACCACGTGTTCCAGCACACTCTGGAGGACGGTGAGGCACTGCCGTTAGTTGGCACGTACACAAACGTACTCTCCTCCACTCCGGCTTGTAGCAGGCTAAACCTATGAAACAACAGGGAATGTGCACTGACCAGACTGACCAAGACACAAGGAAGATAATTCCCTCACGTCTAATCTGTAGCAACAGTAACCACAAATGACTAGGGAATTGTTGTCTGACATTTGAAAATGACACTGAACACGTCATAGGAATTAGACGCTAGCAAGTTCATGGAATAAAATAGTATTGTAATAGAATGAGATCAGATGATTGACCTGGCTGATATGCAGACCGATTTTCTAACACTTTGACAGTAGCACATTGATAAACAGACTGGTGGCTGTAGACTGACTACTCTGTCTTTCCACATTGATAAACAGACTGGTGGCTGTAGACTGACTACTCTGTCCCTCCACATTGATAAACAGACTGGTGGCTGTAGACTGACTACTCTGTCTTTCCACATTGATAAACAGACTGGTGGCTGTAGACTGACTACTCTGTCCCTCCACATTGATAAACAGACTGGTGGCTGTAGACTGACTACTCTGTCTTTCCACATTGATAAACAGACTGGTGGCTGTAGACTGACTACTCTGTCCCTCCACATTGATAAACAGACTGGTGGCTGTAGACTGACTACTCTGTCCCTCCACATTGATAAACAGACTGGTGGCTGTAGACTGACTACTCTGTCTTTCCACATTGATAAACAGACTGGTGGCTGTAGACTGACTACTCTGTCCCTCCACATTGATAAACAGACTGGTGGCTGTAGACTGACTACTCTGTCTTTCCACATTGATAAACAGACTGGTGGCTGTAGACTGACTACTCTGTCCCTCCACATTGATAAACAGACTGGTGGCTGTAGACTGACTACTCTGTCCCTCCACATTGATAAACAGACTGGTGGCTGTAGACTGACTACTCTGTCCCTCCACATTGATAAACAGACTGGTGGCTGTAGACTGACTACTCTGTCTTTCCACATTGATAAACAGACTGGTGGCTGTAGACTGACTACTCTGTCCCTCCACATTGATAAACAGACTGGTGGCTGTAGACTGACTACTCTGTCTTTCCACATTGATAAACAGACTGGTGGCTGTAGACTGACTACTCTGTCCCTCCACATTGATAAACAGACTGGTGGCTGTAGACTGACTACTCTGTCCCTCCACATTGATAAACAGACTGGTGGCTGTAGACTGACTACTATGTCCCTCCACATTGATAAACAGACTGGTGGCTGTAGACTGACTACTCTGTCCCTCCACATTGATAAACAGACTGGTGGCTGTAGACTGACTACTCTGTCCCTCCACATTGATAAACAGACTGGTGGCTGTAGACTGACTACTCTGTCTTTCCACATTGATAAACAGACTGGTGGCTGTAGACTGACTACTCTGTCCCTCCACATTGATAAACAGACTGGTGGCTGTAGACTGACTACTCTGTCCCTCCACATTGATAAACAGACTGGTGGCTGTAGACTGACTACTCTGTCCCTCCACATTGATAAACAGACTGGGGGCTGTAGACTGACTACTCTGTCCCTCCACATTGATAAACAGACTGGTAGCTGTAGACTGACTACTCTGTCCCTCCACAGTGCCTCTACGTGCCCCAGAACTCAGTCTCACCAGCCGCAGCCCCACAGACATTCAGATGTCCTGGCAGCCTCTGGCACCCAAGCTGAGCCGTGGCCAGGTTTCAGCCTACCGTCTGTCTTACCGTACTAGTGCCGACCAGGCCATCACCCAGTTGGAGCTGGCTGGGGAGAAGACTCATCATCTACTACAGGGCCTGCATTCTGACACCATCTACCTGGTCCGCATCGCTGCAGCCACCAGTGTGGGCTGGGGAGAACAGTCAGTCTGGACCTCCCACCGCACCCCTAAGGCATCCAGCGCAAAAGGTACCCAAACAGTTACCCTCTGTAGAAGCTCAGTAGAGCAAAGGATGTGTCACCTGATGTGTCACCTGATGTGTCACCTGATGTGGCATGGTACATTATTCACCTGTCATGGTACATTATTCACCTGTCATGGTACATTATTCACCTGTCATGGTACATTATTCACCTGTCATGGTACATTATTCACCTGTCATGGTACATTATTCACCTGTCATGGTACATTATTCACCTGTCATGGTACATTATTCACCTGTCATGGTACATTATTCACCTGTCATGGTACAGTATTCACCTGTCATGGTACAGTATTCACCTGTCATGATACATTATTCACCTGTCATGGTACATTATTCACCTGTCATGGTACATTATTCACCTGTCATGATACATTATTCACCTGTCATGGTACATTATTCACCTGTCATGCACACAAGGAAACATCATATTTTAACAATGGGACCATAGATATCTCTGCACATAGACAATGGCTTATCTCTAACCCTTTCTTCTAACCAGTCCTCTGCTGAGCATTTGTTACCTAAGAGAAGAACTTGCTCTAATAATCTTGTTAAGTCATTGTTATTATGTTTGTGACTCTGTGAACTTTGGCCTCTGCAGAGTCAGTAACATTGGAATGGCTTCAGTCGTGGGTCATTAACAGAGGCAGCCAGGCCTCAATGTGAGAGGGTGAACAGGGCTGTATACACCTCCATCTAAGCTTCAATCGTGGGGGAAGGGACTTCTAGCACAGGGTTGCACTCTCTCAAACACAGTGCCTCAGATGGTTGCTATGCCTCTAATCACAGATCTCTCCCCACAGTGCCTCAGATGGTTGCTATGTCTCTAATCACAGATCTCTCCCCACAGTGCCTCAGATGGTTGCTATGCCTCTAATCACAGATCTCTCCCCACAGTGCATCAGATGGTTGCTATGCCTCTAATCACAGATCTCCCCCCACAGTGCCTCAGATGGTTGCTATGTCTCTAATCACAGATCTCTCCCCACAGTATCTCAGATGGTTGCTATGCCTCTAATCACAGATCTCTCCCCACAGTGCATCAGGTGGTTGCTATGCCTCTAATCACAGATCTCCCCCCACAGTGCCTCAGATGGTTGCTATGCCTCTAATCACAGATCTCTCCCCACAGTGCCTCAGATGGTTGCTATGCCTCTAATCACAGATCTCTCCCCACAGTGCCTCAGATGGTTGCTATGCCTCTAATCACATATCTCCCTCCACAGTGCCTCAGATGGTTGCTATGCCTCTAATCACAGATCTCTCCCCACAGTGCCTCAGATGGTTGCTATGCCTCTAATCACAGATCTCTCCCCACAGTGCCTCAGATGGTTGCTATGCCTCTAATCACATATCTCCCTCCACAGTGCCTCAGATGGTTGCTATGCCTCTAATCACAGATCTCTCCCCACAGTGCCTCTGGCTCCGGAGCTGCAGTTGGAGCCTCTAAATTGCACCACCATCACAGTGCACTGGCAGCTGGCACCCGGAAACTCAGCCAGTGTCCAGGGTTACAGGCTGTTCTACCATGAGGAGAGCCAGGCTGAGAGTTCACCCATCCAGCTGCGTACTCAGGACACCAGGCACACCATCGGAGGCCTGGGTGAGTCGAACCTATGATCTGATTATTTCTATTGCTGGGTTAAGAATCCAGTCTAATCCATGCTAATATGATATTTATTAGCATTATTGACAACTTTGCTTTTGTCAAAAGATTCCTCCATTTGCACCAATTGCAGGCTTTGCGACCCTTGGTTTTCTGCTTGTCAATTTGTTGAGGTAATTTACAGACATTTCACCCAATGCATCCAGAAGCAATTCCCACTAGTTGATTGGCACTTCTTATGGCCTGACGGGTTCCTGAAGAAAGTTCTTAGTTTCTGGCCAGTTTGAGCCTGTAATCGATCCCACAAACTCTGTTGCTCCAGATACTGAACTTGTCTAAATAAGGCAAGTTTTATAGCTTCTTTAATAAGCAGTTTTCAGCTGTGCTATCTTAATCGTAAAAGGGTTTTCTAATGATCAATTTGCCTTTTTTTTAAGTATAAACTTGGATTAGCAAACATGCCATTGAAACACAGTCAAACACAGTCAAACACAGTCACGCTTCATTTACAACATTAACAATGTCTACACTGTGTTTCTGTAAAAAACATGTTTTACCCCAAACCTTTGAACGGTGGTGTTCCTCACTAAAGTAGCAAGCAAAAGACCAGTCACAATGTGTTGTTAAAAACAGTACATGTGGTCACTCTGTATTTTCAGTTTATTTTCACGAGGATCAGAATTCACCCATTAGTTTGGGAAGCAACAAATCAGAAAACAACCAGCAAGAACATCTATTGACAGCCAAACCCAATGAGTGATTCACTGGCCATTCTTTTCATGTGAATTGTAGGGGCTCCTATCCAAAAGTACAAATAGAGCCCAACCTCCTGTGACCTCACACCCCTGTGACCTCACACCCCTGTGACCTCACACCCCCAGCCCGGCTTCCAAGGCGTGGTCCGCTTAACAGCTTTAGAAATATCTGCTAGCTGAGACTGAGGAAGGGCATATGCTGGTTCTCTGGGTCAAATACATTTTGCCATGTTGGCGAGTGTGGATATAAAGGCTGTCCCACGCCACTGCAGTGGACAACTGACCATCTGTGGCTGGAGGAGGTCAGCCAGGTGGCCCAGCAGCTGAATTTTAAATCAGGAAGTTCTAGCACTGGGCCCTGATTAGAATACATTAGAGGGTGTGGCCACTCCCCCTTTCACTTTCTGTTATTATGGTACAGTACAGTGGGGTCAAATGGTCTTTCTGTGAGGGGGCAATAAAGACGACTGCAGGAACCTCGACGTTTGACACCAGGCATTGTTCAGAATACCACAGTGCTACTGGAGTGAGTGGATTATAAATGCGGTACTTTAGGAATGTTTGTTGTTTAGATTGAGTAATCCTTATACATTCTGATGCATTTTTATAGATAAAGTGTGAGGTTAAACCGATTGGTCAGAAAATATATAATCATATGGCTTTTTGTAAAAAAGAAATGCCTGGAATACTTTACATAATAGGTAATCTGTAGTAATAAAATATTATGATAGATACAACCAAAACACAAATGGTTTTATATTAGTTTCTAATTTAAATGGCCTAAATGAACTCCATTGTGTTTAATAGAAGAGCTGGCAGAGGTGTAGTCCATGGGTGTCATTAGAGAGGGGGGAGCTGGGATTGTATAATGTGTTTTATGGCTGTTCTGAGTACAGCCATTGGTGGAACATTCACATCAAAGGCTTTCACTTAGACTGTGGTGCCACAAAAGAGACTTTGTTGACCCAGATCAAAACAAATTTGCCTCTTTAAGACTTGGGCCAGTTAAAAACAAATCTAGTTAAAGAAAATATATTTTTTTTAAACACACAGAAATGATGGGAACAATTACATTTTTAGTTTGAAGTTGATTTCACCATATGGTGATTTTAGGTTGATTTCATTTTGTGGAGAGTTAAACAGTGTCCGATACTCTTACTACATTTGAACACCACTGGAAAGGGCAAAACCTTTTGATTTTATTTACTAGGATTAAATGACATGTTCGGATTTATATCCCTTCATCAACTCTTCTGATGAGCAGAAGTGGATTCTTTAAACTTGCTTTTCCTCACTGTAAAACGGATTACTGTTTGAGCTTGTAGAAAACACTCTTTTTTCTCCACGCATCGTCGCCCTTCCGGCTCCATGACATGTCAGCGATATATGGAAAGATTTAGATGTAATTCAAATGTGAATTCAACACTCTCCATGTGACGGGAATACATTGTATTTTCTGAAAATATGTCAACTAACGGAGGGTTTTTCCTGTGCAAAGGAACCTTTTGACATATAACAGTGACACTGAATTGAAAACCACAGCCACACAAAACATGAATAATGTAGTATTATGAACAACACCTGTGTGCCTGATGAGTACTGTAGATCTCTGAGTACTGTAGATCTCTGAGTACTGTAGATCTCTGAGTACTGTAGATCTCTGAGTACTGTAGATCTCTGATTACTGTAGATCTCTGAGTACTGTAGATCTCTGAGTAATGTAGATCTCTGAGTACTGTAGATCTCTGAGTACTGTAGATCTCTGAGTACTGTAGATCTCTGAGTACTGTAGATCTCTGAGTACTGTAGATCTCTGAGTACTGTAGATCTCTGAGTACTATAGATCTCTGAGTACTATAGATCTCTGAGTACTGTGGATCTGCTGTTACTTTGTTGGGTCAATGATGCTCTTAAGATCACAAATAACCTGCCTTTATAACAGAAATAATATACTCATATAGTTGGGTTACAAATATGTTGAGAAAAGACACAAGCTCTGCTCAGGCTATTGCTAATTTATCACTTAAGGCCATTCCGTTTGACTGAAAGGATTCCCTTGTGTGAGGAATGTGAAAGGTTATAACTCAGTGTGTAAATGACATGGTGTTGAAATACGGGGGTCCTCCCACTCATGTTTATTCTTCCCGTGGCCCTAGCCTGGGTTAAAATACCTCCCATATGGCCCTAGCCTGGGTTAAAATACCTCCCATATGGCCCTAGCCTGGGTTAAAATACCTCCCATATGGCCCTAGCCTGGGTTAAAATACCTCCCATATGGCCCTAGCCTGGGTGAAAATACCTCCCATATGGCCCTAGCCTGGGTTAAAATACCTCCCATATGGCCCTAGCCTGGGTTAAAATACCTCCCATACTGCCTTCCAGATATTTTGAACTCAGGCCATCATTTGGTAAAATAGTAATTGTGTGAATGTTAACAGAGTGTGTGTGTGTGTGTGTGTGTGTGTGTGTGTGTGTGTGTGTGTGTGTGTGTGTGTGTGTGTGTGTGTGTGTGTGTGTGTGTGTGTGTGTGTGTGTGTGTGTGTGTGTGTGTGTGTGTGTGTGTGTGTGTGTGTGTGTGTGTGTGTGTGTGTGTGTGTGTGTGTGTGTGAGAATGTGTCAGAGGCAGATATGTTCTCCCCCTATGATAAATGCTAGGCTGTAGGTCAGTGTGTTAGTTGACATTTATGGCCCCTGCTCAGACCCGGCTTACTGTGGCCCTCTCCCATTCTCAAGGCAGAACAAAGCCTTAGGGGCCCACAGGATCTGCAGAGGGGTTGTAAAAAGTCAGGTGACCACAGACCGCTGAAGAATTCTGCTCAAATACAAACTGTCTTCATAATTTACAGATGGAGCATAGACGGGCAAATTTACGGTCAAGTAAACCACTCTACTTTTGCAGTTGGTCTTCGGCAGTGAACATGTTTTAATTTGCTCAGGCAAACTAATGCTCAACCGTTTTGCTGTAAGTTTTAGTGAGAACTAGGAGGAAACCTGGTCTCTTGAATCCACACACAGGGGTCATTATTGGCCGTTAGCAGGAGGCAAATGAAGCATCTCTTATCTTTGTGGGGGATTAGATGATGAGTAGACCTGGACTTAATACACATCTCCCTTTGGCCAGTGGTCATTGTTAATACTGGTGGATGCATGCAGGGTGACTAAACAGAGGGGAGGGTTGAGGGGTGGGTTGAGGGGACGGTTGAGGGGAGGGTTGAGGGGTGGGTTGAGGGGAGGGTTGAGGGGAGGGTTGAGGGGTGGGTTGAGGGGAGGGTTGTGGGGGGTTGAGGGGAGGGTTGAGGGGGCGACTGGTCTCCAAACATGGAGATTCCTGTTATCCCAAACTTCTTACATCATTTGCTATCTATGTCCGGAAAGATAAATGTTTATATTTTCTACTGAACTACTAGCAGAAAAATTAAAGCAATTATGAACATAAACAGACAGTTACTCTTTATGGTAGCCTTACATATTTGGTTATGCATATATCATTTCTAAGATATGGCCAAATTAAGAGATCTGCTATTTCTTTTCTCCCTTTCTGCTGGCACTGTTTCGGCACTATTTTGCTATCACTTATCACTCATTGCTTTTTGTGGGGCTCTTGGTGTTTTTCACTCCTTTTTGCTCAGATCCTCTGCTTGACCCTTCCCCCTCAGACCAGTGTCCATAACCCCCTTATTTGGCAGGATTTAGCCTGCCCAGATTCCATGTCAAAGGTCATGGCCCAGATGTCACAGCCTCCCCCCTCTACTGCATAATTACGGCAGGCCAATTGTGCTGTGAGGCTGGGCAGGGGTGGTGTTGGGGGCAGGGGTGGGGGAGCCTGACCGCTCCTCTTCATTGATGGACACTGGGGCCGGAACAAAAGCCCCTGGGATTGTCCGCAGGCAACAGCCTGGTCACCACAGAGGGAGTGGGACATGAGACATATCATCTATTTGTGAACAATTTGGTCTTCACCTCTGCCTAGAGAATGTAAAGATATAGGAAGCTCCCAAATTAACTGAGTGGTGTACTGTAAATATGACTTCGGTCATTTGTCATTTTACCAATTGATCTTTTTTTAAATGGAACGAGAAAAGAATGCAACTGTTTATTTTGTCCTAATTTCACACCAGTGCTTTTCCATCTTGATATGATACCTGATAGGGGACCACAAAGCTTCAAAGACACGCTTAGGTTGTTCTTCTCCCTTCCTGCAAGTCACTTCTTTATCTTTGCCCATTTAGTCTCTGAGAAGAGAAGAGAGGGGGGTCTTTAGGAAGGAAAGGAGAGGCTGAACTCGTATTCCACACCCATGACCTCAGATTCCTTCTGAGTTTTATCTAGGCCTGACCTGCTGGCCTGAGTCTGGCTCCACTGAAACTCCTCAGGGCTTGAGGTTTCTACCCCTCACATTCACCGCCAGCCTCTCATTGGCCTGACTCCACCCCCTGGACCCTGCCACAGCCTCTCATTGGCCCGACTCCACCCCCTGGACCCTCCCACAGCCTCAAACCCTTCAGATCAATCCCAGATACACACTGTTCTGTTTTAGCTTTTGGAGCTTGACCGGTAGTGAACGTAATGAGACGTTTAACAAAGTCATTGGATTTTTGACTGTAATTGGTTTCACGCTTGAAATGTTTGTATAGCCTGCTAAACGGAAATGTATACACACACCTGTAATAAATGTGGCCTTTTCGAACGATAACAACCTGTTCCTGGTTTACTGTAGAAACTTCAAATAATTTTGTTTCAACTTGGCATCATGCCTGACTGAGGTAATTGATCAGTTTAGGAAGTGGCTAAATTTAAAACACCTACGTCTTCCAGGCTGTTTAAATAAAAGTGTTTGTGGTTTACCACACCAGGTTTGTCAGATTATCAACATGGATTATTCTGGGATTGTTCCGACATATATCATCTAACTAACTCACGTTTCTGTTTCTCTGTTGAGACATGACTGCTCCTCTCAACACGTTTGTGCTGGAGTGCCACCTAGTGGTCATGTCCTACACTGCATTTCTGTTCCCTGGTGATCTTGATTATCCATTTATTAGTACTTGCAATCTGTTTATTTTTTCTATACAGTTTTCTAGTTTCTTTCCTCCATAAACTCTGTTTTAACGATGTCATCACACAACCCTATAATTAGTGTTGTGCTGTAAGAGATATAAAGCACTATAGTTCACAGTATATAATATACTATATGAGTAATGATGGGTGACATGTTTGTATTTCCTGGGAGACAGCAAGCCATTAGTTTGATAGACCTCCAGCTATTTCAGGACGTTCCTTAAGACTGGATCACGTGCCTGCAATGGCCTGTGTTACTATATTATCAGGTTGTAGAATTGATATGCATCAGACAGGATTAAAGTAGGATCTTTTATTTAAATACACATTGTATTCTGGTTCGTCCAAGATCACATTATGTCACAGTCTATCTAGGAAAGTAAGAAGGCAATCTAATCAGATATAAAGTGAAACATTTTGATAAAGTGTTTGACCTGAACTTTTCTAAGTTGTCTTAGTTAACTCGTTACAGAGACTTACCAGCCTTTGTTCTATCTAAGCTCTGTCTTCCCCTCTGGGCATTGTCCTGTGATCTAACTCCCTTGTCCTGGAGCTGAAAGGATTGGTCAGCAGATCTGGATAGATGGCAAGAGCTGGGCTCCTCTATTCTGCCTGAAATGGCCCAGTGACAAAGTGATGGATATCAGAGTGTCTCTATTGTGTTTCGTGAGCAGAACCTTTCCAGCGCCCTCATTACTCCCTAATGCAACCATGTGGACAGAGACACTGTAGGTCATATTGATCCACTGGCGTATCTCTGGAGCCACTTTATTAGGTACACCAGCTTGTTAATGCAAAGAGACAAACAGGAGGTTACACAGAGAAGATGATTTGACACCAATGACAGAGAGAACACTACAGGGGGTCCAATCCTGTTGTTGGACACAGAGAACACTACAGGGGGTCCAATCCTGTTGTTGGACACAGAGAACACTACAGGGGGTCCAATCCTGTTGTTGGACACAGAGAACACTACAGGGGGTCCAATCCTGTTGTTGGACACAGAGAACACTACAGGGGGTCCAATCCTGTTGTTGGACACAGAGAACACTACAGGGGGTCCAATCCTGTTGTTGGACACAGAGAACACTACAGGGGGTCCAATCCTGTTGTTGGACACAGAGAACACTACAGGGGGTCCAATCCTGTTGTTGGACACAGAGAACACTACAGGGGGTCCAATCCTGTTGTTGGACACAGAGAACACTACAGGGGGTCCAATCCTGTTGTTGGACACAGAGAACACTACAGGGGGTCCAATCCTGTTGTTGGACACAGAGAACACTACAGGGGGTCCAATCCTGTTGTTGGACACAGAGAACACTACAGGGGGTCCAATACTGTTGTTGGCCACAGAGAACACTACAGGGGGTCCAATACTGTTGTTGGACACAGAGAACACTACAGGGGGTCCAATCCTGTTGTTGGACACAGAGAACACTACAGGGGGTCCAATCCTGTTGTTGGACACAGAGAACACTACAGGGGGTCCAATACTGTTGTTGGACACAGAGAACACTACAGGGGGTCCAATCCTGTTGTTGGACACAGAGAACACTACAGGGGGTCCAATACTGTTGTATGACACAGAGAACACTACAGGGGGTCCAATACTGTTGTATGACACAGAGAACACTACAGGGGGTCTAATCCTGTTGTTGGACACAGAGAACACCTCAGGGGGTCCAATACTGTTGTATGACACAGAGAACACTACAGGGGGTCCAATACTGTTGTATGACACAGAGAACACTACAGGGGGTCTAATCCTGTTGTAGGACACAGAGAACACTACAGGGGGTCTAATCCTGTTGTTGGACACAGAGAACACCTCAGGGGGTCCAATACTGTTGTAGGACACAGAGAACACTACAGGGGGTCCAATACTGTTGTATGACACAGAGAACACTACAGGGGGTCTAATCCTGTTGTTGGACACAGAGAACACCTCAGGGGGTCCAATACTGTTGTATGACACAGAGAACACTACAGGGGGTCTAATCCTGTTGTTGGACACAGAGAACACTACAGGGGGTCTAATCCTGTTGTTGGACACAGAGAACACCTCAGGGGGTCCAATCCTGTTGTTGGACACAGAGAACACTACAGGGGGTCCAATACTGTTGTAGGACACAGAGAACACTACAGGGGGTCTAATACTGTTGTAGGACACAGAGAACACCTCAGGGGGTCCAATACTGTTGTAGGACACAGAGAACACCTCAGGGGGTGTGAGGAGTTTCCCACACACATTTGCTCTGTTGTTTGGGTCTTAGGTCATTCGGTCAGATAATGGTCATTATCTTGACCGCCTGCTCTGTCTTCTGGCATAATGGTCTGTGTTTACCCTGTTCTGCTAAGACCGTGTAGCGATGTTTACAACCGTGAACGCTATCTAAATGTTCTCATTCTGTGCTTATTCATTCAGACCCCAGAAAGAAGTACCATGTCAAACTCCTGGCATTCAATTTCATGGGAGATGGTTATCAAGCCGACCAAACCATCAGCACCCCTGGATGTGTCTGTAAGTTCTTCACACATCACAATCAACCATTGTATAATGGATTAAATATATAAATATCTTTCTCTAATCAGATCATGAACGTTATTTAAACCTGACTGCTCTTTTCCCGTGTGTATCAGCGGTGCGTGATCGTCTGGTTCCTCCTCCACCACCCCCCCATCACGTGTATGTCAGGGCCAACAGCTCGTCTACCGTGTTCCTTCACTGGGGGCGTCCGGCCTTCACCTCCAGCCAGACGGTTAACTACACAATTCGCTGTAACCCTGTGGGCCTTCAGAATGCCTCCCTGGTGCTCTACCTGCAGACGTAGGTGTCCTAATATAATAGTAGGGTATAGCATATGTACTGCATATATAATAGTAGGGTATAGCATATGTACTGCATATATAATAGTAGGGTATAGCATATGTACTGCATATATAATAGTAGGGTATAGCATATGTACTGCATATATAATAGTAGGGTATAGCATATGTACTGCATATATAATAGTAGGGTATAGCATATGTACTGCATATATAATAGTAGGGTATAGCATATGTACTGCATATATAATAGTAGGGTATAGCATATGTACTGCATATATAATAGTAGGGTATAGCATATGTACAGCATATATAATAGTAGGGTATAGCATATGTACTGCATATATAATAGTAGGGTATAGCATATGTACTGCATATATAATAGTAGGGTATAGCATATGTACTGCATATATAATAGTAGGGTATAGCATATGTACTGCATATATAATAGTAGGGTATAGCATATGTACTGCATATATAATAGTAGGGTAGTAGCATATGTACTGCATATATAATAGTAGGGTATAGCATATATATGTACTGCATATATAATAGTAGGGTATAGCATATGTACTGCATATATAATAGTAGGGTATAGCATATGTACTGCATATTTACTAGTAGGGTATAGCATATGTACTGCATATATAATAGTAGGGTATAGCATATGTACTGTATATATAATAGTAGGGTATAGCATATGTACTGCATATATAATAGTAGGGTATAGCATATGTACTGCATATATAATAGTAGGCCCTATAGCATATGTACTGCATATATAATAGTAGGGTATAGCATATGTACTGCATATATAATAGTAGGGTATAGCATATGTATGTGCATATATACTAGTAGGGTATAGCATATGTACTGCATATATACTAGTAGGGTATAGCATATGTACTGCATATATACTAGTAGGGTATAGCATATGTACTGCATATATACTAGTAGGGTATAGCATATGTACTGGGGATATAATGTAGGGCTAGCATATATAATAGTAGGGTATAGCATATGTACTGCATATATAATAGTAGGGTATAGCATATGTACTGCATATATAATAGTAGGGTATAGCATATGTACTGCATATATAATAGTAGGGTATAGCATATGTACTGCATATATAATAGTAGGGTATAGCATATGTACTGCATATATAATAGTAGGGTATAGCATATGTACTGCATATATAATAGTAGGGTATAGCATATGTACTGCATATATAATAGTAGGGTATAGCATATGTACTGCATATATACTAGTAGGGTATAGCATATGTACTGGGGATATAGTGTCACCAGGCTAGTATGTGTCCTAATATACTAGTAGGGTATAGCATATGTACTGGGGATAAAGTGTCACCAGGCTAGTATGTGTCCTAATATACTAGTAGGGTATAGCATATGTACTGGGGATATAGTGTCACCAGGCTAGTATGTGCCCTAATATACTAGTAGGGTATAGCATATGTACTGGGGATATAGTGTCACCAGGCTAGTATGTGCCCTAATATACTAGTAGGGTATAGCATATGTACTGGGGATATAGTGTCACCAGGCTAGTATGTGTCCTAATATACTAGTAGGGTATAGCATATGTACTGGGGATATAGTGTCACCAGGCTAGTATGTGTCCTAATATACTAGTAGGGTATAGCATATATACTGGGGATATAGTGTCACCAGGCTAGTATGTGCCCTAATATAATAGTAGGGTATAGCATATGTACTGGGGTTAAAGTGTCACCAGGCTAGTATGTGTCCTAATATACTAGTAGGGTATAGCATATGTACTGGGGATATAGTGTCACCAGGCTAGTATGTGCCCTAATATACTAGTAGGGTATAGCATATGTACTGGGGATATAGTGTCACCAGGCTAGTATGTGCCCTAATATACTAGTAGGGTATAGCATATGTACTGGGGTTAAAGTGTCACCAGGCTAGTATGTGTCCTAATATACTAGTAGGGTATAGCATATGTACTGGGGTTAAAGTGTCACCAGGCTAGTATGTGCCCTAATATACTAGTAGGGTATAGCATATGTACTGGGGTTAAAGTGTCACCAGGCTAGTATGTGCCCTAATATACTAGTAGGGTATAGCATATGTACTGGGGTTAAAGTGTCACCAGGCTAGTATGTGCCCTAATATACTAGTAGGGTATAGCATATGTACTGGGGTTAAAGTGTCACCAGGCTAGTATGTGCCCTAATATACTAGTAGGGTATAGCATATGTACTGGGGTTAAAGTGTCACCAGGCTAGTATGTGTCCTAATATACTAGTAGGGTATAGCATATGTACTGGGGATATAGTGTCACCAGGCTAGTATGTGTCCTAATATACTAGTAGGGTATAGCATATGTACTGGGGTTAAAGTGTCACCAGGCTAGTATGTGCCCTAATATACTAGTAGGGTATAGCATATGTACTGGGGATATAGTGTCACCAGGCTAGTATGTGTCCTAATATACTAGTAGGGTATAGCATATGTACTGGGGATATAGTGTCACCAGGCTAGTATGTGCCCTAATATACTAGTAGGGTATAGCATATGTACTGGGGTTAAAGTGTCACCAGGCTAGTATGTGTCCTAATATACTAGTAGGGTATAGCATATGTACTGGGGTTAAAGTGTCACCAGGCTAGTATGTGTCCTAATATACTAGTAGGGTATAGCATATATACTGGGGTTAAAGTGTCACCAGGCTAGTATGTGCCCAACACCATACAATTAAAGCTTAGAATTGACACTTTAAGCATTTACAAATGTACAACTGTACTTAGATTGGATCCAAGCATTTGTTTGTCCAATAGGCAAAGTAAAGCTTCTGATTAATAATCTCCTTATGAATATATTTGTGTCGTTGTGTTTATCTTCTCCATCTCCAGTGCTGAGCAGAACATCTTAGTCCCAGACCTTGAGCCCAACACCAGGTATGAGTTTGCTGTCCGTCTGCACCTGGACCAGCTCTCCAGCCCCTGGAGTCCTGTGGTTTACCAGAGCACTCTGCCAGAAGGTGAGCATTGATATTGGTCTGGCCTCCTGTACCCATTGAACAATATTTCACAGTCACATGACTCATTTCTTCTGGGCCCCAAATTGATTTCTTAGCGAACTAAAATATATAAATACTTACTTCAGTAGTTGTGCTTGTCTTTGGACTTAATTGTCCTGCAGTAATTTTTCCATGAGGTAATACACACTCAATCACACATGTTGTGAAGTGACATGCCTGAGCTTTCATAATGCTTCACAATAATTGCTCCTCTACAAACAGGTCCTGATACAGGCCTCATATTTACAATGTTTGTCAAAACTCAATCTTTTATCTGGGATTTAGTCTTAAAACTATAATGTTATTCTTTCCCAGCACCCACTCTGCCACCATCAGATGTGAAAGTGACAATGATCGAGGATGACACAGCACTTGTGTCATGGAAAAATCCGGATGAGCCCAACTTGGCAGTGACACGGTACACTATCCTCTACGCTTCCAGGAAGGCTTGGATAGCTGGGGAGTGGCAGGTGCTGCAGAGAGAGGGTGAGGAAAGACTGGCTGTAGAGGTGTGTGTGGGTGTGTGTCTGTGTGTGTGTCTGTGTGTGTGTGTGTGTGTGTGTGTGTGTGTGTGTGTGTGTGTGTGTGTGTGTGTGTGTGGGTGTGGGTGTGGGTGTGGCTATTTGTGTGGATGTGTGTGTGTGGGTGTGTTTGTGTGGGGGGTTGGTCTTTGTGGATTCAAATCACTATAGGTCCACCATTGTCACTCTCTTCATTCAAGTGAATGTAGCATAGGAATTTCAGTTTCAAGTTTGTAGTCAACCTGAACTTCTATGGACAAATGTCATACAGGAAATCCAGCTATATAGCAACACACACACATATAGATTTGGTACTCAAACGTCTCCCATGTGGCAGTAAGTAATATTGGCCAGCTGCAAGTGTCCTGCTCGTGGATAAAGAACACAGATCCTGGATAGCATTGAGGTAATTGATAGCAGATGATTTCAGGAAATGTGAGGCATCTGATCTTTCCAACTAAGCCGCTGCTGAGAGGTCAAAAGCAAAGCTGTTCACAAAGACCTCGTGGCCCAGCCCCCCACCATTGTAAATCAGCCGCTGCCCAACCGTTACTGCTGGGACCGCTGGATGGTGGGTGGTACTGTGTGGGTCCGGGGGAGGGATAAAGCCCATGACCTCTGACCTTCCCCTGACAAGCTGGTCACAAATAGCCCATCATATACCATTAATTTTTTTACTGAGCTGTAAACCCCTGTTCTTCTTGTGTCTGTAGAGTCATGCGTCTAACATACTTTCTGGAGTTCTATATTCATTTATTTTTCATTGAACAACTGCAACAAAAATGAAACTTTTTTAAGTCACTAACCAGTAGTGTCATTATCACCAGGGAGCATCACCATGGCTCTACTGGACAACCTGCAGCCTGGGAACCTCTACCTGGTCAAGGTTTCTGCTTCCAACCAGATGGGAGACGGGCCGTTCTCACACGCCGTAGAACTGGTGGTGCAGAACGATGACTCCTCCTCCGGTCACAACCCCAGGCGTTCCCATGGCTCAGCTACAGGTCAGTAAAGAACTGCATCTCCACGACCAGAGGACTGGTGTCTGATTACTTTTTTATGAAAGGCTTCCCCATGTGACTTCTGTCTTTGTTGACTGATTTTCTCCAACCTTTCTGTGGTTGGTTTTCGTGACGTGAGGTGATGGGTTTGTACAGCACAACCTACCTAAAATCCAATAGTTCCGACTGCACTTTTGATTTCCTGCTAAATTATTTACACGTTATAAAGGTTTGTGAATGTCAGGGGAGGTAACCGTCGGCTACATTGATTTTGATGGACATCGTTGAAATGAAGTACCCAGTCAGGAATGTATTCTCACCTGTCACCAGTCATTGACTCTTCACACATGGCAACTGTCTTGCAGTATTCTCTGGTGGCTTCTACCATCTGGACCAGAAGTCAATGACTGGAATCATTGTGGGGGTTTGCATTGCACTAATCTGCATCATCATCTGTGCTTTCATCCTTGTCTGCAGAGGCAAGAACAGGTAACCCCCCTTTGCTAGAGTGAATTCCATCAGCTGTTCCAAAGTGTTAGAAATGTAAAGGTAATTTTAGAATGAGACCACACATGGAGCATTTACATTGAATGCAGTCTCTACCCAGGCAGAGTTAAATCCCTCTGTGACACTAAATACCAACACCTGCTCAGTGTGCTTTTGTTCCTGGACTTAGCTTCACCCCCAGAACTCATTGTTCCTCATAGTTAATCTATAACTTTACATCCGTTGACCGTTAAAAGTGACAGCTCTGGAAATCAGTCAGTAGAACAAATGTTTTTAGTATAACCAAATAATTGGTACAGAGGCGTCTGAAATATACAGGCTTTGTTTATTAACTCTAAGTTTTAATTGTAATGTTAGCTAGCAGACATAATAAATAACTGTTGGTGGTATTGTCTTATCATGTATTGTGAGGTAATCAACCTTGATCATCATATAATTATAAATAATAAACATAATCTGCTGATTTATAGTTTTAGATTATGGTTATCAATAAACTTTGGGTTATGTCATTAAATTGCTCTCCTAGCCTGTCAGAGTTTACGTCTGACGCAATCTCTATCAAATGTGACCAGAACTGACACTGAGGAAAAACATGTTTTTTATATAAATCTTATATGATTGTTTGAAAGGAAATCCTCAGCTTCTAAAGCCATCAGACCGGGGGCGTCTCAGGCTTCTACTGGAGTCCAACTGGGTTCTGAGGAGCAGACAGAACATCCTGATGTCATGGTGTCGATGCTGAGGTCCGACCATTTCATAGATGCCAAGGTACAGATATGGCTACGTTGCAGCCGTACTCGACTCTGACGTTTGGTTATTGCGTTCAGTCCCCAAAAGCACTTGGACAATAACCGTCATTCATTTCCAGGGTGGTACCAATCTGATTATCAATAGCCTTGGACCGGTTAAGCCCAGAAGCACTGAGAAGAAAAAGACGTGGTTTTCCTTCAGAAGCAAGAAGAAACACAATGAAGACAACAGCCAAGTAAATAATATAATAAAGAAATGTAACGCCGTATTAATTCAGTTGAGTGTGATCGATGCACGATTCTATGTTCACTTTTTCAACATTTTCCAGAGAAAAAGTCATGGGATCTGCTCGTACCAGCCAGGAGTAACGGTGCTGTTCTATAAAGACGAGTCTCCATCATCACCCAACCAGCCCTCCTCCTTGTTCGGCTCAGCTGGTGACACCGAGGGCTCCTCAAACAGCGAGGGAAGCCACGAGACAGGCGACTCAGGTCGTTACTCTAATGACGAGACAGAGATGACAAACCTGTCCTCTGGTCACAGCAGCCGTCCTGTCTCTCTGAGAGCGGAGGAGACCAGTGCGTTAGACTTCAGCCCTGCCCCGGAGAGTGAGGAATCAGAGGAGAAGTATCACCTGGACCTGGAGATTGGAGACCCCTTGGAGAAACCGGGTCACCAGTATCAGGTCTCAGAGGATTCTGTGTCTGTGCAGTAGTCCTCTGTGTGAACCCCTATCAGTACCCAAAGCCCACCACTGTTCTAAAAGACAATGAGCAGAAAGCCAAATATCTAGAAGGCCTTTGGAAGAACTGGGCTCCGGTTTGAGCTCTGATCATTTCTACCAAAGCGTTTTCTTCTAGTGAATGTGTACCTTTTTTATTCTAAATGTTTGTATGTGTTCAAAAAGAAATCCTCACCCACTATGAATGTTTCAAAAGATTGTAAAATGGGAAATGTTACTTTCAGACATTATTTAAGAGAGTTTATCACTGGAGCAAAGGAGAGAGTGAGCCCTTCTTTTGCTAATTATCTACCTCAGTTTACTTCTTGGTAAACTCCAACTATATATGTATTTAATAATAACAGCAACGTATACCTATTAGATGACAGGGGACTCTTTCCTTACATAAAAACTGTTTTTTCCAGATGGCAATAATTTGTTTTTGCTAGGTAAGAGTCATCCCAAGTTTGTACGGTTTAAAGCTCAGATCTGGCTTAAAGCTTTCTTAATAGCTTTTATCACAAGTGGACTAATTCTAAAGTTTTCTATTCCAGAAGCTTTGAGTATTTGGCTGTGGTAGACTGGGGGACAGGTATATACAGTAGAGAATTTGCAGAAATTCTACAGTGAACCAGTATTTTTTCACGATGTATGTTATGTCCTTTTACACATTAGAAACATGCATATGAAAGAATAATGGACCTCTAGTATTATTTGTTTGTTTGTCAATGTGCAGTTTGTCCTGCAGTTGCTCTTTTATACTACCTCTTTTAAAGCATTACTTTTTGTGTTTTTATTCTCCTAAACTCAGGGAACAAGGTTTAGAACATTTGATGAAGCCATGTGTGTTGAGTGCCATGGTTGATTGACAGGGTATCTTCTTAGTTGTGCAGCTGCTCATTGTAGAGGGTGGTTATCTGTAGATCCATCATCTGTTCCTCAGAAATATTGTGCCAGTTACGACTTGAAGCCTTGTGATGCCCTCCTCACAGGTGTTAAAACCGTCTCGTAATTTCAGTTGGAATGATTTGTCTGTGGTTTGGCAGGCTGTCTTGTATTGTTGTTTTTTTGTTCTTTTTTGTTCTTTCGAGAAAATATAAACCGGATATGTTTGTGTTCATATGTTTCAACCCAGCAGACTTTAAAAGTTTTATAAATGGCCTTAATGTGGAAAGGGTTCCTCAGAGGTCAGAGACCAACGGAAGGCCTCCGATACCAAAGCTCAAATTATATGAGGTCTATCTCTGTCCCTGATGGGGAAAATGCAAAGAACGATAGTTTCAAAGAACGATAGTTTCAAAGAACGATAGTTTCGGGGAACGATAGTTTCAGAGAACAATAGATGAATGCCAACATTGTTTAATCATACGAATGTAAGAGAAGAATGGAACGATCACCAAAAAAAGAAATGTTGGCTGATATGTAAAGATAATAGTTACTTTTGTTCTTGAAGTAGTTGATGCATTACCATAGAGTAGAAAATGAAGTTTAGCACTTGTCTGTGGGATTAGTTTTGATTTGATTTTGTGTCCCAGCCAATATGCAGCGGTGACTGATGCTATCATACAAAATAATTGTTTGCTCCCTCTGTTTTTGGTATCTCAGCTGGTTCTTAGGAAACAGGATCATAATGAGATGTTCTTATGTATTCGTCCAAAGATCAGCTGAAACGCTGCTTCTGGGACAAAGCCTTGCACGCGTGTGTGCCTCGTTCTGCCACCAAATGAGTTGAGTTGCAGATTATCTCTCACAAAGTGCCCCAGGGATTTAGGGCCCTTCACGATGGTTAAAGCGACTATTATAATCAATATCATGCACATTAACCTAATCATCTTATTGTCGGGTTCCTTTAGAGTTTTACTGTTGCAACTGGATATGTACATTGTAGGGGATACTTATAAAGAGAGAAATATACAGTATATTTAAGTCCCATGTTGCAGTAGTATTTTCAATCCAAGGATTCCTGACTAGTAGGGTGACTGTTTGCATAAAGTGTTACACAATCAATTTTCCTTTCTTTTGAATAGCAAACAATGTATACCAAAGAATTCAGCTCACCGCTGCACATTAGCAAGAGATCCATTAACTTTAGACAAATCTTTGTAATTTTTCTATGGTTACAAAAGCTTTATTCCCATTTAGGTTTGGACTATATAAAATGGGTTTCTACTAGACCACAAATAAAGAGAAATGTGGTACACTGTTAGTATTTTCTAAACATTTATGCTTTTTATATTTGAAGAAAAATAAATTGACAGAATTTTCTACATTCTTTTTTACTTTTTCTCTCAGGAAGAGAAATGTGTATTATCTTTATTTCTATAGGGTCTTAGATACCCCATTTTCAAGAATGTACCTACAAAATGTTGGTTTTACCTTTGATGCCTAAAATATATTAATGTTTAATGTTTGAAGAATGGTAATACCCCTTTAAACTGTTTTAATAGAACATTTTAACTGAAATTCTGTATTAAACGTCGAGTTCATATTTTATATGTGATATTTTTGTTGTTTTGGTTCACATTTACAACAGTAGTTCTATGTATTGTTATACTTTCCAGTGACTGCAATAGCTCAAACTTGGATTAGACAGGCTATTATAAAGCAGTTGCTATCAGAATTGTTGTTGTCTTTTGTAGTAGAGGAACGTCATTCTTTAAGGTCCTGTCGAATGTTGGATTGTTTGATCCTTAGTGGTGAATGTCCATTAAGTTGAAACCGTTATCTACCTCATGTTCCTCGTGGAGATGTTGTTTACGGGATGTTAGATGTTATAGCCACTATTGATGCTAGTTGTTTATGCAGAAGATGACTCAAATGACGAATGCTATTCCAGTCAAATTCTTCTAGTTTCAAGAGTTTTTTTCCTTTTGTCAAATTGTCTGTATTTTCTGAACATGTAAATATAAAGGGATACAGTAGAGGGCGCTGTGTTCATGTTGATCCTTGAGTCCCAAGTTGCCTCTGCAGACATGTTTTTCTGTAAAGACTGTGCTTCTGGTTCTGGCTGCTCAGTTGTACCAATGTGGGTGATTGAATATTTAACTCAGGGGAACCCATGGCTGCTTCAGATGTAGAGAGATCACCCAGGCACTGGCCTTTGAAATTGAATGTACCTTTTTGTATTTTTTTCTGTAGACAATCCACTCAAACAAATGAAATGATGGCTATGTAACAGATGTTAATGTTTGCATGGTGATGTTTGCAAAACCTTACAGGAAACCATCAATCAGCGTTGAAAGCCTACTACTAGAAAGCCTAGTAGAAAGTCTACATAGGTATTAACGTCATCCACCTTGTTAATGACTATGTCCTGTTTCTTTAACATTTCTCCAGTCATTTTTCTTCTGTCGTTTCACATGCACATTGCAGCCCTCTTAATCAAGTTCAATGTCTGTTTGAATGGGATCTATTAAAGATAAATGCCTGTAATGACCTCAAGGAGCAGAGTGGTTCCTACAGAACTTGGAGCTTGTTGGTTCTGATCAGTTTACATGATAAAGTAAAGTAAAAAGTCAAGTAAAAAACTATATCATATGTCCCAGTAGGTGGACTGCTCTGATCCTGGTCAGAGATTATTTGTTACTTTTCAAAGTATATGATTTAGAAAAATCATATAATCCCATTTACATACTCTAAATATAGCCAGATATAACCTGACACAGAAGGAACAGTAAATTGCAGCTGCTAATTTAACATGAAAAACTTCACCAACATCTGTTCCTGATTTCTGCAGAGATGTCACACTTAAATTTGTATTTACCAGGTTGCTTTGAAAAAATGTGTCTTATTGAAAATGTAATGTCAATATTGGAAATTCTTTAATAAAATAAAAAAAAAACCTGTGTAATTGTCCTGTGTTGTTCAAGGCTGCTATCCTTCTCTATGTTTTCTTTATGGATTGAGTCATCTATCCTTCTCTATGTTGTTTTCTTTATGGACCCAGGCCTCTATCTTTCTCTATGTTGTTTTCTTTATGGATCGAGGCCTCTATCTTTCTCTATGTTGTTTTCTTTATGGATCGAGGACTCTATCCTTCTCTATGTTGTTTTCTTTATGGATCGAGTCCTCTATCCTTCTCTGTTTATATGTTTCGGTTGTTGCTTAGCAACCGCCAGTGTTGTCAGAGCCAGTAGTAGCTAGCTAGCTAACACCACTCCACAAAGCTAATTCAAAATGCCTTTGATGGTCACAGATTACACATGGACGCAGACAGAAAATAGTGTTTACATACATGTACCGTTAAAGGGGACAAAGCCTGGGAAAGTAGACATATTATGCACAGATGACTATCTAAAGGTAAGTAGTTAAACTGACACTGGCATCCAAACTTTAGTTTCTAAATATTGTGAACTCTTTTGTTAATGGACAATTATAAGTTTATCTTGGTTTTGCTCCATTTAGGTACATTTCCCCCCATTTTTATTTGAAGCCTTCCTATCTGGTCCAATTGATGATGATAAAAGTACAGCAAAAATTGGTGATGGTGTTGCAGTTTTCACATTACAGAAAAAAGAAGAGAGACTCTGGGAGAACCTTGTGATTGATTGTAAGTTCGATGATAACACCTGCAATTTACTAATTAGTTACTTAATATGTGAAGTAGTCATCTTTTCTTACAAAATCATTGTATTTAGCTATTACATTTACCCTGATTTATGCAATAACACAAACAATATATTGTGACCTTGTTTGTGTGCCTCAGATGACAAAGAAACATTGAGAAAGATAAGGGAAAGTGCTCTCCAGAAAGCTCAAGAAAAGCTTGTTGCTGAGGCAAAAGCCAAAGCTACAAAAACTCAAGAAGAAAGAAAATATGCCCTGGTGACGATGATGAAGGCAAGCTTTCCTCTTCTTTATTTTTTCTGTGGAGGATTTCCTGTCAATACGTAGCATACATACAATTTGTTTCACACTAGTACCATACCAAATTGTCAGTTTTCAAACATGTTCAGCTTGAAGAGGAAGAGAGAGCCAGAATCCAGAAAATGAAGGATGATGAATGTGAGAAAGCAACAGCAGAGATGGAAGAATGGAAATTAAAACAGACGCAAATGGCAGAGAAAAAGGCCAAATTGAAGATGCAAAGTCAGAGATTCGTGGCTGACAAAGAAAGAACATTGGAAAAGATACTTGCGTCCAGTTCTTCAGACGGATCCAAGCATGGTAAATATATTGGGTTCAGAATGTCATGATACATTTAGCATACAATGGTTGGGTACTCTAAAATTAAGACAGGATTCTTGTTTCTTGCATAGATCCGAAAAACTGTGGTAAGTCAGTCAGTAAAAACAAACCTGTGTTGGCTCCAAGATTGATAGGCAACATTCAAATCAAGTTCACACCACGAATATTTCCCACGGCTCTACGAGAGTCAAGAGTACCAGAGGAGGAAGAGGTATTACTTTAGTTTTTCCTTGACCCCTTTTTAAATACTACCATATTCTTGAATAAGTCTTTGTGACATACGTTAATTGTAGACTACAGGGTATGTAACGGTTACTTAGCAATTGAGTTAGCATCATGTTGTCATTTTATCAAGCTGACCTAATAATGTTTTCTGTTGGAGCAGTGGCTCCAGAAGCAAGCTAAGGCCAGAAGTGCATTAAATGCTGACCTAGTAGAGCTAAAGAACTTGAAAGAAGAAGAGAGAAACCCTGACTGGTTGAAGGATAAAGGAGAGTAAGTGAGCATATCCTGTCAAGATCAGTGCTCATTAATTATTGAAGAGTGGTGTTATTGTTAAATTACTTTTCTTTTGTTTTTCAGCAGACTGTTTGCCACAGGTAATTACCTGTCTGCGATCAATGCGTACAGCCTTGCCATTAAGATTAACAGAGAGATTCCTGCTTTATATTCAAACCGTGCCGCTTGTCACTTGAAACTAAGGAATCTTCATAAAGCTGTTGAGGATTCATCTCAGGTCAATATTCATCTTCCTTGTTTTTTAGTTTTTTTCATGATGGCATGTGTTTTATTGTTGAAATAAAGAGGATAGGCTCATT
This sequence comes from Dallia pectoralis, assembly GCA_029465975.1. NCBI lineage: Eukaryota > Metazoa > Chordata > Actinopteri > Esociformes > Umbridae > Dallia > Dallia pectoralis. The sequence continues at coordinate 10,104,662 of CM055762.1, forward strand.
TGGCCAACTCAAGGGCATATGTGGTCATGGAGTTAGGTGCTATGAGCTTTTTTCATTGTGCTACATTTTTGTAAATATCAAACCTGAGTTTTGCTATTGTGAAGCAGTTTCTGTCAGAACTGTATCAAGTTTTCTGTGCAGTCCAGACGCATATCGGTCCATTTTACTGCTATTCTCGGCCACAGTCCTGCCGGTGTAAATATACAAACTCTCTGGAAATTATTATGCAAACCAAGATCAATCTATTAAGCAATTTATTCTATCTCATAGTTTAAACAATCCCTTAAACCATCACACCAGACTCCAGCGTGCATGTGGGACTTTCATTTGATAAGCTTTTTTGCTAGACTGCACAATTTCTTTCTCATATTATTTTACTTCAGGCACTTGATCTGTTGACACCTCCAGTGACTGGTAATGCAGGTGCCCGAGCCAGAGCGCATGTCAGAAGAGGCACAGCTTTTTGTGAACTGGAGCTCTATACTGAAGGTTTGTACAACAACAATGACATTTGTCGAGTCCTTTTTCTTTTTGACCTTTTTACGTCATTTAAGATCTGATAATAGAGAATAGCTGGTGTGGTAGACGACCATACCAGTGCAGTCAGAAAATACTGTTTTCTCATATGGACGGTTTATAGGTCTTCAAGATTACCAGGCTGCTTTGAAAATTGATCCTCAAAATGAAACTCTGCAAGCAGACACACACAAAATCAGACAAATAATCCAAGGTGGTGGACCGTGTAATTCTGAATTATAAATAAGTAATAACATTATATTGCAATAATGAACCCTAATAAATTGTATTGTCTTTATTCAATGCTGTTTTTGTTTATTTTACTGTGATATATCATAACTTTTGTGTTTCTTTAAAATGACAGCAATCGCAAGTAAAAATATATTTTTGTTTGTGTATATCAAGCATATTGTGTAGTTGCACATGTATCTCTTATATGAATTTTGAGACACTAATCATAGGTCATCATAGATTATATTTTTATTTTACCAATACAGATGTGCCCTGTGTAAACATGTTGAAGTTGTAGACACATAAAAGATCAACAGTTTATGAAATCATATAGTGTTTTGCAAATTAGGGCAGTCATATACCCTGCTTCGGTCAAGCCCTGTATTGAATGAATTGTCACGAAACATGCCACAGTTTCCCAGGTCTTCTGTGAATTTTTGAGACAGTGGATGGTAGGTGCACGGCGATGATTCAAATGTGGGAGGGCGAACACCATAGTCACTGGAGGTGGTCTTGTAGAACGGGCTTTGAGGCTTCACCCCTGGCGCAGCAGGGGCCATCATGCATGAGAACACAGGATTTCCAGGATTTGCACACAGGGTTCTGATCCCTTCTGGCTGTTGAGGATCCGACATAATTCGGCAGACATCAGTTCTCCTATAAGGGCAGATGATGAACAAATAATCTGAAACATAACATTTAAATTGTCCCATACACATCTTGAAGTATTAAACGTACTGTACCTGGTTGTTGTTTGGGAACAACAGACGCGTCGGATTCACGTGTTTTGTTTACCTTAGCAACCCCTCCTAACAACGGTGTTGGTGTGAGAACGTTCATCCTGCTTGCGTCATAGCTTTTATTTAAATGATTGTGTGTTTTATTACCTTACAATACATTTAGAGTATAATTAAAGTCTGCCTATAAATACATGCATATAGACATATATTGAAATAGGGTATTTTTGTTCAATCGTGAGAATTTTCTCTTGAAATTGGTTGGCGGATCGCAACAAAATGCATGTTGCATTCACTGCCCCCTATTGGACGGGCGGGCATTGCTATAACCTTGAATGCAATTCAGAAACAAAACAAGCTACAAAGAGTAAATATATCGAAATCACTTACCCCAAAAACACCCAACTAAATAACACCCAAAATCAACACCACAAAATCTAACTTCTCAGTACAAAGGGGCTCTTGTCTCATAGTTATGCACAAAACATGTATAGCTACTCAAAATTGGTATGTTTGACAGTATTTTCGCCTCCAGTAGAGGTCGCTAATACACCAGTTGGTGAACAGTGAGCTCTAAAACTCCACAAAGAAGAAGGACATTATCAAGGGATCTGGTTTCTGGCGTTTGAACGGTTGGTTGTTATTGTGGAAACGGAACGGAAACTGTTACTGTAATAATATCAATAACCGATGCAGACATTGATTTTCTTCGTTGGATAAGGAAAAAGTTACCGGGTAATGACATTATAGTCACATGTTTTGTCAAGTTAGAGTGGTTTGCATGTCATACTTGTTTGTTGACGTTTTTTAACAGAGTAATTAGGTCCGTATGATAGCTAAAAAACGCGTTGATTTCCTTATGTTTATTTCGTACATGCGAGCAGTTAGCTAATAATAATGTTACCTAACAAGTACTGGAGCTTTTCAGATTCCAGATGCATTTCGCGTAGTCACCTTGCATGTTCACCTGTCATTTCCTATGGCTGAGACGTATGCAGAAACGCATGCTGTCTGTGCATTTTAAATTATTAATACATCTGTAAGTAAATCTACTGTATTGACGACACGTTACATATTCAGACATCCATCGCATTGGTTTAATAGTCTGATCCAGGGCTAAATCCTGTACTGGAAGGCCAAAACTGCTGGGTTTCTCCTCACTGCTAATCACTTGGAGCCTTCATGAGTTCAGATGTAATGACATGTAACATAGCTGGGTAATATATGTAAATGTGTTTGTGTTGACGTTATTATTATTCTCTACACATAAGGAACGGAGCAGCAAAATCAAGACTTGATCACAACCAAGTTATTTCATATGCAATGCAGTATACCATTACTATGTTGATGTTTAAGGGTGGAAATATGTTTTTTTTTTAAATCGATACGTGTTTGTTGTTATTTCAGATGTTGGTGACGTCAGAGTTTAACGTGTGTTCATCGGATTTTTCGCGTTCGAGAAATCGTGCCCGTTTTTTAACTTTAACTCACACAAAACAAACAAGTACAATTCAAATGTAATTTTGTAAAAAATAAATGGACTAATGCCAACCTGCGCATTGGCCGAAGAGCTTTCACCACCTTCGGGTGAACGGAGTTGTAAGGGACAATCGTGAAAGTGCAGGTTTTTAAGATAAACGGTTGTTAGTGTCCTACTTAAAATGTGTTTTTAAAATGTTAAGATGTTCATCACAAATCGCATCACAATATTCTAATAGACATTATCTAACAAATAAGTCACCAAATAATAAGTTGCTGGATAATATTTAACTTTTTTCTATAGAAATGGCTTTCTCCAATGTTGAAATAGTCATCCCAAATTGCATCACTATGTTTTAAATAACATTATCTCACAGACAGTGTCTCACAATTGTGATTTCATAAACTGATTTCATGAAGAATGACACATTTGTCTTTTAAGTATTCAATTTGTTTGTAATTTCCACAACAGGTTTTGTTACATTGTGCTCCATTGCCTTTGCCTGCTGGTAGAGCCATGTCAGAGAGCTCCAGTGACACAGAGTCTTCCTGTGGGTGGACTATCATAAGTAATGAGGCGAGTCGCATCTTTCCATATCTTTGACCCTGTCCACATACTTTGTATTTGCTTTCATTCACCTTTATTCCCTGAGCTTCTTATTGTTGAATCAGTAGTCCAGTTATAGGGGCCTTGAATAACCTGGACTAGTCTTACCAGGTTATTGTATTTCACTTGCACTGCAGTATTTATTCAGTGACTTTATTGATATTATTGTGACAGCTACAGAATATGTTCAGGTTTCATGTTATCTTAAGTTGTTTTTATTGTAGTCACTGTCATTGTGCTTTTCAGTTTTGTCTGATGCAGAGAACCAAAATTTACGTTTGCATGGTGGTAGACTAAAATGTGTATATCTAATATAATTGGCTTGTTTTATAGGGTTCAGATGTTGAGACCATGGGGCCAGAGAACAGCCTAGAATGTGGGGGAGACCTCCCAGATGGTACCCAAGTGCTGGAACCAGGGCTGGTACTCGACCAACCCACTTCTCTCCTTGGTAGGAGTTCACATATGCCCCGTGGTTACGGCTGTTCAGCCAGTTTTGTTTATGTGGACAAGTTAAGCAACTACTGTGCCTAGGGCTACTACAATTCAATATTAAAACAAAGCTGGTTTTCATAAAACTGTTGCCTCATAGTCATATGAGCGAAACACTGCAGAATTTGTCTTTAAACAAAAAACATTTAGAGCAGTATTGTAATGTTGTGTGTTCACATTAAATGTTGTATACTGAAAATGTGTGTGTCCTTAAATGTGTTTCAGAGATGTGCATTGAAGAGAGGGCTAAGTCATCTCTTGATACCACCCTGAAAAAAGAAATGTTAGATGAGACATTGTCAGCTTTAGAGGTGAGGGACAAAGGAACAATGAATGATTTATCTGTGTGATTCCCTGTGTCATTGTCTATCCAGTTCCTGTGCCAACCATTTAGAACCTGTATCCTCTGCAGGTTGGAGGTGAGGTAGGGGGAGACGAGCACGTGACTCAGTGCTCCTCCAGCGACCATTCGGACATCGTGACTCTGGGGGACGTGAGGGAGTCAGAGTTGGGACCTTGGGATGAGCAGGCAGTGGTGGAAGAAGAGGCAGCAGCTGGTGAGGATCTCTACCTGGGAACCTCATCAAGCAGCCAGTACACTTTCAGCACTGCAGAAACCGGTAGGGCTCTGACCCAACACACACTGGTTAGGTGAAACAGGTAGGGCTGTGACCCAACACACACTGGTTAGGTGAAACAGGTAGGGCTGTGACCCAACACACACTGGTTAGGTGAAACAGGTAGGGCTGTGACCCAACACACACTGGTTAGGTGAAACAGGTAGGGCTGTGACCCAACACACACTGGTTAGGTGAAACAGGTAGGGCTGTGACCCAACACACACTGGTTAGGTGAAACAGGTAGGGCTGTGACCCAACACACACTGGTTAGGTGAAACAGGTAGGGCTGTGACCCAACACACAGAGTTTAGGTGAAACAGGTAGGGCTGTGACCCAACACACAGAGTTTAGGTGAAACAGGTAGGGCTGTGACCCAACACACACTAGTTAGGTGAAACAGGTAGGGCTGTGACCCAACACACACTGGTTAGGTGAAACAGGTAGGGCTGTGAACCAACACACACTGTTACAACAAATTTCATGAGGTGAATTTAAGATACCTCAAAATCTGTGTGTGTGTGCCAGGTTTGATTTATGAGTCCACAACAATATAACAAAAACAATTAAGCTTTAATTTCCCCTTAAAGGCAGGTTGATGATGCGCTGTTGGAAACTCCCACAGAGTCTGTGGGGCTTGTGCTGTCATCTAAAAGGGCAGATGTCTGGCAACCGTTCCCTCTCAGGTGGTCTAAATGGAACTGTCCTGAACGTGCTAGCGTGCTGCTTGTCTTACTCAACACCGTGAGGCCGCCCTAACCCTAATGAGTGCCTGTCAGAGCAAATATAGTCTGATGTAAACAAGTTGTGCCTCTATTGAAGGGTGTTGCAACTGCCACTAAATGTGTAACAACAAAATGCTTGCCTGGTGTTTCGAAATGGTGTGTGTTTGTTTAGACAACTGGTCATTGGTCCTGGAGATTTGGCAGGTCACTTGACTGACAAATCAGATGTCAAATTTGCCTACAAAATGCGTAATCTGATTAGTCTCCCGTCTTTCTTATTTTCAAGCTTGATTATGTAACCTTGATTAAAACCTGATACTGAGGCATGTTGTTTACACGTTGCTGCTATTACCAGAGGAAAGTCTTAATCAGCATTATGGCATGTTGTTTCTTCCAGGTTTGATATTGCCTGTTCATTTAGAGGACTGAAAAATTATCCTCCCCTGTGGATTTTAAATGCGCCAAATATGTTGTTATGGAAGTATTTTGTGTTTGATTACAATTGAACAGACTTCTTTGTGCCATGAACAGATTTCTTAGTGCCATGAACAGGACTTATCTTATCGTATTGTATCTACGTGCCCTCATATCCAAATATTTTCATGGGCCCCACTAGCTGTTAAGATCGGACCTGAAACCTTTACTGAAAGGACAAAATTAGGCTCAAGTTTTGGTGTAAATCAATCTTATCAGTCAATCCTAAAAAGCCTCTGTAACAATAGATTACTAAAGATTTTCTGTTGAATCTGGCCAGAAGTGGTTTGGATATACATGTGTCCATTATGCTGTATACCATGTTATACTTTACTTGCATTTTTACCTTTGCCTGTATGTGTTACAGGTTTCCCATCAGGGCAGCCATTGGTTGTAAACTCCAGCTGCAGTGAGGATGAGGAAGGGGAGGAGGTCACCTCAGTGATGCGGAGGCGCAGGGTGCGGAGGTGCCCCAGTGGTTCTGTTCCTGAGCCTGATAAGGAGGTTCAGGAGACTGGCGAGAGAGAGGAGACTTCAGACAAGGGAGTACATGAGGTGGAGGTGCCACACAAACCTGCCAGCGGAACCAGCGGAACCCTCAACAAATGTATCCTATTGGCCCTGGTCATCGCCATCAGCATGGGCTTTGGCCACTTCTATGGTAATGCATTTTGGGAAAATATTAGTATTATATATCTGATGGACAATTTCAGTGTTACTTCGTGTATGTTAGAATTAATCATGGGAATTTACAAGGGATGTTTTTGCACTTTTAACATTTTGTTTTTTTGTTCTAGGGAAAGGTACACTATGGAGTACATGTTTTGAGGGTAACTGTCCTTAACTGTAAATGTTATAGTCATCAGCACATGGTAGTTTGGAATTGCAGTGGACATATGCAAAAGCATGTCAGGTAGAAATATGTCAGGTAGCAATATGTCCATAGAATATCATATTTACAGGATAAACATCATATTAGGAGAGTGGAAAATACGGACACTGTTGTTGTTCAGAAATTGACTCCATCCTCATCGCAATCTTTCATAAGTAGAAACAAATCATATCGTCACAGTATCTGGGATGTGGTCAAGAATGCTTTCAGTTTTTTAAAGTTAAAGTATATTGGAGGTGCGTTTATATATATATATATTAGTATAGCTGCTCTGCATTCTGTGAGTTACAGTCCAGATGCTATGGTGAGTCATCTGTTGAATGTGATATATCTTGTATTTTCTCTGCTTGCATGTGATATATCTACTATATTTCTGGTGCTATCCTTGCTCAGGTGAGATAACAATAGGTTCCCCATTTCACAAATGTCAGCAACACCTGTGGGTTTTCTAATTGGCCAGTATGTGTTGCAATTAAAAGTAAACAATACACACAACAAACAAATAGTGGATATTGTGGGTGAACGTAACCAAAATTATTCAATGATACATTTGGTAATTAAGTTAAATAATGCATTGATTGAAATGGTCTCATATAATAATAAAAAATTGAAATATACTTGCAATTTAATATTTTCATTGTTATCACTTGAATTGTTATCATTAAAATTTGTATCATTTAATTTTTTTTTTCATTTATTTTTTTTAATACATTATTTAATTTATTACCAAAGTTATAATTTAATATTTTTGGTTATTTTCACCCACGTTAATTGTGTAAATTTTTCCAATGCTGACAAATGTCACAAAATAGTGACTGTTTATAGTTTGAATCTTGTAAACAAATTGGTCCTCATGGAAAAGTCTGGAAATGTTTGTCCCAGACTGTAAACCCTTTTTATCACACCTAACCCCACATGGACATTTCTCACAATCATTTTCTACTTTTGTCAATATTTTGGAATGGGTTATCTGTTAAATCATGCCTCTGCGAATGGAAAATTAACAGAAAGTTTAATCTTTAATTCTAACACAGGCACTGTGCAGGTTCAGGAGAGGCAGAAGATTGTGGAACAGATCAGAGTGAACGGGCTCGGAGATTTCAAGGATCTACAACGTCATTGTCAGAAAGGATCAAATGTAATTAACAAGGTCTGTAACGCATAAATCATGTTAGGTAGCCCTTTTGATAATAATATATAATAAATCCCCCCCCAAAATCCCACTCTTAAGACGGTTTCTTATTTTTTCTGTGTGTTATTTTTAACCTTTTTTCTATATCTTTGGTGAAGTTTGTTTCAGCTGTAGAATTCTATTATTAATTTTTTCACTGAATACAAAAGCTAAGGCTAACACTAGCTAACACTAGAAAATATTAGTCAATAACTGTCACTCTATTTTATTAACGTCCTCAGAGTGGTCTTTATAATGTTGAGTATTAGCAAGCAAGCAAGTTTATTCATATAGCACATAATCAGTTTATATTTATTTTGGGGATTTTGCATTCAGGCTCCACGCCATGTTAGTATTCAGCCAAGATTTCTGACTTGTATTCAATGGCTTTTTGCTCTTTGAACCTTGTTTGCCACAACCCTCACCGGAGTGAGCTGAGACTTACGGGTGTAGCCTCATCCTGTGGCACTGCTTTTGCTCACCTTGGTGATGCTTTTTCCACACATTTAGGATGTGGTTGAGAGTCTGACAGAAGACCTAGCGGACAAGCGTGACATGGTGCTGTCTCAAACAGGGATTATGGATAAGCTTACAAAAGAGAACCAGGATCTCAGGTTCAAACAGGCCCAGCTTCAGGTAACTTGCAAGTCCAATGTACACTTCAAATATGACAAGTGTGGAGTCCTACTCTCCATAGAAATGGAGGTTTGGGTATACTTAAGAATGAAGTCAAATGCTGGAACAAATTTCACCACAAATTAATTGTTTTTTTGTCTGTCTAAAGCAGAAGAATATTGTCATTAACCACGTTTTCATCCACAGTTTTTAATTGCAGTAAAAATAGAAATCAGCTTGGCTGTAAATCCGAGGTTGTCAACACGTTGTGCCAAGACGATTAATTCTGTGAGAAATTATGATTGAAATGCCCTGCAAATAGAATTGAACATAAATCTAATTTAACGGAAACCGTGCTTCTATTATTTAGTTATGACAATCACATTCAATATCAATTAAAGACTAACTCTTCCCCGTGTTGTTCAAGTTTCGTAATTGTTTTGTTAATACTGCGTCACTAATAGATGTGTAACACATTTTTTTTCTTGTTTTAAAAGGCCCAGAAAGAAGACTTGTTTGTGCAGCTGAAGCAGACTGGTGAGGAAAAAGTCAAGATTGAGTCTCTGCGAAAACAATTGACTGTGGAAAACCAGCAGCTGAAGAACTCCCTGGAGCGTGAGGAGGACTCTCTGTCAACTTTACAGGAGGAGCTGAGAAGCCTGCGCTCCCAGATCAGAGACTTAGAGGAGAGAGGATCTGGGACTGATACTATCCTGTCTGAGAACCAGAGGCTTAAGGACCACCTGGAGGAGGAGAAGCAGCGCCTCCGTAGCTTCTTCAGCCAGAGAGAGTCCCTGATGTCTGAGGCACAGACGCTGAGGAGGGAGCTGGATAATGAACGGAGGGTGACCGACCAGCTGAGAGAAGAGCTGGAGCAGCTGAGCAGCCGGAACATCAGGGCAGGAGGAGAGGCCGACCCGGAGACGAGAGCACTGCAATCACGCCTCATGGAGCTGGAGAAAAAGTTGAGCTTTGAGCAACAGCGCTCTGACCTCTGGGAGAGGCTCTATGTAGAGACCAAAGAGGAGAGAGCGAAGGATGACAAGCAGCCCAAAGTCAAGAGGTCAAAGGGCGGTGTCATCGGGAAGGTCAAAGACACTTTCGACGCCGTGAAGAACTCAACCAAGGAGTTTGTGCACCATCACAAAGAACAGATAAAGAAAGCGAAAGAGGCTGTGAAGGAGAATCTGAGGAAGTTCTCCGATTCTGTGAAGTCCACCTTCCGCCACTTTAAGGACTCCGCCTCCCGTATGATAAATCGACGGCCTCACGAACGGAAGTTTCATGAGGGGAATGATGCCAAGATGGAACAGCGGGAATATCATGGCGACCATGGAAACAAGCCCTCAGACGACGAGCCAGGGCAGCACAGTGACCACAGGCCCACAAGCCAACACCCTCAGAAATACACCGACAACTACTTCCAGGCGAACCGTAACACCAGGAAGTCCGGGGATAAAGTGGAGGAGGCCCCTGACATTGAAAGCCAACGAAGAGCAGTGCCCAAAGGTTGCTCAGGGGTCTTTGACTGTGCCTACCAGGAATCCATAAGTCTCTTTAACAAGGCGATGGACCCCGTAAGAGCAGATGAGTTCAACCAGCTGCTCCGCAGTTATCTCCACCAGGAGGTTGACAACTTCCACCACTGGGCAGAACTTGAGAGCTTCATTAAAAATTTCTTCCACAACGGTGTCTTCATCCACGATCAGATGCTGTTCACAGACTTTGTTAGTGGTGTGGAGGACTACCTAGAGGACATAGAGGAGTACCGTGGTCACAACCATTTTGTTTTTGAGGATCTTGACGAGTATGTGTACAGGCACTTCTTTGGGGATACCTACTCCAAACGTTACGGGCCAAGGTAAGGAAGCTAGGATCTTGTGAATGTTATTTTAACTCAAGAGGGCTAAAAATGTGACAATATTCTGACTTCTGTTCCCCAAATCACAGTAGACCATTTGAGGAATCAGACATGGATACTAAAGAGGAAAGGCAGGCTAAACAGCAGCAGCAGAAGCAACAGAGCACCCGGTCTCAGTCACAAAGGCAGAGGAAGTGGAGCAGATCTGGAAGGAACACAGACCAACACATGGCTGATGTGAAAATAGAGTTAGGTCCTATGCCCTTTGATCCCAAATATTAAAAATGATATTACCCAATTCATTTTTTTTTTTTTTAAAGGCTGATATTGTAGTTTCAGTATCTATTTAGGATGTTTGGTGGAAAGCCTGCTTGTATTTTCAGTTTCTGTGGCAACATTTGCACAATGTTCTTTTAAGGCTGCTTGAATGTTTCCTTGCTTCATGTGTTTCTTAGGTTCGAAGGGCAATGATGGTGCACCTGAAAGCATCTAATCTCATGCACACAAAGAAAAGAATTGACATTGTTTTTTAAATATTGTAATTACACATGGGAATACTGTCATTAGACTAGATGTTACAGTAGTTTAATCTGTAAACCCATTGACACCATGTCAGCCATAAAATGTTCATTTATATTTCTGAGAGTCTTCACTGATGTAATTTGCACAAAATGTTTTCTAAATGTAAAAAAATAGGATTTAAATTGGGCTGGTTCCATATTCCACACACACACACACACAATACATACACACAATACCGTTCAAAGGTTTGAGGTCAAAACATATACTTTTCCCCTGTTTAGTGGCTGTGTTCTTTTGCCCATGTTCTTTTTATTGGCCAGTCTGAGATATGGCTTTTTTTGCAATTCTGCCTAGTAGGCCAGTATTCTGCAGTCACTTTATCACTTCATCACTGTTGACGTTGAGAGTGGTGTTTTGCAGGTACTATTTTATGAAGCTGCCAGTTGAGGACCTGTGAGGCGTCGTTTTTTTCAAACTAGACATTCTAATCGATTTGTCCTATTGATCAGTGAAGGGAGTAGTACACATGGTTGTAGGAGCTCTTTAGTTTCTGGGAAATTTCTTGCCTGGAATAGCCTTCATATCTCCGGAAAAGAATAGATTGACGAGTTTCGGAAGAAAGTTCTTTGTTTCTGGCCATTTCAAATTTGTCATTTAACCTACAAAAACTGATGTTCTAATCTAGATAGTAATTTTTCATTTTTCATATGCAAATGCAAACATTATTTAATCAATTAGCGTTTTAAAATGACTTGGATTAGCAAGTGGAGTGATGGTTGCTGATAAAGGGCCTCTGTTGGTCTTCCATAAAAAAAATCTTCCATTTCCAGCTATAACTGTCATTTACAACAAGTTGATGTCATTTTAATGGGCAACAAACACTTGAACGGTAGTGTGTGAGTGGAAATAAATAAAAAATCTGTCACATTGAGCATTATGCCTTCGAATACACTTCCACTTTAATCCCAAAAAGACGGGAGGAATGGTCAAAACATTTACTGATATTAATATTGTTGTGCGCAGTAAAACTTGAAGTAGCAAAACCACTGAGAAATACTGAATTTCTTTATATGGTATTGCATATTGCAAGAAGGTGGTTTCACAGATGTTGAGATAATATGCAACTGTGTTATAGTTTGCTTTAAGTGAAGTAGTTTAATTGTTCAGTAACATTCCAGCTATAGCTTGTTTGATTGCAGATGATTATTTCCTTTAAATTACACACGTGCTGTTGAAAATAATTTTCAGCCTCCCAATAAAAACATTGTGAATCTTGACTTTTCTTCAACCCTTATAACAGTCTAGTAAGTTGTTTGGTTAGGTGTTCCAATAATAAAGAGCATTCTCAGTTCCTTCCATGTTTTGCGATGGTGTAGGCGGTTCTGTCGTAGCTCCACCCTGACCTGCATAATCTAGGTCTTTGCCTTGATTGTAGAGCTTCTTTGACCCACATGCAGAAGCCCCATGTGTGTTGCATGACTCTGCGTTTCCCATGGGAGACTTTCTGCTCTCCTCACATTCTAGCGACCCCCTCGAGTCTGCTTACTGAAGTTGTGATGATCACCCCTTACATGGAGGAGTTTGGGAAAAGCAGAATGACCCGGCATAGTCTTAAACTTTAGTTCTACAATAGTTCAATAGTTCTACCAATAAAGGTGACCACAGAACTCAGTTTGGCAACACATTAAGAACAATCTTGTGTTGTTTGATGTTTGTTGTCAAAAAATCTAAACCAGTTACTACATTTACAGGAAACACCAGAGTTCAGTGTTTAAACTTGTCTGAGATACATTAGGCAACATCTCTAGTTTATTTCAATTCTCATCAGTTTATTGTTTTCAGTGCCTTTGGTAAACCAAGATATTATTTCCAACTCGTCCTTCAGGAAAGTGAGTGTGGAATATCTCTGTGCTCTTCACAAATGTATTCTCATCCAGAAAGGCAACAATCTCCTGAGAACAGAAAAAAGCAACTGTAAACGGGGATATGTCGTTCCCCCGTAAAAGGCACTTTCTGAAAGTCTATGTGAACATTTGGAAATGCAGATTTCTATAGCAAACGTTCAAACAGGTATTGTCAAAAGCGACTTACCTGCTGAAGAACATCAAAGAACACCAGGTGTGTTGGCAGCATTGACTTGTAAGGAAATGAAGTCATTAACCAGTGATGAGGATCATCAAAGAATCTCTCAGCCTCGTCTTTATAGCTCTCGTCTCCTGTGAGATCCGGTGGACATTCTAGAAAACGCATCTTCATTGGACAATGGACGTGGCTGGAAAAATTGTGTAAATGTATTATTCACAGCACTTCCTCGTACAAAAGCCTTTTAAAGGGTATGTAAGGGAAAATATTATTAAGCCAAAAACGACATGAGGAATAGACTACCTGTAGAAAGGAGTGGAGTGACATGGCATTAAGAAGAGGACAGCAGGTGGTGTCCGGTTTATAGAGTTATTGTGGTCACAGAGGTTCTGGAGGTGACTCATCACGTCCAGAGGACCACGCTGGTGAAGCAGACCCGTGTACAGAGCTAAGACGAGGTTGGACACCAACAGGACACAGGCTGCTGGCCGTCTCCAGGTTTTCAAGTTCACCAAAGCTATCCCTGCAGTCAACATTACACCAGTTTTATGTATAATATAAATTAAAGTTATTTTTCGGATACTTGAAATGTTTGGTATCTTTATAGAATGTTGTGCACTTACCACAAAATACCATGCAGAAAGGCAAAACAGGATATATGAATCTGAACTCCTTGTGTGCAAGCAAACTAAAAGAGAAAAAATACACGATTCCTGAATAGTAACACTGACAAACTTAAATGTTTAAAAAAGCATTTTATACAGTCACAACCTTGACAAAAATGCCATACCTGTAAACCATTACTGTCCAGCCTACAGTTATTAAGAGTATTCTGTATCTTTTTGAAGCCAGTGTACATCCATAGATGAACAAAGGAAGATGAGGGCCAATGACAACCAAGAAGCCCTGAGTCAAGTACCAGTGCCATGGATGAGAACCATAGAACTCAGCCACATTGTGCAAAACATTCAACTTCAGAAAGTTGTATTGCACCACAGTCCACTGCAAGAGAAATGTTTGGGTCAATTTGAATCAACTTTTAAATGAGGCAAAATGTTTATATGATACTATGGACTTTACATATTGTGATTTATGATTAGCCCAGCAGTTTCTACCTTTCCATAAAACATGCAGTCAATCAGAATTGAAATCCCTACGGTCAGAACCCTATAGATAAAAAACAGACACATACAATATTTGAAAAACACAAAATAAAAAAAACTACAGCTGCGGAAAACAGAATTCCTAAATCAAAGAACTTACCCAATAGGTAGACAACGGTGAGTGATGAGTTTCAGCTTATTATTGTCCTGCCAGAAGTGGCACAACAACAGAGGAAACCACACAATCATGGCTGTTGGACGACAAATTACTGCCAATGCTACCAGGGTCAAATATTTTGTGCTGGAACGGGAGAATTAGCAACATTATAGGGAATTACAGTTATGGACATTAACAAATATACTGTTTAAAAGAATAGCCTATCAAGGCTGTATATGCGCACAAACACACAGTACGACAGTACGAAGTGACCTGATGCTGTGTTTGTATTGTGTAGCAGTGTGTGTCTAACCTGCTGTGAGTTTTTGATCCAGGCAGAGGATAATAATAAAGGGCCAGAGTGGTGAGGGTGGTCTCCATGGTGTTGCTCAGGGTCCTGGTACAGCAGTACCATGTGAACCAAGAGCAGAGCTGGCACAGGTACTAGTGACCAAAACAAAAGGAAGTGCCTTCATCACATGGTAGAGCAGAGCTGGCACAGGTACTAGTGACCAAAACAAAAGGAAGTGCCTTCATCACATGGTAGAGCAGAGCTGGCACAGGTACTAGTGACCAAAACAAAAGGAAGTGCCTTCATCACATGGTAGAGCAGAGCTGGCACAGGTACTAGTGACCAAAACAAAAGGAAGTGCCTTCATCACATGGTAGAGCAGAGCTGGCACAGGTACTAGTGACCAAAACAAAAGGAAGTGCCTTCATCACATGGTAGAGCAGAGCTGGCACAGGTACTAGTGACCAAAACAATAGGAAGTGCCTTCATCACATGGTAGAGCAGAGCTGGCCCAGGTACTAGTTACCAAAACCAAAGGAAGTGCCTTCATCACATGGTAGAGCCCCACAGAATCAAAATGAGATCAAACGTTGAACAGTGATGGGGTTTTTACCGTCCATTTGGCTGTGTCTGTATCCTCCAGTGATCGGATGAGAGAGTAGAGTTTAATGTCAGCCAATGCAGCAAGAAGTGCCTGCATAACCCGAGGTAGCCATATCTGCAGAATCCAAAAGTTACACCGTATCGGTTTTTAAATTGTGCATTGCCAGGTTAAGTCACTGTAAGTCAATGCAACAGATGCAGATGTATATTATAAGACTTACCAAAAGTTGAACTGCATCATAGGTGAAAAGGTGCAATATCTTATATAAAGCCGCAAAAATGAGAGGGTATGAAAACCCTCTTATGCCTGCAGCCCACTCCCACGTCAGATAGCCGTGGGTAACACTCATTAAGGATTTAGCAGAACACCGACTATTGTGTTAGAAGGTTTGACACAAAGTTAATACAGAAATCATAATTTCAATTTCAAGGATATTTGAAAACCATACGATGAGCAACTTCAAGGGACTGCCAGTATTCATCTGGGACAAAGCTGGTTTGGACCAGGAAGCAGTTGAGGAGTCTGAGTACCACAGTGAATACTGTGACACCAATCCCCAATACACCTTAGGAGAATAACACATCATACCAGTTAGGAAGTGTCAGGTGTGCGGTTATAAATTAATTACATTATCGCCATTCTGAAAACACAATAGCTTGACATGTGGTTAGTCTGCTATAAATGACTACAACTATAAGAATCACAGCACATACCATGAGTACATGTGTCTTCTTTACTATATAATTGTGATTTTCGTTTTCTTAGTTTAACAGGCTCTGACTTTCTACCAAAAGTCAGACGTGCACGAATGTTATCCATTGCTTAAATACACAATGAAAGTTTAAACCATGTTCGAACTACATTTTCGAACAGGAATAATAATTGCCCAAAATTCACGTTACATCCGTGTTTTTGCTCCTAGCAAAAAAAGGTGACGTCAAGGACAGGTCCCTGTGCTAAGCTGTTGCTGACACTTGACAGATCTGTAAACGCCCGGACGGGTATTTTAAGCGTAATCTCAGCACATCATATGATATTGGAGTCTCTTCCGCGTACGTCAGAGTCAATGACGTGGCGCGCAAACACTGGTTGATGCATGAGAGGCGCGGGCAGAGAAACGCGAGCCAAACGTTTCGCAGCCAAGTCAATGTAAACTGTGATTGGCACGATAACATTCGCGTGATACATTTTGGGGTTGTTCGGTAATACACCGTATAATGACACATTTGCACCTTCTTGAAAATAAAATCGAATTATTTTATGCATTTTCATAGTGATGAATGCCTCATGTCTCAAAGCGTATTAAGTTGTTGATTTTGTACTGGCCACTTTCGTTAGCGGTAGGCGAAAGCACGTTCGTCCTTGGTTCAGGAACTCTCAAGGAAGCCGTGCTTTTTCCCCAATTCAAATGCTTTTGCCTGCATCCAACGTGAAATGAAAATCTCATGGCGGTGTGATGAGATTTTGGTGAGTTTTGTTTACATGCGACACCTTCTTGTATCATGAAAGCTTCCGTGAAGCCAGCGAAAAACAAAGTGCACTAGTCTTGACCGTAACTAGTTGAATTGCAAAGCTTTTGGATGATTGCTTTTTTCTGTTCTTCCAGAATCAATGATGGAAATGTAGGTTGAACTCCTGATCCAGAGAAAACATGTTTCGACGAAGCATACCCTTCTCACAGATAGCATTTACCACTGTGCTAGGAGTTGCCGGTGGTGTTTATATCTATAGACCCATGTTTGAGTCCCAGCGCAATAACTCTGTTCCAAAGACTTTGGGTCATTCGGAAGACATTGAGACGTCTGAGAGCCAAGGACAGTCTGGAGACAGCAAAGATGTGCCTAAGAGTCAAGGAAAGTTCGAAGGAGGCAACGATGTACCACAGAGTGCTGGAAATCAATAAAACTGTTGTAGGGCACATAACTGGCTGAAATCCTATGTGAAGGGGTTAATAAATCATGTTGTAGGGCACAGAACTGTCTGAAATACTATGTGAAGGGGTTAATAAATCATTTCAGTTCATTGGTGGTTTGTTGTAAATGAGATGTGAATGGTTTTTATGTCTTCATCTAACGGTTCGTGTTTGCTATCACTTTCTGCACCAAGACCACTGATGTATTGGACGTGTGTAGATGTTCTTTCACATTTCCAGTAGAGGGCAGTCCTTTCATATATGCGAAGTTATAGTAATGTTTTCCGCAACTATTGATGTCATTGTGTCTCGCTTGTTATCTTTAATTGGCATTACCCAATCCTCTAGTAATAGTACTACACTTAAAATGAGTTTAGCTGGATTCAGAAACGAGTAAATTAAATGTACAATCTAGTAAAATTAGATTAGGTAAACTTTATTGTCATTAACAGTACGTACAGTACAAAGAAATGCAATTCAACATCCTACAAGCAAAAATGATATGCGTCAACTTGCAGAATGCCCCAGTGTGTGAGTATATGCATATGCAGTATTTGCAGTATCACCATAAATGTTCTTCCAGCAGTAGGAGGACATGGATAAGTAGCTGTGCAATTGGGCAGCAATGTAACAAATTGCAAATAATTCAAAGGGCAGTACTAGTGGAATGCATTTGTGCCAGTGGCAAATGGGGAGTACAAACAGTATGCAAGTAAGAAATGCATATGTACTTGTTAATAGATGTTAATAAAATGTTAATAGAAAGCATAGTCTGGTTTGTAGCAGTCCTCCGGATGGGTAGATGAATGTATGTTTTTTAAGTCTCATTGGATCTGCTAAATGAGACATCTTTCTCTAATTTAATTGAAGGAATTTGAATGAATTCCTGAGATAGGATGGCAGGTATGAGTAAGCGTTAGCTAACACAAGTGCAAACAGCTAAAACGTATTCAATTATATAATAAGAATAATGTTAAAAACATCAGTCCTACCCAATTGGTTTAGTTAGATAATCTGCTTTAGCCTAGTGTGTTTGTCTGACCTGAAATTTCTGATGTAGTAAAAATAATATTTAGTTGCAATTTCATTAAAAGTAAACCAAATATATTTCAATACAGTTCTAGATAAATCCCGAGAGTCTTCTAGTCTAATGGTTATTAATATTCTGAGGTTATTGTACCACAATCTGAAGTTTAGTCTGCCCTACCGGGTACCCCCGCATGCCTTTTATGGTATTTTCATGTACCCGATGTGGGCGGAGCCAGCATATCCTATTGTTTGGTCTATGCAAAAACAAATCGACGTTAATCGACGTATGGTCACTAAGAAAGGTCCTTGTTTGTCCATTAAAATAACATCAAATTGATCGGTTATACACTGCAGACATTGTGAACATCTGATTTGAATAATATGCTGATTATCAGCAACTACCAGACCTGTGTTCCAATGGCACATTGTATTTGTTAATCCAAGTTTATGCAATTGGTCTGTGTTTCCTGGGCCACTAAACCAGTACTGTAAAGGCTACTAAAGTTGTGATAGTAAATATGGAAACGTTCTGTCAACATTTATTATTTCTCAATAATATATAGGTTAAAGGTACGGGTCTGCGGACTACTGCAGACTACTTGAAACACATACTCTCTATATGTGTACTAATAACACACTAAAATATTACATTTAATGCAAGCAGTAAAACTGCAGGTGTCTAAAGTGAGTGGAGATTACAAGTAGATGCAGATGATTTCAATGGTTAAATGTGGAAGGACTTCAATGGTTAAATGTGGAAGGACTTCAATGATTAAATATGGAAGGACTTCAATGGTTAAATGTGGAAAGACTTCATTGGTTAAATGTGGAAAGACTTCATTGGTTAAATGTGGAAGGGCTTCAGATTCGTTAGTTAGAGACTCCCTTTACCTGGTAATTTTGCTTTTAGTTAGGAACTTTCCAAAATTGGTGAACACAGCTGATAACTTTTATATTTTAAGCATTGTTGTTTACCAAAATACCTCAAGAATATTATCAATATCGACATTGGTTAAATTGTGCTCAAAGAGGAGGGAGGGGGAGAGAGAGAAAGAGAGGGAGAGGGAGGGGCAAGCTTACTTCTACTGAACGGGAAGTGATGTGATGCTGCTGCATTGTATCGAGGGTTGATACAACAAATGGAACCAAAGGACTATTTAAAAGTAGAGCAAACTTATTTGGGAAACACATTTAAAGAAATAACCGTATTGTCGTAGACTTGGATAAGACGCTTATACACACAACAACAATAAAGTTACAGCCAGACACGGGTAAGTTTCTGTAATACAGTTAACGGTACATATGTGTCGCATATGGAGGTGTTTTGCTGATTTGGGTCGACATCAGCCATGCAGTTTTCTCAGTAACCTAATTGGTTACAAAACCAGCAGCACTTTTAATTGTAGTTAAATTTAGTTATAAAAAGGGACGCTGCAGTTTGAGGAAGTTAAACTCCTCTTATTAACCAATCAGGCCGAAAGTTAATTTCCATCCGTTTGTTGGTGCTTTTTGGTAAATGCGTATGTCCCAATACATAATTAGTTTAGGATTTGAACTGAGATTAACTCTAAACCAGAGGAATTGTTTCATTGAGTATGATGGTGTAGGAATGTAGCAGATTTTGGGGGTATTTTTTTTTAGTTTGGCATCAGACGTTATTAAATATTAAAAGTTCTGGTGGTTGACTGAGTTGCGTTTCTCTACAGAAAATGTGAAATTAGACTAAAAAGACTAAATTCCGATCATATGCAGGACAGTGTTGTGTCTAGGCATCAGAGTTAAATCCAGATATTTTGGGGTCACCCGGGTAAATGTATTGGCTAATTTAATTCACCATAGACCACGCTACTGTGAAAGTGGTATGTTCACTGGTGTTAAGGAGGTCTACAGTTTGCCTTTAATGGTGCAAGAACCAAAACATTGACTGCATTGACAGCAGTTTTGGAACAGAGGCGTTGGAAGTGGGTCATTAAAACACACAACCCATCAGTTGTTGTCCACAATATGATTACACTGGTGTCTACTCCTCTCAGCTACAAGACAAGAAGTGGCTCTAGTGGGAACATGATCACTTACATTGATGAGTGAAAAACCCGTCCTGGGCCATGAACTCTAGTCTCGTTTACTTTATCCCGAGATTAACCCAATTGAGCGTCTTTGGTGTATTTTAAATGGTCACTGTACTGATTAGTCTACACTTGTAACATATCCAGTTCCAGAGGTGGTCAGGAAGATTTGATCACAATCTAGCCAATATCGCCTAAGTGATAATTTCCATGTATACAATCATTCAGTCGTTTTGTCTGACCACAGTGTCTTGCTGACTTGGTGTTTTGTTTATGTGTGTGTACAGACATTTCCACTAAGACTTCGCATCTGTGAATAGATAGGTTTACCTCAAGATCAAAAATCCTCTACTCACCACGTTAAAATATAATACTTCCAGCACTGAACATGATGCACCCTGATACAGTTTCAAGTCCCTATTGGCAAGTCATTCTGTCAAGACCCATTAGAAAAGTTCTGTATCACTGTGGTGTTGAAACACCTCTCTTCATATTGTGCAACTCACTTGGCCTTAGATCAAGTCATCTGCATATCCGCCTCCTCCAGGAGTTTGTCATTAGATTTGTACACTTGCCCAGGGTGGGTACTGCTGCTCTGAGATTCTTGGATGAAAGGCTTTCAATGTGCCCTTTCCTCCATTGCTATTCCTAAATTTGCACCACCCGTAAAAATTCTCCTTTTGAAATATTTTTTTGGAATTTTAAGTTTGAAAGTAAACATGCAATTTTTTCTTTGCATGTCCAGGGTAAACTTTAAAACAGCTGTTGAGTCCGTTATCAGTCAAGTTTGTAGATTTTCAGCAAGCAAGGTGGCTTTTGACAATCCTGAGTTTAAAATGAAAATAAGTCAGACTAAAGGTTAGGTAGATGGGGTTCATAATATTCTCAAGATTGGAAAATCCTAGGGAACGATAGGACTAATGCAAATTCCATAGACTTGTATTCTCTTGAATTTATTACCTCCAAACCTGTCTAAACTTGCATTTGATGCTGTGAAATGTGAATGTTTTGGTAGTCATGCTGGTTGATGGAGAGGGGTGTCACCAGCCCCGCACATCATCCCAGCCCCGCACATCATCCCAGCCCCGCCGCACATCATCCCAGCCCCGCCGCACATCATCCCAGCCCCGCAGCACATCATCCCAGCCCAGCACATCATCCCAGCCCCGCACATCATCCCAGCCCAGCACATCATCCCAGCCCCGCAGCACATCATCCCAGCCCCGCACATCATCCCAGCCCAGCACATCATCCCAGCCCCGCAGCACATCATCCCAGCCCCGCACATCATCCCAGCCCCGCAGCACATCATCCCAGCCCCCCGCACATCATCCCAGCCCCGCACATCATCCCAGCCCCGCAGCACATCATCCCAGCCCCGCACATCATCCCAGCCCCGCAGCACATCATCCCAGCCCCGCCGCACATCATCCCAGCATCCCCCCCACATCATCCCAGCCCAGCACATCATCCCAGCCCCGCAGCACATCATCCCAGCCCCGCACATCATCCCAGCCCCGCACATCATCCCAGCCCCGCACATCATCCCAGCCCCCAGCACATCATCCCAGCCCCGCCGCACATCATCCCAGCCCCGCACATCATCCCAGCCCCGCAGCACATCATCCCAGCCCCCGCACATCATCCCAGCCCAGCACATCATCCCAGCCCCCAGCACATCATCCCAGCCCCGCAGCACATCATCCCAGCCCCGCACATCATCCCAGCCCCAGCACATCATCCCAGCCCCGCACATCATCCCAGCCCCGCACATCATCCCAGCCCCGCAGCACATCATCCCAGCCCCGCCGCACATCATCCCAGCCCCGCACATCATCCCAGCCCCGCAGCACATCATCCCAGCCCCGCCGCACATCATCCCAGCCCCGCACATCATCCCAGCCCCGCACATCATCCCAGCCCCGCAGCACATCATCCCAGCACATCATCCCCCCCGCACATCATCCCAGCCCCGCACATCATCCCAGCCCCGCACATCATCCCAGCCCAGCACATCATCCCAGCCCCGCAGCACATCATCCCAGCCCCGCACATCATCCCAGCACCCCCACATCATCCCAGCCCCAGCACATCATCCCAGCCCCGCAGCACATCATCCCAGCCCCCCGCACATCATCCCAGCCCCGCACATCATCCCAGCCCAGCACATCATCCCAGCCCCGCCGCACATCATCCCAGCACCCCCACATCATCCCAGCCCAGCACATCATCCCAGCCCCCCGCACATCATCCCAGCCCAGCACATCATCCCAGCCCAGCACATCATCCCAGCCCCGCAGCACATCATCCCAGCCCCGCACATCATCCCAGCCCCGCACATCATCCCAGCCCCGCAGCACATCATCCCAGCCCCGCCGCACATCATCCCAGCACCCCACATCATCCCAGCACCCCCACATCATCCCCCCACCCTCATGTCATCCCAGCACCTCAAGTGAACACCAATCATGTTTAGATCATCCGTTCATTCACTCTGCGTCTCGTATAGAAATGGCGGTTGGAACCAATAATCTCACATTTGTACTCGTCAGACTAAAGGATAAATTCCCACCGGTCTAAAGTGAATTTCTAATGTATTTTTGGCTCCAACAAGTTTCTTATTGGTGTCCTTCAGTAGTTGTTTTTTGCGTCAATCCAACCATAAATTCCTGATTCACACAGTCTTCTCTGATCTTGAGATGTCGGTTACTCGAACTGTAAATAATTTATTTGGGCAGCAATCGGAGGTGGCGTTAATTGTCAGATTGAGGCAATAAACTTTTTCTCTGTGGCATAGGCAACTCTGGGTCTTTACTGTGGCGCTCCTTGTAAATGCAAGTTCCATCAGAGCGCGTGATGTTTTTTGTGACAGCACTTGTAGGAAGGTTCAGAGGTCTTGACATTTTCCACATCAACTGGGAAACGTCCACAAGTAATAATGGTCTGTAGCATGAAAGTCTTGTTCCAATCATAGCATTTACATGAACATAAACTGGTGACTCCTATTAGCTTGACAAGTTAATTGATTAGTGCAGGTACAGCACTTTAGTGAATTTTGTGCAGTAAAGCAGAATAATTCTATCCATGATAAAGCCTTTTGTATGTAGGCCAGGCCGTTCATGTTGGTCTTTTGCTGGTTAACAGCTCTGAGAGGATTGGGGGTCGAGGGGGGTAGCTGTTACTGATCCAGTAACAGTTTATGTGATGTTGCTTCAGACATCTAAGGAGCTTATTTCCTTGGATGAGAATATTGGTGCTGGTTACAGTGTAAGAGTGTGGGGCGTATCTGAATGCTTTGTTAGTGCTGTGGTCATATGACAGACTCTATGCTTTCTAAGTAGGAACTACAAACGGCTTGTTCTTTTAAATATAATTTGATGGAAATCTGCAATTTTTTTGTCTTCCACACACTACTGGTCTAAGCTTTGTATGACTATTTTAATGCTATAGTATTCCATAAAGCTTTAAACATCTTATACTTTACCAAGTTTATGGAATATGATCAATAACGTCAGAGAATACTATTTTTGCTAAATTTTCAGAACTCTATAGATTTTCTTGGTTATTTCTCAACAGTCTATTAAACAAGCTTGGTCTTTTTTTTGCATAATTACTCCCAATTCATCTTCTCATCTAAAGTTTTAATCTGTGATGTTGTACCCAAATTAGATAAAATCCACTTGACCAAGCAAGCAGAGAAAGGTTTTCTCTTTTTCTGTATGAACAGAACCCAACCCAACAGTTTAAATATATATGTGTGTTTCCTGTGACTGTGTCAGCAAACTAAAATCATGACAATAAAAAAAACTGCGAGCTACAGTCTGCAGTTTGGTTTGACTATTTTGAACTTACAATGCATTTCTTACATGGTCCCCTGTTGATGAAGTGAGCCAGTTTCTGTGATGGAAATACATGCTCACACCAATCTATTATGTACAACTAAATGTTGAGCATCCATATATATTTGAATATAAATACAATATTTTGGAAGATCAAACCACAAGACTGAATAAATGCTTCACTGTTATAGTAAGGCACAGAACTTTGTTTAGATGGTATATGAATATCAGGCCTTTGGATATGTGCACAGTAAATCGCTTTGTTTTGTTGGTTAACTTCGTTGGTCTGATTTTCAGGTCTGAAATTGCCTCTCAATATGTCTGATGGGGACTATGATTATCTCATCAAATTCCTAGCCCTCGGTGACTCTGGAGTGGGAAAAACCAGCTTCCTCTACCAGTACACAGATGGAAAGTTTAACTCCAAATTCATCACTACTGTAGGCATTGATTTCCGAGAAAAAAGAGTCGTAAGTATATTGCCCTGGTTTATTATGTCAGAAAAAATATTTGCCAGTTCTGAATCCAAAAAGTTCAAGAATCTATAATTTTCCCCTGTTCCTTTGTGATTTCTATAATTAAGTGTGTTTGCTCAGTAACTTTGTGCCTGCCTTGAGGGAATGGCTGTGTTGATTTAATCTTGGGCAAATAGGTCTTGATGTGCGTGTGCACTCATGACTGCACTGACAGTCGTGCTCCATAATGGCACCACTCTCGCCAGGAGAACATTAATTAAATTATTCATACCCAGGTCCTCCCGTACAACACGACCTGTTAGTATGCTGATGTATGAAATAATAAGCATGTAAGATAGCCAATCATTATATTACTTTTGGTAGTTTCTGTAGAGCAGTTTTACTCTTCACCATGGCACATAATCTGCAGCTTTAAAGTATTAGTCTTCATAGTAGATAAAATAGGAACACGTTTAATCATTTATGTGTCGTAGTTTGCTTCGGTGTTGTAGTACTACAGAAGAAAGGAATCTGAGGAACTCCCAGAGCCGGAAAAGATGACTAATACCACCTTCCTAGAGAATAAACACTCCCAACCACTTAACCAAACACCAGGGTCATTGATGGATAGTCACTCACGCTGTTGATTTTGTAGATATTATCACGACAAGTATTTTCCATTGAAATCTTTAGGTGCGTTTTGGATTGCAAGGTTTTGCATAAGAAATTGATCATATTAAGAAATATATTTTGTTAGAGCTTCATAGCCAAAACAACCCTTTATTGGTATAATTACTGTCTGTCTGACAGGTTTACAAATCTAATGGTTCAGACGGGGCAGCAGGTCGAGGACAGAGAATACATGTTCAGCTGTGGGACACGGCAGGACAGGAGAGGTAAGGCTGATGTCAATAGGACACTTTCTTAAGACCTCACCAGTGCTAGGCCAGGTTGTTTGGCCTCTATCAAAGGCATACATGCTTCATGTTGAATTAAACTCTTTGCGATGTGTCCCCCCCCCGTTCTTGTCAGGTTTAGGAGTTTGACAACAGCTTTCTTTCGAGATGCAATGGGCTTTCTACTTCTATTTGACCTCACCAATGAGCAGAGTTTCCTCAATGTCAGAAACTGGATGAGTAAGTCCTGGTGTTGTCAAAATGTGTGATTCCTTGTTCCGTTTGAACCATTTATATTTTAACGACAACTGGTAAACTGTTTATTGTGTTTCTCAGGCCAATTACAGATGCATGCATACTGTGAGAATCCAGATATTGTACTCTGTGGGAATAAGTGTGATCTGCAGGATCAGAGGGCTGTCAGTGAACACGAGGCACGTGAGCTGGCAGAGAAGTATGGGTAGGTATCTCTTACCTGCGCCGAACCCTCCCTGAAACATTTGCCAAGGAGGTAGTGGCTCATATGTGTTTGCTCAAGTCAAACTTAATGTTAGGCTAGGTTGGTCCTTCTGAAAAGGCAAATATTTACACAGGCCTTGTAGTCCTGCTTGTGGCCTGAAGTTATACATTTAGTGAATCCAAAGGGATTAGAACAAACAAAAAAATCACTTTATTAAGACATATTATGTAATTTTGAGCTACAAGGTATCTAAGTGACTAAATAAAAAATGTCAACCAACTTTTAAACCCTTTTAAGAGATCGCTTTTTATATATAGTGCCTTCAGAAAATATTCAGACCTGTTCAGTTTTGTCACTGTTTTGTTATAGGCCTAATTTAGAATTGATTAAGTATGTGTTTGCCCTCAATCTACACACAGTAGTCTGTACTGCCAAATTTGTTGAAAATGAAAAAATGATATCTCATCTCTAAGTATTAGTGTACAGACCCGTTTCTATGACACTTTAAATTGAGATCAGATTAATCCTTTAGTTCTTGGCTAATACTTGATGTCTCAAGAACTTAATTCTAGAGAAATATCCACGAAGACTCGATGGAGTGACGGTGCTTCCAAATGCGTTTTTACTAAGTACTGAATAAAGGGTCGGTATATTTATGTGCATTAGATATTTGTGTTTTTAATTATCATTACATTGGCACAGATTTCTTATAAGGTGTTTTTGCTGTGTTCATTCACACAGCTGTTTGTCAAATCAGATCTGGAAAGTATTTGTATTGTCATGGTTTTACCAGATGTTACTCCCATCTCAGAGTCCACCTCTATGAAATGAAGTAGTTTTAGTAAGAGTTGTGTTCCTCAATTTTTATCATAGCCGCAACTTCCAGACCTAAAAACAAATTCAACACTAAAATTGCAACAATTTAGAGTCAACATTTTAATTAAATTCAAACAGTGTCACTTTGTTCGGAGTTATCAGTCAATTTGGATGTAATGTGTTGCTCTCCTTTACAGAATCCCTTACTTTGAGACAAGTGCCGCTGATGGACAGTTTATAAGCCAGGCAGTAGATGTCCTGCTTGACCTCATCATGAAGAGAATGGAGCGTTGTATTGACAAGTCCTGGATCCCAGACGGGACCGTTCGGTCGAACGGACACAGTGGTCAGTCAGACATCATGGAGCCCAATAGCCCGGAGAAGGGCAAATGTGCATGTTAGATCCTACGTACAGATAACTGTTTAGGCAGAAAACGTTGTATAAGTACGATGAAAAGGCGCGTATTGTTTGTAAATCCAAGCTGTCATGGCGTTCAACCCAAATGTACTGGAGCAATATTTTATTGAGTTAATTTCATAATGTCGTTTGGGTTGACTTCATACTAGTGTCTATACATAAAGGCTAGTGCGACTTAAAATGTAATTTCATAGAACAATATGTGTTTTTGGGATTTTAGTACTTAATAATATTGTAACTTATTTTGTGTCTTTTGAGAATACTGCCCTATGTGTTAAAGACACTGTGTGTTGTCTCTGGATTTTGAACTGTAACCTATAATTGTGTGAATGAAATTGTTTCTCCTCCAAATTTCTTGAATAATTTTTAAATATCAAAACCTGTGCGAGGAGGCTGGGAATGGGCTGGTATGTTCTCCTTGTGCTCGATGAGGAAGGGGCAAGCAATTCTTTAAAATGTAACTCTTTCTGACTCAATTTATGCTTTAGTCACACATTTTAGTGTTGAATAATTAAACAAATGACTTTAAGGAGTAAAACAGAATACCAACTTTCAAGTGAGATTCACTTCACTGGAAGAGTTGTTATTAAAAGGAAATTCGTACTGATTACAAAGAACCGTTTACACAACTTTTTCTAGCTTTGTGTCACAATTCACTTCAATTAATAACTCTACTATTTGTTGATGCAATCTGTGGTGAATGTATGGATTTGTTAAATATAGTTCTGCTATGGAGTAGCACAATAGGTTTGTGTCTATATTTTCACACTGTCAGGATCTTGGGTCTACTATCAGGATTTATTTAGGTTCTACTTATACACTGTGCCTTTAATCTGCTGTGCTAAAACACTGTTTCCATGCCAAACATTGTGCCAAACATTATTCAGAAAATAAATATATTTTGTTATTTATTGAAACGGAGTTTGTTGTCTCTGTTGTCATAGTAACTTATTGTTCATAAGCATCTACATGGTCTTGTTAAGGATACATTTTGAAATAACACAACTCTGAAGTAAATACATTTTATTGGCAAAATACAGACCTGAAAATAAAGGCAACACAAACAGAATTTAAACCGCATCCAGCTTTGTGTGGAGTTACTGTTGGCCACATTGCACCACTTTTGTGCTGAGACATGCACTGTATATTCGTAAATGCCCCAATTTTCAAGACTAGGTCACTTTATTTGGTGTGGTGATCTTGCAGATGTGGTCACTTTAGGGGCCTGTACCATACAAGTGTGGGCCTGTTTGGGCTATTTTATCCCAAAAAGAATTCTAGAAATAGTTTTCTTTTGCCAAGTTAGTTTACCACAAACAAGGAATTTGATACCATGGCAAAATGTACAATGTGTAAAGTCATAGTCTTTGGCAGATTGACCTTTTTTTAAATGTTTTAGGAATTCAAAATTGAAAAGCATTTTTTCAAAAAAAGTGGAATCATTCGGATAAAAGACAAAATGGTGGTATGATCAAATCAACATATTTTACATCAGTGTTTTTCCAACCAGGCGTACAAGGACCTTGGGGGTACATGGCCTATCAACAGGGGGTACTTGAAAATACTCATGACCCAAAAGGCTTCCTAATAAAATTAACATGGTGGGTACCTCAAGGGGGTGCTCAAAGCATAGCAAAATTATGTTTGGTGGTACAGTAACTGAAAAGGTTGTGAACTACTGTTTTGCATAATATAAAAAAAAAAATGTTTAAGGCCAAGTGCTACAAAAGTATTTTTTCTTACGTAAAATCCAGGAAATAAGCATAATATTACGATTCCTATTTATGTAATACATGCTTTTGTTGGTATCTTCCACAGCATCCAATTGACTCTTTGGGGAATATTACAGATATATATATATATATATATATATATATGTATATATTACATATTACAGAGGCGCAACCAAAGGCGTTCGGGGTACGCTGCTTAAGGTCACACGATCTGAGTACACAGGATTTCAGATCTCCCCTTTAGGCGTCTCTAAAATAGATGACGTTACCGGAATTACAGTGACGTCACTTCCTTTTAATCTGGCCTCCTTGCGTTCCAACACGGATAACACATGGGCAATAAGTAATCTAGACATATAACAATGCGAATTGAAAAATGTTATTTTTGTTCGGGACCTGTGTATCCCGGACACGGCACAATGTTTGTGCGGAACGATTGCAAGGTATGTTTTTCTTGATTAATCAAGTTTTATAGCGTTCATGCTAAAATGCTAGTTAGCTGTTATGCTAACTTCGTTTGTCTCTGCATTGGCTAGCTACATAATCTAGGTATACAGCTTGTTAAGTTTTGGTTAATATTAGATGATTAATATCTAGACACAAATTAGTAATTTGTCAGAGAGCGTCAGTACTTAAAATGTTATGTTTTTTTCAGTTAATTTGTCATTTCTGCCCAGTGTTTGTTTAACACTCAACATTAAGAGAAAACATTTAGTTGGCTAAATCTGTAATTATTGTTATGTTCATTTCAGGCGCCTCCATGTTTATCCAGACCTTGTGCAAATCACCTCGATCACTCAGATAAAATGAATACTTTACCTTTTTTGTGTTTTTTAACGTTATTAGGTTGCATTAGAATTCAATGAGCATCTCACTAAATTTCATGGCAAATCAGTGCGTCTTATGTTGTATTTTCAATGTACACCTGTTCTCGTTGTTACTACCTACCATATAGTTGTGTTGTTGACTGTGACCAATGGAATATAAAGTTGTATAAAGAATGATTAATATGTCTTCTCAGACGTTCCGGTTTTGTAAATCTAAATGCCTGAAAAACTTTAAGAAGAAGCGTAACCCAAGAAAGACCAGATGGACCAAGGCTTTCAGGAAAGCGTCTGGCAAGGAGTTGACAGTGGTGAGTTCGTATGTCCACCAACACAAATTAGAAATTATATGTAATGTAGATAAACTATAAGAGACGTTATCCTGAGTCTCTTATGGAATGCTTTTCCTTACAGGATAACTCACTGGAATTTGAGAAGCGCAGAAATATTGCTGTCAAATACCAGAGGGAATTGTGGAGCAAGACAGGTATGTTCTTTGACACAGCTGAAGTTTAGGAGTGTAGTTATCTGTGCAAATCATAAAGTTCAGGTTGGTGAAAACATTTTGAATGTACCCAAAAAAAGTCATCTTCTAATTGGTTCCATATGTTTCGAGTCAATGAAAAACATAAATCTGACACAAGTGTCAGCTATAGCTCATTGTTATAGTCACATTGCCTTGTACATCAACTCTCTTTTTCTTGTTTTCAGTGGAGGCAATGAGAAAGGTGGAAGGAATCAAGCGGAAACGACAGGCACAATTCATCCTTAACAGGTAAGTTGTTGATTAGTGGAGTAAACAAGCGTTATGCCACTAAATATGTTTTGCAATTGATTCAGAGTGAAGAATATTCCAATGGCTTAATATGTAATTGTTCTCCAATAAAGATTATATTCTGTAAAGTGTTAATTTGAACGTGCTTCCCGATTTCACTATGAGTTCGAGAAGTGGTGAATGGGCCTACAGATTTTTGTATGGTTTGAAGTTTTGACATTTAATTTATCCCTTTTTCTACCAGACTGAAGAAGGGCAAGCTTTTACAAAAGGCAGAAGACATAAGCGAAGTGAAGAAAAACATTCACCTCATCAAAGCCCCTCATGCAGGTGAGTTAGCCTGGGTGTTCAGCCTGGGTGTTCCACAGAGGGTTTAGCCTGGGTGTTCCACAGAGGGTTTAGCCTGGGTGTTCCACAGAGGGTTTAGCCTGGGTGTTCCACAGAGGGTTTAGCCTGGGTGTTCCACAGAGGGTTTAGCCTGGGTGTTCCACAGAGGGTTTAGCCTGGGTGTTCCACAGAGGGTTTAGCCTGGGTGTTCCACAGAGGCTGGCCAGATTGGATCTGTGGAGTCTGGATGACATCTTATACAGGCTTTATTATGTTACTGGGACTTTTTGTGGAAATGGACTTTCTATATTCACTACATTCAGTTATTTTATTTTTTTTGCCACCATTCTGTTGGTGAAACCTCACTACACTCTGAAAGTGTTTCGGAAAAATTTTAAATACAGAGAGACACCATTGCAATTTTAAAATATTTTGATATTGAGGTTGTAGAAATTGTGCATTATCAACTTACTAGAGCTAGCTTGAATACTATTTTTCAGTCTTTGACTACTCCTTAGTAATTCCGAAAAAGCATTAAAATACAAGTTCTCAAAAACACAAATAAAAATCCTCAACAAAAAATGCCTCTTCACTAATCCATCACTGAATTATTTTTCTCACTTTTCTCTGTGATAGGGTTCACAAACTGCAGTGTCCTTTGGGTTGTTTTTCCGGTTGTCTGGGGGCGCACATAATATAACATTAATTATTTAGCTATCAAACTATCAATATGGGTTTAACATAATATTTAGAGCATGAAAGCCTAGTTACCAAGCGACGCTCGAATAAGAATGAATATAGGTGACGGAATTCAGTTTACTAAGGTTGAATTGGGAAATGTTAAATGTTGATCTTGAATTTGTTTTCCGCGTGTAGGCAAAGCTAAAGTTATGGAGGAGAAGATGGTGCAGAAGATTCAAGATGTGGAAATGGGTGACAATTAGCATGTTCTTTTTGAGGCTCTGCTGAAATGGTGAAGTTCTCCACAGAACTGCTTGCTCAACTGAACTCCTAGCGATCTTCCTGAACAAACACTTTTCTGTTCGTCAAGATATCTGTCTGTGGAAAAAACAAGGAGATGTTGCACTGCAACACATTGATGTTGTGCTATGCTAACACAGCGTTAAAACATATTGGATTTAATAAAGTATTGTCCTGACATGTTTTCTTATTTGTCTTAACATTTTGCGTGACCCTGAACTTGTGATTTTGGTGGATTATTACTGAATTTTAGTATGCAAGACATTTGAGGAACCCTCTTTACTTTTAATGAATTTGTTGAAAATATACACCGCCGTCAAAAATGTTGGGGTCCGTTTCCTTATGTTCGTAAGAAAAACTATTTTAGGATCTCATTGTTTGTCATTTGTTCAAGGTAAGAGGGATCCTAAATAGTGGTTGCATTTCCCCTATAACCGAGCAATGACCCGAAGCACAGCTTTAAACTATATGAGACCTATTTAGAAAAGAAACAGTCGTCTGGTATTTTGCTATAATGGAGTGGCCAGCACAGTCACTGAATCTCAACCCCATTAAGCTGTTGTGGGACTGAAATTCATGCACTCATTCATCTTATGGATTTCATTAATACCTTTTGCATGGGTATTATTTAAACACCGAGAAAGTATTACATAGAATCTTTGTAAAAAATTAACAAATATTTACTAGTTTTGAAAATGCGAGGAATTATTGTCACAGAATGACCGAAAATACACCGGCGGCCGGTTGACAGCACGAATCACCCGAGGACCCATAGATGTTATTGTCCGACCGGACTGGTGTTATCAATCCATAGACATAATATTATGTCTATGTTATCAATCATCTCCAAAGTATCTCTGGTGTGTACGCAGAGAGCGAACGCGGAAGTGACACGTTCTCTGTTTATGTGCGAGTAAGATGGCGGCGAACAGCCCCATAGCTCTTAAGCGGTGCGACTCAGGGAGTGTATCTGCTGTGAGTATGGAGGCTATATCTGCTCTGACTGAGCTGGAGGATCTGGAGCGGGTCTACCAGCAGCTCTGCACCGAGGAGGTGAGACCACAGACGGCAGGCGGGTTGTAATGAGGGGTTAAAGACTCATAGTCTGTTGTTAGCATGGAGCTTAACCAAAAACACCCGTTTCATTATACTTGTGCATTTGTCACCTCAACGGGAATCAACCAGTAAAAATCTACATTAAAACGTAGCATTTTTATTACATTTACTCTGATGGGTTGAACCTGTACAACCTGCTTGCCCCCTAACATCATAGTATGTGAAACTTTTCATTTACTTATAGGTATATGGCCGGACGGTTCACTTGTATTCAATTAGTTGCAGTTATATAAATAATTACCACTATATGGGACACAAGTTCTACAAAAGCGTGCTTGTCCTCATGCGAAAATATTACTATGACCTCACATGTCTCATACCGTCCTGAACATGTCTCATACCGTCCTGAACATGGCTCATACCGTCCTGAACATCAACATAGCTTAAACCATGCTGAACATGGATTAAACCAACCGGAACATAGTTAAACCGTCCTGGCACACCAACAATTTAAAGTCAACCTTAAAGGGCATCATTGAATTACTGTGAGTGACCACACGGAGTAACTGCAAGGCATTACTCCAAATGGAGCAGTATTTTCAGTGCTACGTTGAGAGATCACACAATAACAATGTAGAGACTAGAGAGCATCTCATTATCCTGTTTTATGCTTTAATGGCATCATTGAGTATTTATTTATGTACCACAGAAAGAGGTGGAGACCGAGCTGGAGAAGCTGGTTGGTGGGCAGGGGAATATCGACATGAAGATGCTTTCTCTCCAAAGAATGGGGTGTGTATGTGTGTGTATGATGTGTGTGATGTGTGAATGAGGATGTGTGTGAGATGTGTGTGTCTAACCCTAACCCAGTAGTTACAACTAAAGATTTTAATTGGATGTGCATTTATACACACAACTAAACTAACTATCTTCTGCTATCTATCTGCTCTTCTGTCACTTTGTCGCACCAGGCCCAACCTGCAGCTGATTGGTGGCGATGCCAGTCAACTCTCTGGCATGATTACCTTCACATGCAGCCTGGCAGAGAATGTCAGTAGCAAAGTGCGCCAGCTGGACCTGGCAAAGGTACCGTCTCTACACATCCACATGACACACAGATGCCAGTCACATTACCATATAGCACAGGACTGGTTGCTGTTTGACAGGGGCTTTTGATTTGTTATAGACTCTAGTCTTTGTGAATAATGTGTCGTATGTGTTCACAGACCCGACTTTATAAGGTCATCCAGCGGGCCGATGACATCTTGGACCTGAAGTTCTGCACAGACGGTGTTCAGACGGCACTGCACGATGAGGACTATGAACAGGCCGCCGCCCACATCCACCGTTACCTGTCACTCGACCAATCGGTCATCGAGCTGAGCCGGCAGGGAGAAGAAAGTAAGGCTCACAACACGCAGCTTGTCACCGTATGGACTCTTGAGTTGCCGTAACTCACCATGAATTTGACTTCTCCAGACACACATGTGATGATGTTGTTTGCTCAGGCAGTGCTGTGGACGCTAGCTTGGCCATGCTGCAGGAATCGGAGCAGAGGTTGAAGGTGCTGGTTGCTGAGCGATTGGATGAGGCTGTGTCCAAAGGTGATCTGCCACAGGTGGAAAGATTCTTCAAAATCTTTCCGTTACTTGGCCTTCATGAGCAAGGTCTGGTCCGCTTCGGACACTACCTCTGCAGCCAGGTCAGTGGGTTTCCCAGGCAATACTATTCACAGGAGCATTTTTAATCTGGTTCATTTGTTTACCGGCACACTGGCCTTCTCCCCTTTCAGCTGGCCTCTAAAGCAGAGGAGAACCTGCTCCTGGCCGTGGGAGGAGACCTGGGAGAAAAGAGAGCTGCTCTGATCTTTGCTGACACCCTTACTCTGCTTTTGGAAGGTGAGAGACTGACTGTGGTTGTATCCTGAAACATGAGGTTTTATATTGTGAGACTGACTGGTTGTATCCTGAAACATGAGGTTTTATATTGTGAGACTGACTGGTTGTATCCTGAAACATGAGGTTTTATATTGTGAGACTGACTGGTTGTATCCTGAAACATGAGGTTTTATATTGTGAGACTGACTGGTTGTATCCTGAAACATGAGGTTTTATATTGTGAGACTGACTGGTTGTATCCTGAAACATGAGGTTTTATATTGTGAGACTGACTGGTTGTATCCTGAAACATGAGGCTTTATATTGTGAGACTGACTGGTTGTATCCTGAAACATGAGGTTTTATATTGTGAGACTGACTGGTTGTATCCTGAAACATGAGGTTTTATATTGTGAGACTGACTGGTTGTATCCTGAAACATGAGGCTTTATATTGTGAGACTGACTGGTTGTATCCTGAAACATGAGGTTTTATATTGTGAGACTGACTGGTTGTATCCTGAAACATGAGGTTTTATATTGTGAGACTGACTGGTTGTATCCTGAAACATGAGGTTTTATATTGTGAGACTGACTGGTTGTATCCTGAAACATGAGGTTTTATATTGTGAGACTGACTGGTTGTATCCTGAAACATGAGGTTTTATATTGTGAGACTGACTGGTTGTATCCTGAAACATGAGGCTTTATATTGTGAGACTGACTGGTTGTATCCTGAAACATGAGGCTTTATATTGTGAGACTGACTGGTTGTATCCTGAAACATGAGGCTTTATATTGTGAGACTGACTGGTTGTATCCTGAAACATGAGGCTTTATATTGTGAGACTGACTGGTTGTATCCTGAAACATGAGGCTTTATATTGTGAGACTGACTGGTTGTATCCTGAAACATGAGGCTTTATATTGTGAGACTGACTGGTTGTATCCTGAAACATGAGGCTTTATATTGTGAGACTGACTGGTTGTATCCTGAAACATGAGGCTTTATATTGTGAGACTGACTGGTTGTATCCTGAAACATGCAGCTTTATATGTATTTAGCGGAGGTGATTGTGTGTGTGTTTCAGGTATTGCTCGTGTGGTGGAGACTCACCAGCCTATTGTAGAGACATATTATGGTCCAGGGCATCTTTATACTCTCATCACTCACCTCCAGAAGGAGTGTGACCAACAGGCCCAGAAAGTAGTTGACAAGTTCATCCAACAGAGAGACTACCGCAACAAGGTGATCTATGTGCATCACATTACATTTGGGGGGTTTTCGTTCTTAAATTAGATATTTCATTTACAGTTTAATATTTGTTTTCTGAACAGAATGTCTGTCCTTGCAGTTTCAGATGATCCAGAACAACATGATGAAGAGCGTACCCACTGAGAGAATTGAGCCCCGGTCAGTTTGGCAGTTCAGCCTAGTGTCTGTCTTCCAAAAATCTGAATGTCGACTTTCCCTTTAAAATAACGTTTGTGTGTGTGTGTGTGTGTGTGTGTGTGTGTGTGTAGTGAGCTGGATCCTGTACTACTGGAAGTCACTCTGATGAATGCCCGGTCGGAACTCTACCTGCGGTTTCTACGGCGACGAATGATGGCCGACTTTGAGGTCGAAGATGCTACGGCGCTGCCTGCCATCGTTCAAGGTAATGTTTTGGTTCATCAGTGTATATTTTTACCTGTAATTAAGCCACTGTGCCATTTCTGACTACCTGCATACCAAAACCACGCACAGATATACCAAAACACTTTCTACACCCGACAAGGCAGGAAGTAGTTGAATTAAAATTTTCTACTGAAAAAACACACTTTTCTATAAGTGATGGCCTAAATGTACTGACTTTATTTTGGGACCTAATTTGCCAATTACTGAGTAACTGTTTCCATGGTGATTGGCAGTGAATAATGAGCTTTCAGATGAAAGGACACTGGAAGCAGTTAATCACAGGCATAAAGGAACATGTGCTTCAGCCTGCTTTAGAGCAGACATTGGGAATGGAGTTTACATCGGAGCAGATCAATTGCCAACAACAAGAGCCCAAATCTACACTGGATTTGCAAATTATGTCAAATTACACCTGTCATCAGATTCGTTTTCTGATCTACTACAATTCTTGAACATTGCTAAAATAGTTAGTTTAGGTTGTTGACAAGAATACACAATTAAATCTCTTTCAATGAACCTTCAAGTCCGGTCCGGTTCTAGCAGTAGCGTTTTCTGCTAAATCCCGTCAATAGTGGAACTGCTCTGTCAGGTAACGGGGCGGATCTAAGTGTGTTTATTTAAATCACTTTTAGAACTCTCATTTAAGCCTGACTTTTGAAAAATCATTATCGTACTCATCCTCTGTGCTTTAGGTTATCCGGTTAATATTCTGAACTGTGTTTGTGTCTTCTTTTAAATGCACTGTAAATTCTCAACTTTGATTTGAATATACTGACAGGAAATCTTATGAATATTGTGCCTGTAACCCCGTTTATCCAAAACAAATGAATCATAATCTTATTTATGAGACACACACCACACTGGAGTATATTATTTGTTCTACTTCCTGTTCCAGAGCACAAGCATGATGTGGACAAACTGCTGAAACACTGCATGCTGAGCCAGCTGATGCAGGAGCTGATTGGCTATTACATTCCAATGGAGGAATACTACATGAGAGAAACTGTCATCAAGGTAGGCTACTACTGCTAACCCCGCCCCCCTCACATAACCCACCCCTCATCTAACCCCGCCCCACACCTAACCTGCCCTCATATAACCCCGCCCCTCACATAACCTGCCCTCATATAACCCCGCCCCTCATCTAACCCCGCCCCTGACCTAACCTGCCCTCATATAACCCCGCCCCTCACATAACCCACCCCTCACCTAACCCCGCCCTATCTATTACAATAATAATACTAAATGTTCTACTCAGGCCGTGGCCATGGATACGTACGATAAGGGTCAGCTGACGTCCAGCATGGTGGATGACTGCTTCTACATCGTAAAGAAGTGCATCAGCAGAGCTCTGTCCAGCTCTAGCATTGACTGTCTCTGTGCCATGATCAACCACTCAACGTCAGTGCTGGAGTCTGACTTCAGGTAAACGGCACACACTCCACATGGGCATCTCATGAACAATCATATCAACACCGTTTCATGCTGTCTCCTCCCTGTTTCTACATTATTCTTCCCCCGCCTGCCTCAGGGAGGTTTTGTATAATAAGCTGAGGCAGGGTTTCCCAGCGACCACCCTACAGGACATCCAGCGTGGGGTAAGCAGTGCTGTCAGTCTCATGCAGAGCAGCCTGCAGCAGGGCAAGTTCAACAACCTGGGCATCGACAGCGCAGAAGTTGCTAAGGCAGCCTTCCTGGTGAGGGACGAGTTCAGTGGCACAGAATTTAAAGTGTAGAACAAGAGCATCACTCAGACACAAACACACATACTGGACTCCCCAAGTCCCTACCGTGCAGAGATCCTGGGGAGACCGACTGACTTCCTGTCTTTGCTTCTGCCAGGTGACTCTAAATAACGTGGAAGTGTGTAGTGAGAACCTCACCACCCTGAAGAGGAACCTGGAGGTGAGATTATATCTGCTCTCATGTATTTCCCTAACCCTACATCAGAGATTATTATATTTCCCCTCTTTTTCAGAGTGATTGTACCAAGTTGT
This sequence comes from Dallia pectoralis, assembly GCA_029465975.1. Classification (NCBI taxonomy): domain Eukaryota; kingdom Metazoa; phylum Chordata; class Actinopteri; order Esociformes; family Umbridae; genus Dallia; species Dallia pectoralis. Next base: position 10,142,977 of record CM055762.1, read on the forward strand.
TCACTCAAGGTGCCGGATCTGGAGAACAAGCTAAGATTGACAGCTGCTTGTCAGACCTGGTCAACACATCTAGCAAGTTTAAGGATCTCCTTCAGGTTAGAGGACTAATAAATGTGGTTGGAGTTTTCTTCCGGAAGCAGAAATTGTGATTAGATGACAAAATGTCTATCGTTGACTTTGTGCATGAAACAATAATACTGGTCTTATCAGCGTTGTTTATTTCATAATGCCATTATATGTACAAATAATTAGTAACAAATACGTGCGATCCACTGTTTATAATGTGGTCATAAGAACAGATTGTGTCCTACAGGAGGGCCTGATGGAGCTGAACAGCACAGCCATAAAGCCTCAAGTTAAACCCTGGATCAGTAGCTTCCTGTCCATCTCACACAACATAGAGGAGGTACGAACAGACATTTGTTTTCTGCAGTTATGGGGAGCAGATTCTTTTAATCCTAACTTCAATTACCCCAACGTTTTTGCTTAAACTTAAACCGAGTCTAACGTCTAACCTGAAACTATCCAACCAATAATACTACAACCTCACACTGATTTGTCAGGTTTTAGTATTATTGTGGAGACTTCTGGTCTGAATATGTATTGTCAGACCAAACTCCCACACACACACACCCACACACTCACACACTCACACACACCCACACACTCACACACACACACACACACTCACTCACACACCCAGCCAGTAGCCAGTAGGCTTGTTAATGTGTGCTCTGTCGGGATCAAGCTGGTTGTTTGCAAAAGCAATTTGTGACAACTTTGTTGTTAAAAGGGCTTTATGAAATAAATGTAATTGGTAGATGGAGTAGGCCACGCCCTCCACCCATTGAGTGACTGTGTTTTGTACAGGAGGAGTTTAATGAATATGAGGCCAACGACCCCTGGGTCCAGCAGCTCATCGTCAACCTGGAGCAACTCATGGCAGAGTTCAAGGTTTGTTGTGCTTAGTTTTAGAATGACATGTTACATTCACACTGTAGAATCGTTATCTCCTACCTTTATACTCTCTGTAGAATCGTTATGTCCTACCTTTATAATCTCTGTAGAATCGTTATCTCCTACCTTTATACTCTCTGTAGAATCGTTATCTCCTACCTTTATACTCTCTGTAGAATCGTTATGTCCTACCTTTATAATCTCTGTAGAATCGTTATGTCCTGCCTTTATACTCACTGTCTCTCTCTGTCTCTTGTTTCTTCAGGCAGGCCTCTCACCAGTTATATATGACACATTGACCAGCCTGACGACCAGTTTGGTTTCCATGGAGATGGAGAAGACCGTTCTGAAGTGCACCTTTAGCAGGGTAGGCAATGCCCATCCACAGGGTGGCATCACACCTTCAGCAGGGTAGGACATACCCAGTCTGACCACAGGGTGACATCACCCCATCAGCGGCGTAGGACATACCCAGTCTGACCACAGGGTGGCATCACGCCATCTGCACACTCATCTTTGTGATGTAATGGGGAGAGGCCTCTAATGTTTTATTTCTGAGTCCAAAGGGGTGGTAGGATGTTTTCCCCGTTGGTACCTGCCTTTTTATAGCAGTGTGTGTGCTCTACTTTACTGCTTGTATACTTATTTAAAGCAGTGAGTGTGCTCTACTTCTCTGCTTGTATACTTATTTAAAGCTGTGTGTTTGTGTGTGTGTGTGTGTGTGTGTGTGTGCGCTCTACTTTACTGCTTTTATACTTAGCATTTCTCTTCCTGTCATGTTTCACATCTCTAATTTGTGGATGTTTGGTCTTTTTGATGTTGTCTGTGTTTGAATATTTAATTACCTGTCTGGGTAGCATCTTTCATGTTGTTAATTTGAACTGTGTTGATCCTGTCTGTTAGCTGGGAGGGTTGCAGTTTGATAAGGAACTACGTTCTCTGGTGGCCTATCTCACTACCGTCACCACCTGGACTATTAGAGACAAGTTTGCTCGCCTCACTCAAATGGCCACCATCCTCAATCTGGAGAGGGTAGGTTACTGTGCACACACACACACACACGCACATAACCAGTCACTTAACTAGCTCAGTAAATGTGTGTGTGTGTGTGTGTGTGTGTTTTTAGGTAACAGAAATCCTTGATTACTGGGGCCCTAATTCCGGACCATTAACATGGCGTCTGACCCCAGCGGAGGTCCGGCAGGTTCTGGCGCTCCGAATCGACTTCCGCAGCGAAGACATTAAGAGGCTCCGCCTCTAACACCCTGTTGCCCAGAGACCGTGCTGGTGCACATGTTACCTGGGACTAGGCTCCTGCTGATTGGTTGTTGAAGACAAAGGATGGTGCAGGTGTTTCCCCTGGGAGGAAGTCCCTGGTGTGGCTGTGTGCCTCACAACATTACCGGCCTTGGAGGAGGACAGGTTACTCTTAACCAGAGATATAAGACCAGATCTTTTTTCTTCTGCTAGAGGGTTCCAGGATGGACTGAGATTAGGACGATATGATCCTTGATCTCTAGTAAATGCAGATTCCCCCCTTTAGGGCCTTCTACAGCCAATCAGAGCCTGGGTTAATTTTAATGGAACTATGGGATTGTAGAACAGTGGGATTAAGAGGTTCTTTTCCTGCTTGGATTAGTAAATATTATCTAACATTAAATGTAAAATATTAAAGTGATCTCTCATATATTTATATTTATTGTCATTCATTTCTATTGAAAGCGCTGTCATTTTAGCTTAATGAATGAATCCGTCGTTTCAATTGGAACAGGGACAGACAAGCTGAATTCTTTGTCAGACAGCTGTGGACCGATGCCCTGTCAGTGAAATGACCCGCTAATGAACAAAGAATCCATTAAAGTGACAGAACCAGGTCAGACGGCTGATCCAGACTCCTCATCCAATATATAAAAAAACATATTTTTTAAGTCTAATCAAAAGATGGCAGTGTAGCCTGGAAAAAACCTGCTACAATGTTGTTCTGTGTATCTAGACGTGGCAAAGTCTTAAAGCTTGATTCAATCCAATCACCCATTTCCTCCATGCACCTTTTTAAAGGCACTTCTTCCTTTTTCATTCATGGTAAACAGTGAAGATGTTGGCTCAAGTCAAACCTTTTAATGTTAGTTGCATTATAACGTGGATCTTCTACAATGGGACTTGAATCTGGGCCTAATGCTCTGTTACCTGTTATCAGTCAGACATGTACCCCTGTGCACCTCTGGAACATCTGAACAGATTAGACGTCTGGACAGTAATGAAAGAAATTCCACAGATCCATCCAGAATACATTGATGAGCCAGAACATTATGACCACTCATATAAATACACTGATGAGCCAAACACCATGATCGCCTGCCTAATATACTATTGCCTGTGCCATCTGGCACCAAGACATCAACAGCAGATCTTTCAAGTCCTGTATGTTGAGAGGTGAAGCCATCATGGATCAGACTTGACGGCACGTCCCACAGATGCTCAGATTGAGATCTGGGGAATTTCAAACTTGAACTCTTCATGTTCCTCAGACCATTCCAGAACAATCTGTGCAGTGTGGCTGGGTGCATTATACTGCAAAAACAGGCTGCTGCCATAAGGGAATACCATTACCATGAAGGGGTGAACCTGAGCTCCAATGATGTTCGGGTCAATGGCATTTGTCAGATTTCAGCGGTGAACAGGGGTCATCATGGGATATTGAACCAATTTGTGGGAGAAAAACCAACATGGAAAAGATACTCCATGGCTGCATGTATAGTTAGGAAAAGTGTGGCTTTAATGTAAACACAACATTCGATTGGCTCAGCACAAACATTCCACATGAGAGAGCAACCAATAAACTACAGAGTAGGAGGAAGGGGATGCAGCACGAAAACATTCACAGTAAAAAAAAGAAATCTGGTATAATCATATATATACAGTAGGGTGTCGTAGGTGCGAATGGAGAGGGGGGTGAGAGGACCAATGACACGAGATGGAGCGTAGAAGTATGACGGGTGAGATGCGTCTTTAGGTGAATGAGTGGAGAGCAGTACTTTTCCTCAGTGAAGAGAGAACGTGACAGCCGGGGTTCACTGTGGCATGCTCAGAGGTCAGGCGGTGGGGTTTAGGGCTAACCCATAGAGATGACAAGAGATCTGTGTTCCTGTGCCATTGTAGCTTCTGTTTAAGTATCGGCAACACCAATTAGGCCTTCTTGCTACTTATTGGCCACGCCCTCCTGGTTGGAGTTGTTATCCAATAGCCATTGCCAACTCGGTCATCAAGAGGGTTTAACCAATGGCCAACATGATCGTTATTGAGGAAGTTGGCTGAATTAGAATAACAAATGCCTTCAATGGTGATGCTGTTGCTAGAATATGTGTTTACCCCCGGTTGTATCCTCTAGCCATCTCTACGTACCAACTCTAATATGTATCCTCTAGCCATCTCTACGTACCAACTCTAATACGTATCCTCTAGCAATCTCTATGTACCAACTCTAATATGTATCCTCCAGCCATCTCTATGTACCAACTCTAATACGTATCCTCTAGCCATCTCTATGTACCACCTCTAATACCCCACACAGAGACCTGCTGCAGACTTGCAACTTCACCCCTAGCCCCTCCCACGTAGAGTCGCCTAGATCGAAAATGATTGGATAGGCATACGCAATGTGGCAAAAACACCACCCACTCTATGTACGGAGAATGTGCCGCAATTACCATATTGCTCAAACCAATCAAATCCTTTCAAGTCTACAGGAATGCCTTGAGTATGAAACAGGAATGGATTTGTAATTCAGCATACTGGCTCACAAGGGTCATCTGGAGCTAGACACTGTGTGGCTTATCTAATCTACAAATTACCTCAACTTCCAAATAACTGAGCGTTCACATTAATATTGTGTTACATATAGAGCACCTAGCTCCTAGGATGGCCCTCTGGAACGAGCAGAGACTGGTCGGCGATCTGTAGCTGTGTTCCTATGGTTTCAAACGGCTTCCTCTCATAAAACTACACATCTGTCAGGAGTGGTGAGTGACAACTACAAGCCAGGAACCTATAAAGTCCCTCCATCCAAGTGATAAGTGATGAGAGGAGACTAGCGTACAGCACTGACCAGGGACATACGAGTGTGCATGTGTGTAATAGTTACTTACTGCCCATATCTCGCTTGTGAAGCCGTAGCGCATTACACGGGAGAGATGGGGGCGTTTGAGACGGTCTACCAGAGCAGCTCTAGACACTCTAAGACTGAGACAGGACGTGATATTTCCCCCGTCTGACAGGACAGGAAATAAATATGTGGCACAGGGTTCTGGGAGGTGGGAGGAAGCAAGGAGGGCATGAGGTTTAAATAAAATCAATAAATCGTTCGATGATAATAAAAGCGTGCGTCCGTTCGATGACGTTATATTGTAAAGATAGCGTGAACGCGATCCATGAACTCTAATTGTGTTTTCCCCTGTCATCTGTTCAGAAGGTTGGCACTGATATGACACTTTCCAGACACAGATATTTCATTGGCTGTCAGTTATTTCATCCCACCGCAGGAAGCCAATGGCAAAGCCTGCCAGACTCCCCCCCGCCCACCCCCCACAGATGTTTGAAAGAGAGATTAATAAAACAGCAGAGCAGAAATAGCTCATGTAGAGCAGTCCGGTGTGAGGACTTAAGAGAAAGGGCTACTATCCCAAACTGGGCCGAACCCCGTCTATAAGTGCCAGCCACCAGGACAACACCTCCCCTATAACATGACAACATCACCTCCACAAATGGAGCACCAAGGGGTACAGTTAGAGGGGCTGGAAGGGATAGTTCACTTAAATTACAAAATGACACAATAATATGTGTTTTTTGGTGTATTTGTAACCTAGTAACCTTTGAGTGATTTCCACATTATGCTCATTTTTATCTGTACTTTTTTGCCAAAAATGCTAAAATGTTTTTTAGCCCGGAAAACTAAACCAAAACGGTGTATTGCTGTAAATTCGTATCCATGAACTTGGTATAGGGTAGGGAAACCAATGTAATTTGGTGATTTGGGTGAACTATTCCTTTACGCTTCTACTTGTTATAGATATGCAATGTATAGAATGGAAACATATCTATCAATTGAAATAGACAACACTCTTTGCTCTATGCATTACTGTTCTATCAGAGTTGTTGAAAAAATGGCACAAGAATGTTATTTACCCCTCGAGTTATCCCGTTTCTGATTAACATTTTACAGTTGTTCATACAATCAACAACAAAACATGAAACACATTCAGTAGGAAACACATGTTGATAACAAATAAATGAGTGTTGGTGGTATTTTTAAATAAAGAGGAACAGAACATGGTAAAGATCCCTGCCTGGTGTCTGGGAACAGCTCTTCGGGTCCCTCTGGACCATGTGTAGATTTACATAATTATGCATTTTAATATCATCAAAATTATCATCATTATTTTAACCACGTCATACCCCCCTACACAACCTCTGTGCAGGGCCGAACCTCAGTATAAGCCACACCCCCTCAGATTGTTGGCGATGATGATGTCAGTGACTGCGTCAAACACTACCTGGATGTTTCCTGTGTCAGTGGCACAGGTCAGGTGACAGTAGATTTCCTTGTTAGGCGAGCGGCTCTTACTCTCAAATTGCACCTGGATGTACGCAGTAGCATCATCATAAGTGTTAGCACCTATAGGAGAGAAGGAAGGAAATATGAGCGTGTTAGCACCAATAGGAGGGAAGGAAGGAAACGTGAGCATGTTAGCACCAATAGGAGGGAAGGAAGGAAACGTGAGTGTGTTAGCACCAATAGGAGGGAAGGAAGGAAACGTGAGTGTGTTAGCACCTATAGGAGACAAGGAAGGAAACGTGAGCAGACAGCGGACAAACACGTGTGAGGGAAGAAGAGGCAGATACACGACCGGATTGTGTTCACCTGGGGTGTTCGTCTGTGTCTGCGTGCATTTTAGGGAGGTCTCACCTGTATATTCCGGGAAACAGATGCTCAGTGGTGACTTCTTTATCTTCTCAGCAAACAGATCTTTTTTGTTGAGGAAGAGGATGATGGAGGTGTCGATGAAGAACTTGTTGTTGCAGATGGAATCAAAGAGCATGAGGGACTCGTGCATGCGGTTCTGTCGAACGAGAGGAGAGACGACGGATGAAATGCGAGTGAGACCGTGTGTTAGGGTTAGGGTTGGGGTTATGGTTGGGGTTGGGGTTGGGGTTAGGGTAAGGGTTGGGGTAAGGGTTGGGGTAAGGGTTGGGGTAAGGGTTGGGGTTAGGGTTAGGGTTAAGGTTAGGGTTGGGGTTAGGGTTGGGGTTAGGGTTGGGGTAAGGGTTGGGGTTAGGTGTGTCACACTTACTGTTGTCTCATCCTCATGCAGAACCTGATCATACCCACTTAGGGCCACACAGAAGATAATGGCAGTTACATCCTCAAAGCAGTGGATCCACTTCTTTCTCTCTGACCTCTGACCTCCAACATCAAACAGCCTGAACAAAAAATAAGGATGTTTTATAAACATGCCACATTCCAAATATAACACATCTGGAACATTCTGGTATGTATGTATTACTCCATTTGTATCCGATAGATCAAACCTGAAGTGCAGGTTCTTAAAGGTGAAGTGGGTCTCCACAATGCCAGTGGTCTTGACTCGGGTTCTCAGGATGTCCTGCTCTGTGGGCGTGTAATCTGTGGCACCAATGCGGTCCAGACTGTCCAGGTAGCTTATGAGAAAAAAGACGAGGAATACGAGGAGAGTGTGGTGGAAGAAAGGAAGAGATGAAGAATGGAAGAAATAGAGGCTCAACAGAGATTCATAGGAAAAATAGTAATCATTAAAGAAAACAATGAAGTGAAGATAATTCAGAGAATATACATACAATAGAAACTAGTAGCATATTGAGGCATATTGTAGCATATTGTAGCATATTGTAGCATATTGTAGCATATTGTAGCATGTGTGGAAATGGGGAATATGAACAAAAATTCTATAAATATAAGTGTAGTAGTGCATGTAAATGGGTACATTAAAATATACTAATATGCACTGAATGAACATTGAAACTGATCAGAACATGTTAATGTCTATTGAGGAATACATATTGCCCTAGAACGGGCTGCTCTTAGAAGTCGTATATCGGCAATTTGGCACAACCCTTCGTGTCTTATTACTTAAACATTGAGCAACAATATTACATGAGAAAGACTAACCAAATGCAGTCACTACAAATATGTATATATACCTGTAATAACATGGATTGATCCAACGCAGTCATTAAAATATTAACCATTTCACTGTAAATTGTAACCAATGCGGACATTGAAAATACGAACCGTTGCGGTAAAGACTAATTCATGGAGTCACTACAAAGACTAACATTTGCACTATAAAGACTAACCAATGCAGTCACTACAAAACCTCTAAACTACTTTGATTCAAGAACGGATCGCTTTGGGGCGAAATTTACGCTTTCAGCTTATATTATGTAATAATTTATTCAAATGTTCTCACAAATACCCTAGCGATGTCTATGATTGAAATAGGATCCATTTCCAGTTTAAGGCATTCCCATATTGTCTGTCTGTCAGGGTTTTACTCACTAGGCAGCAGAGTCATTAAGCTGGTATTCCCTGGCCCTGTTGAAACACTCCTGGGTACCGGCGTCGGCCCAGAGATGCTTCATTGCAGTCAGCAACTCTGCAGAGTACGGCTCAGTGTCCTCCATACGAGTGACTACATCACACACCAGCTTGGCATCCGCCTGGACACACACATGTAGAACAATATGATGGATGAAAGAGATCAGATGGATCACCACACACACACGTAGAACAATATGATGGATAAAAGAGATCGCATAGATCACCACACACACACACATGAACACACGCCCCAACTCCACACACACATGCACACACACACATGAACACACGCCCCAACTCCACACACACACATGAACACACGCCCCAACACACACACACGAACACATGCCCCACCTCCACACACACACAGACACACACACATGAACACACGCCCCAACACACACACATGAACACATGCCCCACCTCCACACACACACAACTTTCTATCCTTGTGGCCATAAACTTGTTCCTGACATTCATGTTCCTTACTTTCAAGCCCTAACCCAAACCTCACTTATCTTAACTATTAGCCCTGAATATAATCTAGATCTAACCCAAACCTCACTTATCTTAACTATTAGCCCTGAATATAATCTAGATCTAACCCAAACCTCACTTATCTTAACTATTAGCCCTGAATATAATCTAGATCTAACCCAAACCTCACTTATCTTAACTATTAGCCCTGAATATAATCTAGATCTAACCCAAACCTCACTTATCTTAACTATTAGCCCTGAATATAATCTAGATCTAACCCAAACCTCACTTATCTTAACTATTAGCCCTGAATATAATCTAGATCTAACCCAAACCTCACTTATCTTAACTATTAGCCCTGAATATAATCTAGATCTAACCCAAACCTCACTTATCTTAACTATTAGCCCTGAATATAATCTAGATCTAACCCAAACCTCACTTATCTTAACTATTAGCCCTGAATATAATCTAGATCTAACCCAAACCTCACTTATTTTAACTATTAGCCCTGAATATAATCTAGATCTAACCCAAACCTCACTTATTTTAACTATTAGCCCTGAATATAATCTAGATCTAACCCAAACCTCACTTATCTTAACTATTAGACCTGAATATAATCTAGATCTAACCCAAACCTCACTTATCTTAACTATTAGCCCTGAATATAATCTAGATCTAACCCAAACCTCACTTATCTTAACTATTAGCCCTGAATATAATCTAGATCTAACCCAAACCTCACTTATTTTAACTATTAGTCCTGAATATAATCTAGATCTAACCCAAACCTCACTTATTTTAACTATTAGCCCTGAATATAATCTAGATCTAACCCAAACCTCACTTATCTTAACTATTAGCCCTGAATATAATCTAGATCTAACCCAAACCTCACTTATCTTAACTATTAGCCCTGAATATAATCTAGATCTAACCCAAACCTCACTTATCTTAACTATTAGCCCTGAATATAATCTAGATCTAACCCAAACCTCACTTATCTTAACTATTAGACCTGAATATAATCTAGATCTAACCCAAACCTCACTTATCTTAACTATTAGACCTGAATATAATCTAGATCTAACCCAAACCTCACTTATCTTAACTATTAGCCCTGAATATAATCTAGATCTAACCCAAACCTCACTTATCTTAACTATTAGCCCTGAATATAATCTAGATCTAACCCAAACCTCACTTATTTTAACTATTAGCCCTGAATATAATCTAGATCTAACCCAAACCTCACTTATCTTAACTATTAGCCCTGAATATAATCTAGATCTAACCCAAACCTCACTTATCTTAACTATTAGCCCTGAATATAATCTAGATCTAACCCAAACCTCACTTATTTTAACTATTAGCCCTGAATATAATCTAGATCTAACCCAAACCTCACTTATCTTAACTATTAGACCTGAATATAATCTAGATCTAACCCAAACCTCACTTATCTTAACTATTAGCCCTGAATATAATCTAGATCTAACCCAAACCTCACTTATCTTAACTATTAGCCCTGAATATAATCTAGATCTAACCCAAACCTCACTTATTTTAACTATTAGCCCTGAATATAATCTAGATCTAACCCAAACCTCACTTATTTTAACTATTAGCCCTGAATATAATCTAGATCTAACCCAAACCTCACTTATCTTAACTATTAGACCTGAATATAATCTAGATCTAACCCAAACCTCACTTATCTTAACTATTAGCCCTGAATATAATCTAGATCTAACCCAAACCTCACTTATCTTAACTATTAGCCCTGAATATAATCTAGATCTAACCCAAACCTCACTTATTTTAACTATTAGTCCTGAATATAATCTAGATCTAACCCAAACCTCACTTATTTTAACTATTAGCCCTGAATATAATCTAGATCTAACCCAAACCTCACTTATCTTAACTATTAGCCCTGAATATAATCTAGATCTAACCCAAACCTCACTTATCTTAACTATTAGCCCTGAATATAATCTAGATCTAACCCAAACCTCACTTATCTTAACTATTAGCCCTGAATATAATCTAGATCTAACCCAAACCTCACTTATCTTAACTATTAGACCTGAATATAATCTAGATCTAACCCAAACCTCACTTATCTTAACTATTAGACCTGAATATAATCTAGATCTAACCCAAACCTCACTTATCTTAACTATTAGCCCTGAATATAATCTAGATCTAACCCAAACCTCACTTATCTTAACTATTAGCCCTGAATATAATCTAGATCTAACCCAAACCTCACTTATTTTAACTATTAGCCCTGAATATAATCTAGATCTAACCCAAACCTCACTTATTTTAACTATTAGCCCTGAATATAATCTAGATCTAACCCAAACCTCACTTATCTTAACTATTAGACCTGAATATAATCTAGATCTAACCCAAACCTCACTTATCTTAACTATTAGCCCTGAATATAATCTAGATCTAACCCAAACCTCACTTATCTTAACTATTAGCCCTGAATATAATCTAGATCTAAACCAAACCTCACTTATTTTAACTATTAGCCCTGAATATAATCTAGATCTAACCCAAACCTCACTTATTTTAACTATTAGCCCTGAATATAATCTAGATCTAACCCAAACCTCACTTATTTTAACTATTAGCCCTGAATATAATCTAGATCTAACCCAAACCTCACTTATCTTAACTATTAGCCCTGAATATAATCTAGATCTAACCCAAACCTCACTTATCTTAACTATTAGCCCTGAATATAATCTAGATCTAACCCAAACCTCACTTATCTTAACTATTAGCCCTGAATATAATCTAGATCTAACCCAAACCTCACTTATCTTAACTATTAGACCTGAATATAATCTAGATCTAACCCAAACCTCACTTATCTTAACTATTAGACCTGAATATAATCTAGATCTAACCCAAACCTCACTTATCTTAACTATTAGCCCTGAATATAATCTAGATCTAACCCAAACCTCACTTATCTTAACTATTAGCCCTGAATATAATCTAGATCTAACCCAAACCTCACTTATCTTAACTATTAGCCCTGAATATAATCTAGATCTAACCCAAACCTCACTTATCTTAACTATTAGCCCTGAATATAATCTAGATCTAACCCAAACCTCACTTATCTTAACTATTAGCCCTGAATATAATCTAGATCTAACCCAAACCTCACTTATCTTAACTATTAGCCCTGAATATAATCTAGATCTAACCCAAACCTCACTTATCTTAACTATTAGCCCTGAATATAATCTAGATCTAACCCAAACCTCACTTATCTTAACTATTAGCCCTGAATATAATCTAGATCTAACCCAAACCTCACTTATCTTAACTATTAGCCCTGAATATAATCTAGCTCTAACCCCAAACCCTAACAGTTAATGTTTAAACCTAAAAGTAACCAATTCTAACTGTGTGCTTAGTTTTACACTTTTCCCGAAACCTAACCCCTAATCGTAATGTTTTTTCTCTCTTTGTGGGGACATCAACTCCCAGATGTACACAGATGTGGATCTCTCTCACTCTCACACATGTTACTTGATCTATATTAATTATACATGGGGACACCAAAGTGGATTGCCCTTTAAAAACCGCTGACCAAATCCTAACCCTTATCCTAACCTTAACATACCCTTATCCTAACATACCCTTATCCTAACCTTAACATAACCTTATCCTAACCTTAACACACCCTAATCTTAACCTTAATATACCCTAATCTTAACCTTAATATACCTTTATTCTAACCTTAACATTCCCTTATCCTAACCTTAACATACCCTTATCCTAACCTTAACATACCCTTATCCTAACCTTAACATACCCGTATCCTAACCTCAATATACCCTTATAATAACCTTGACATATCCTTATCGTAACCTTAACATACCCTTATCCTAACCTTAACATACCCTTATCCTAACCTTAACATATCCTTATCGTAACCTTAACATACCCTTATCCTAACCTTAACATACCCTTATCCTAACCTTAACATGTCCTTATCGTAACCTTAACATACCCTTATCCTAACCTTGGGGAATTATCTGCCCTGTCATGTCAGAAACACATACACAAAATCACACATACACAAACATCTCATCTCCCTCATCTCATCTCAGAGATGAGACAAACAATGACATACATATTCATTAAGACTCAATGAAGATCTAATGAAGTTAAAAGGCCGTAAGTGCACAACTACCCCTCACTGGAATCATTAAAGTAGCTTTTGCTACGCAAAACCGACGCTGTGTTTGGATTGGTTGAACACTGCTGTGTTTGGATTGGTTGAACACTGCTGTGTTCGGATTGGTTGAACAATGTACCCACCTTTCTGTCCTTGTCGGCATATTCCACGCCCAGAGAGTCCATAGCTCGGAGGATGGCAGCCAAGCTCTGGATGGTGTTGCTGTAGACCACAGGCTTATACTGCTTCACATCATCCCCAGAAAAGCCATCCTCGTGGATAATCCTGCACACACACACATTAAAACACACACAATAAAACACACAATAACACACACACACACACATTAAAACACACACAATAAAACACACAATAACACACACACACACACAATAAAACACACACACATATTGACACACACACACACACACAAACACATTGATCAAACACACACATTAAAACACACACAATAAAACACACAATAACACACATACACATATTAACACACGCACATATTAACACACACACAAACTCATTGATAAAACACACACAATAACACACACACACACAAACACATTGAAAAAACACACACAATAACACACACACACACACACAATAAAAGACACACATATTACACACACACACACACACACACACAATAAAACACACACATCTATATACACACACACACACACACACAGACACACACACACACACACACAATAAAACACACACATCTATATACACACACACACACACACACAGACACACACACACACACACACACAATAAAACACACACAATACCACACACAGACACACACACATAGATGTACTGTACGTAGGTTAAGTGTGCATGCATGAGTGCACACACACAAACATTCACACTTCATTGAACCCACATTTCAGAAGACTCCATAGTGAATGTGCATGTGTGTGTGTGACCCAGAACAGAGTTGTCTTTGAACTGTCAAGCAGCGCCTGCTTCTTAGCACACACACACACACAAATACACACAACACACCCCTGGTTGCCTCCCGATGCTCTATTATTGTCTCACAAGCACACACACACCCACGCACACACTCCGACACACACACACACACCCCAGCCGTTACACACACTCTCAGTTTCACATTTGTAATTACAAGGTAGGGTGGTCCTGCACATTACAGCCACCCTTGGCAACACGGATGTGAAATGCACCGATTTTAAGGATCAGATTACAAATCCATTACAACAACCACATCATCACTGAACAGAGTCAACTGAGCCGTGGCCCTAGTAAGGCAACACTTCACCGTTAAACCACCCACTTCAAAAGATGCAGGAGTCAGGAAATGGAATCATATATTTATTTACATTTTAAGATAATACTACTACATTTTAAGATACTACAATAAGATTTTCCTGTACGTCATTAATTTACGTCCTGGATGCATACATCTCCTCATAATGTGCATTTCTTAAATGTTCGCACTAGTACATTAATATGATCAACTTATATCAAAAACAACACATAAATTATAACTTTTTAAATAATTAAGATTCCTGTACGCCATCATTAATTGTTAACCTCACCACACACAAACAGGCCCACACTAATTTCTGTGAAAAACAAGACTATATTGGAAAACCTAATGCGGTTTGGAGTTTGCCAAGAGGTTTATTGTGTCAATAAAATTGCAGCAAATTAACATAGCAATCGACGTAAGCACATCCACCGATAAATATATATATATATATATATATATATGCATAGACACAACAAAACAAATACACGTACACACAGACACATGTACACACATCTCATCTCCAGGTTGTGCCTGTCCCATTATATAACACAACCAATGGAAGCATATATTCAGTTCACAACAGAATAGGCTGCTGGGAGATGCTTTTGGGTAACTGTGTGTATCGCTTGGGAGAACCCACAGCATGATTAAATATAGAGGGAGTGCTGGATCAGAAGGAAACCGTGTGTAGTGGAGCAGGGTGTGATGGAAAAAGTACAGTTGGTGTGTGTGTGTATATGAGTGTGTGTCCGGGTGGAGTTGATACACAGGAACCGCACAACTGGACATTTTGTGTGTGTGGTGGGGGGGAGCTCTGCATAGCAACAGAGATTTTATTTGGTAAATGAAAATATTCGGAAATACTCGTTTCCAGGTGGCTCCAGAAACAGAGGTTCAATTTAAAAAAGACACAAGGCTTTTGCAAAAAGAACAGTGATTTAGAGGAGAGTGGTTTAGATTAGAAAGAGAAATGTTTAGATGAGGTTTTAGATGCCATATTTTGAGAGTAAATCCGCTTTATAGGCAAAGTACACTGGGCTGATATCAGGCACTTAAAGCCATTAAGATTAAAGCAGAGGTATTCGCTAATGGAGCTGTAGTGTAGGGACCTCTCTACTACACACACACACACACACACACACACACACAGACACTGTCATAAACCATCACCCACCCCTCTGATCTACATGAAACCCCCTGGTAGATTTCAGCACCATCCCAGTGGACAGCACCCATATGCGGCCCGCCGTTCGCCTGAGCACCGCATCCGATTACTGTCTACAGGAGGAGCCCGAGTCACCGCCAGGAGGAGGTGCGGCCTAGGAGGAAACATGGCGGATCTATAGCGGCTCAGACCCACTATATGGGCAGGGAGGCGCGATATCAGGCCGCATTAACACGAACACGAAGAAATAGATTTTAAAAAACAACCACTTACTTCATTTGTTTGACGATGGTGCTTTTGCCCGATTCTCCCCCCCCTGATGAGGGGAAAAGAGAGACAGGGTGATTCGGTTGTCTTTGGGTTGACATGACATATCAGGACCACGGACAGCACCGGCCCGTTATGGACCCGTTATGAATCCCTTATGAACCCGTTATGGACCCAACCCTTTATGAACCCCTTATGGACCCCTTATGAACCCCTTATGAACCCGTTATGAGCCCGTTATGAACCCGTAATGAACCCCTTACGAGCCCGTTATTAACCCCTTATGAGCCCGTTATGAACCCCTTATGAACCGTGTCTTACCCAGCAGCAGCAGCTTCACGTCCTTTGCGGCCGTGACTCCGTCATCCTTCAGGTTTTTCTCGATGGCTTTGCTCCGGTCCAGAGCCGCGCGCTCCTCCGCGCTGAGTGTACATCCCATGGCTGGTTCTCCTCTATTCCGCCCTGTCCCTTCTCCTCTATTCCGCCCTGTCCCTTCTCCTCTATTCCGGGTGTGTGTCTCTCTCCCTCCCGTTCGGTCCGCTACTGCATGAGGCCCGGTTTCAGGGCAAATGAAGCCGGGGTCCGAGCTGGGTTTTTCCGCGTGCGCCCTGTTGGAGCGGGGGGTGGGGTCCGTGTGCTCGAGCCTGGGGGGCTGGGGGGTCTCTATAGGGCGGCGCTGAGGAGGACAGCGGACGGGAGCG
Source organism: Dallia pectoralis (assembly GCA_029465975.1). Classification (NCBI taxonomy): domain Eukaryota; kingdom Metazoa; phylum Chordata; class Actinopteri; order Esociformes; family Umbridae; genus Dallia; species Dallia pectoralis. Next base: position 10,159,690 of record CM055762.1, read on the forward strand.
ATCTCATCGTTCAATCTCTTCTTCACAATAGCGAACGGAGAGAGAGAGAGGAGGAGGGGAGGAGGAGGCGGTGTGTGCGCGAGACTCACCCAGCGCAGACAATCTCGCTGACGTCAGAACCGAGGCTCGCGCTAATCGTTCGATGTGACCAGATTCAAACAGGGGATGTGATGTGCAGGAGGCAAATGGTGCTGTCGCGGAAATATTTAGCCCCAACCTGCGATGGGATGCACACAATACTGGAGTTGGGCATGCAGGCCTATAGTACAATACTGGAGTTGGGCAGGCCTACTAGTACAACACTGGAGTTGGGCAGGCCTACTCCTCCATGCATAAATAGAAAAACAGCCCGGAGTCTTTATGTCAACTGCGATAGGCAAGGACACAACACATAATATCATTGCTGACATTTTGTTAAATCTTATCCTAACAACTGCTCTTATTCTGTCTGTCTCTGTTTGTAAAAATACGAGTGTAAGCGTTGTGTGTGTGTGTGTATTAAAGCTTCTTATCTGCACACACAACATCTGGATAGACAGTTAAGCGGAGTGGTAAAATGGAGGGGGGGGTTACATTTACAATGGACTATGCTGACACCAATTAAAGAGAATTAAACCAACAGCCTTTGGATGAATTCTCAAACAACTATTGTCGATATCCAGTAGCCAAAATCGTGTAAACCCAACATATCAACCTTGATCGATTAGGTGTTCAACATTTTCACTTGAGGCGTATCTGGACTTCAGGTATAGAGCAAGATCATCAGGTTACAAACATACAGAGGTTTTCTCCATAATGCCACCGTTTAATTGTGGTCTTCAGGGTTTCTAAAGATACAGTGTTGTTCTCCATAATACATCACAGGTCATTTCTTTTAAAAATCCAACATTTTATTTTGATTTCATTAAACACAACATGATCATTCCATTACAAATAATTCAATAGTAAACAACAACTTTTAGTAATAACTAATCATTATAGAAAAAATATAGGGCGAATATCTGTTTAAAGCAGATGAGAAAAAACAGTGATTTCACTTTACTTTCAAACTGCAGAAAACAATGGCTTAAAATAGCACTTGGGAGAACTGATTTTATAACAAAAAGGAAAAAAAATTCTCAAAAACAATATCATCTCAAGAGACAAAGGTCAAAGTATACACACACACAAACACACACACTAGCACTCATTCCCACAGACCGGGGTTGGAATAAATTACAAATTTTGCTGGTCAATTCAGGAAGTAATTTGATTTCAAATATCAAAAACCCTTCAAGACATTCCATTAGATTTTTTAGCGTATTCAAGTGTAAATAAAACAGATGCAGTTTCTCAATTATGGAAAGATCCTTTTTTGAAATCTACAGACTTTAATTCCAATAGACCCCAACCCAATGAGAGACCCTACATTCACAGAGGATGGATGTCCAGAATGCTTTCAGCCAGGCTGGTGAGTTTGCTATCCTCCAATGCCTTGACCAATCGGCCCAGCCGTGCTGCCCTCCCCTCGGCCTGGATGAAGCGACTCAGCAGCTGATAGGCCTGCTCGTACAGCCCCTCCCTCTCATACTCATAGGCAAGGTTATCTATGGCCGGCGCTTTCAGAGCACGGCAGTTCTTGCCTAAAGCCCGACCCACTTTCCTCCAGTCCCGCCCGACACCGTTGGAGAACCGCTGTAGGTCCCCCGCCGCCAGCATACGGTCCTCTGATAGGCCAGGAGATAAAGGGGAGGGGGGGTGGTAGAGACATTTACCTTAATATGTATTTATTAAGTAAATCCTGAATGCTAATTGGCGCTGATAGGCGTAATATTTGAGCATTTATACCACAGGTTCGACATATCGTCACTGATGTAATTGCGTTGGTAACCAGTTCATAAAAGCAATACGGCATCTCATGGGTTTATGGTATATTGCCAACATTCCACAACTAAGCGATGTGTCCAGGCACTCGGCAGTGTGTTGTGGCTAAGAAAAACTCCTAGCCATATACCACACCAGCTCATGCTGTAATCCTTACATATGCTATGCATTGTGTGTGTGTGTGTGTGTGTGTGTGTGTGTGTGTGTGTGGTGTTCTAGCAGCTACTGGTCTAAGTGTAGAAAATGAACCATAATGTTTGTGTCCTCTATACCAAATATTGGGCTGGCTATAACGACCCTAGTCCTCTACAGACCACTTAGATTAAAACCAGCACATCAGCTGACTAAAAGTCTCATGAAACTATTTGAGGCAGGGTCAATCACCTCCTATAGACGTGTGGTGGTCTACTGACCAAGAAGTGACAGACAACGTTCAATGTCAGAGTGGAAATCTCACCAAAGACCTTCTTCTGAAACAGGAAGCAGTTGCTGGGCAGGGAGGTTTCTTCCTGTCTGAGGGTGGATTGCTGGGGACCATGACCAAGGGCCTGGTTCTGCAGCTGCTGCTCCAGATCAGCAATTTCATCATCACGTAGACGGCCCGGCTGGCAAGCAGAGGGATTTCCATTAACATAAGAGTGGTACCCAGCAGAGAACCAATACCACCATAAACATAAGAGTGGTACCCAGCAGAGAACCAATACCACCATAAACATAAGAGTGGTACCCAGCAGAGAACCAATACCACCATAAACATAAGAGTGGTACCCAGCAGAGAACCAATACCACCATAAACATAAGAGTGGTACCCAGCAGAGAACCAATACCACAATAAACATAAGAGTGGTACCCAGCAGAGAACCAATACCACAATAAACATAAAAGTGGTACCCAGCAGAGAACCAATACCACAATAAACATAAGAGTGGTACCCAACAGAGAACCAATACCACAATAAACATAAGAGTGGTACCCAACAGAGAACCAATACCACCATAAACATAAGAGTGGTACCCAGCAGAGAACCAATACCACCATAAACATAAGAGTGGTACCCAACAGAGAACCAATACCACCATAAACATAAGAGTGGTACCCAGCAGAGAACCAATACCACCATAAACATAAGAGTGGTACCCAGCAGAGAACCAATACCACAATAAACATAAGAGTGGTACCCAGCAGAGAACCAATACCACAATAAACATAAGAGTGGTACCCAACAGAGAACCAATACCACCATAAACATAAGAGTGGTACCCAGCAGAGAACCAATACCACCATAAACATAAGAGTGGTACCCAACAGAGAACCAGTGCCAAATAAATACCCAATAGATTCACCATTCAGGTAAATTAATACCCTTCATTTTCTCCAGTTAGGTAAATCAATAACCAATTGATTTACCGCTCAGACAAATCAATATCCTATAGATTCACCAGACAGATAAATCAATATCCTATAGATTCACCAGACAGATAAATCAATATCCTATAGATTCACCAGACAGATAAATCAATGTCTTTAGATGATTTTGTGTGATTTGGCTGCCTCATATAAGCCGACTTGATACTTCTTTGCTACTCATGTTGGCAAATATCAGCAATGTAATCATACATAAAGCCAAGAATGATTACTACACAATGACAGTGTGTGCATGCTCAATAAAGGTAAACAAACACAACGCTTAATAAGAAATAGCTGTCCAAACAAAAACAACGGTAGATTATTATCCAAACACCATAAAACATCTAAACACAATAAAATATCTAAACACCAGTAAATATCCAAACACCATTGCAACCATAAAATGGCACGAATTTGTCCCAAATGTTCTGAAATATCTAAACTGTTCATCCAATATACATGACAAAACACTCCAATTAAATCTGATAGTCTTCACTGTAACCTCATGTGTCTTAACATAATCTTAGATCCTAAGTGCCTGAACACGGACCACAAATAGTTTTGCATTACCTGTGACTGATGGATGTGGTTCAAACAGAGGTCAAGGTCATCCAGACAGAGGTCCAAAGTGTACATCCCGGCTTTGAGCTGGATTTCCATAGCAACGTTTTGTGAGTTGGGTAGAAGGCGGGAGGCATGCTGGGAGAGTGACTGTTGTAGAGCACCAGAGACGTAGTTCTCCAGGAACCGACGGCACGCCACCACATCCACAAACTTAACCTCCACGCCCAACAGAGGGTCCGCATCGTGGACCTTCAGAATCTCATAGCCCTCGAGCCCCCCGGCAGAATCTGGAACACAGAATCAAGTCGGGTCAAGGGTCAAAGGTCCACAAGCACAAGTGTCACTTTCTACTGATACCCACCATTCAGTCTGTGGTGATGGAATGAGGCTAGATCTATTTAGCGTCACATGATCAATGTAACAGAGAATCTTCCTACAGTGTTCTGGTCCATCTGGAGATGTTTTTCCAATAAGGGTTGAATGATATTCATCCCCTTAGCTGATAAACAAGTCACACGGCAACACAAGCCTTTTTCTTTTCTCTACAGGACCACCAGGCTAAGCACTGCTTTCTATCAATAATACATGTGCCACAGCCAGGCTCAGCAGGCAGCCCACACTAGCTGGAGACCGGACGGCCTGATGTGGCTCACCTGATGTGGCTCACCTGATGTGGCTCACCTGTGAGTGTCAGCTTGACGACTTTGAAGACGGTGAACTTGCCCTGCTGGTCTTTGTAGAGAGAGAGCAGGTCCACAGTGGGACAGGAGTGCAGGAACAGAACCGCACATCCGGTCCACGGGCCGTCTTCTACATTCCGCGTCGTTATTTTCTAAAATGTTGCAAAGAACAACACTGATTACTACATAATAAAGTATGTAATATACTGTTATTTATATCCAAATGAGAGATAATGACATCCTAATAATTTCAGGAGGCTTGGTAAGTACCCATAAGCCATCCTGTTTGTAGGGGACTACTATAAAGCATTATGTTGAAGGACAGATTATCCTATTTCGAGATATATTGTCATAAACACAATCCTCATTTGACATCACCACACGCATGCGCAGAAACAGAAATAGACAACACAGTAACACACTTGTTTTATAAATAGTTAATGTGAATGCTCTCTGAGCCTGTCTCCCTCTCTCCCCCAATAACCCTCACCAGCCACTGTTATTGCTCGTCTCCCCATCTCTCCCATCGCCATCTCTCTTCCATCCTTGTCTCCCTGTACCCCTCTCCTTGGCTCCCACTACCAGTCTCTCCCTCTCCCTGTCTCTCCCCATCGCTCGCTCCCTGACTTCCCCTCTCTCCACCGTCCTCTCTTCCCTGTCAACAGAACATATCGTACCTTTTCATCCATTAGATCCATTGCGTGGGCATTCCCGTCATCTGATCTCAGTTTTCACAAGCTTCTGTCAGAGATGCTGACTTCAAGCCTAAAGAGATAGAACAGAGATATTATCCCGAGTTCAAAGGATAATACACAGAAATAAATTCTGTATGTTATTAAAGTCCAGATCCAGTCATAAGTAAAAGACAAGCACACTACCATAATCTTATCCCTAATTTAACATCATCTCACTCCTGTATCCTTTATTTTTCATTCATCCTGTACTAGCAGGAGATCTCAAAACCTTTTAATTTATTCCATTATGTTATAGAATTTCTCAAAAGTATGTTAATTTGTTCACTCAATACATAGACAAGGCTCCTTTTGCAAAAACTACCGCACCAATACGGTGTGGCATGGAATCAAGGTATAACATCAGTCTGTGGCACTGCTGAGGTGTTATGGAAGCCCAGGTTGCTCTGATAGAGGCCGTCATCTTGTCTGTATTGTTGGGTGGCTACTATATGGTTCAGGTCATGCGAGTTGGCTGACCAATTAAGCAGTTATACCAGGGACAGAAAACCAGTTACCCGTGGTTTTAGCAGTGGGCAGGTGCCAAGTCCTGCTGGAAATGAAAACCAGCATCTCCATAAAGCATGTCAGCAGATGGAAGCATGAAGTGCTCGAAATTCTCCTGGTAGACGGCTGCATTGACTCTGGACTTGATAAAACACAGTGGACCAACACCAGCAGATGACACATGACCCCAGATTATCACTGACTGTGGAAACTCTCAAAAGTATGTTAATGTCCCTCACCACCAATCATGTGTGGCGGCAACCATGTGAGGAGTACAAAGACAAGTGTGTCTTGCCTACAGTCAAGCATGGTGGTGAGAGTGTCATGGTCTGGGGCTGCATGAGTGCTGCCGGCACTGGGGAGCTACTGTTCATTAAGGGAACCATGAATGCCCACATGTACTGTGACATACTGAAGCAGAGCATGATCCCATTCCTATAGAGACTGGGCTGCAGGACAGTATTCAAACATGATAACGACCCCAAACACACCTCCAAGACCACTGCCTTGTTAAAGAAGCTGAGGGTAAAGGTCATGGGATGGCCAAGCATGTCTACAGACCTAAACCCTATTGAGCATCAGCGGGGCATCCGCAAACGGAAGGTGGAGGAGCACAAGGTCTCTAACATCCACCATGGACCATTTAAAGCAGCGTATGCCCATATCCTTGCATTGTCATAATACACGTAACAACATAGCGCGTTTATTACTCAAGACTATATAATGTTAATCACATGAGTACATAAGTGTCTTGATTTATTAATTTATTAAGCAAATGTATTCCGCAATGAAACGCTCATGGATCAGGTAATTAAGAGTTCAGCTAATAATATGAAATGTAACCTCCTCCACTACATCCAACCAGTTATAATCCGAACTACTAAACTGGTCTAATGACAGATTGCATTGGTTTAATTGAGTTTATGACCACCTTGTGATTGGTTTCAGATACTAGGAGTAGAGGGACAGGTTCTATTAAACGTACGATAGCAGGCTTCTCGTGAGTCACATGACTAGTTTCATGACATTATCTTCTAGGCACGCGTAACACACAAAGCAGCATTTAGAAAAACTGTAAGTACATTAAAATAACCAGCCACAGCAAACACCTAGAGACAGCAACTGATAGGTCTACCAATGATATTAATGAAGTTAAAATGATATATTCGACAAAAAACAAAATATTAGTTCTCAAAGAATCAACAAGATACAGAAAGCAAAGAAACGATAGGAACGTTTTATTTCATTTTGGATTTGTTTCAGTAAAAGCATTTACTCACGGTCATGTGTGATACCGTGTTATTGTGTATTGGCTATCATTTATACGTGAGGTTTAAATTACAACCATTAAATCATAACTTACCTTACAAGAGAAAACTTTGAGGTAAAACCGCAACGCGGAACACAGATACAGTAATCATCTCCTAACAGCCTATTGGCTACAGGAAAACCACGAAGCACTGCGATTGGTTCGACAGGACATGCCATCTCCCAATTGGTTAAATACAGTCACATTCAGAAAGGAAGTCGTGGATTTTTTTGCGGGTATATATTTTGGCCTTCTGACGTTAACATGTTTAAATCCTTCTGTCCATTTACCAACTGCCCGCAATTTCATAATTATCATCCCTTTCAGATCCGTTATTATTTAAGGGAAATTACTATTAATAACGATGAACTTTATTTGGAAATGGTCCAATTACAGACTAGACTACGGCAACTTGTCAGGGACAAAAATGGACGTGGTCGACGTCACAGCTTGACGATTTATTATTGCCACGCCCCTGTACTGCGCACGCAAGTCAGACTTATATAAACGTATACTAATAAACGTCTGAACGGGAGTACACTAGTTATTTTTAGGTGAAATGTGTGTTGATACCGTTTATAAATCACGCCTGGCTCCATTGCCTATAATGGGAAAGGATTTCAACGTTACGTTAGTAAGGATCAGATCCAAAACAAAAATAAATGCACCGCCCACATGCGTTGAAATTAAACCTGTCTGATCTAGATTTGGAGGAAAATTGCCTCTCCTAGAAGCTGACAGGTAAAGCAAACCAAATAAAGACTGCCATATACCTGTCAGAATCTTTGCAACTACATACACACAATCATTTTTAAACATTAGATTTTGAAAAATAAATATAGTCAGGCTATATCAGAACCAGGGTACTAGACATTTTAGTAGGATTTATGTAGGCTAATGTTAATCAGAGAAAAAATGTCTTATCTTTACTGATGTCATCAGGCTGAAATGTCTATTTCACTGATCAAAGCAGCAATTGCATACATCTAGACTAGGTGACTTCTTTTTAAGCTGTAGAATACAGCCGACAGCAAATTTGATTTCGCGTTATACTCAAATATTATATTTATTCTAAGAAGCCGATACCTAGTTCAAATTCTGCTAAATACATGCAACACCAGCACTACATGTTACCGGTCATCCCCAAATCAAATTGTTGATAACAGCTGCATTATTGTAACTATTTTAAAAGTTAACCATTTCAATTGTTAATAAATATTTTTTTCCATTTCATGGTTTATCTTATGTTGACATTTCATTCATATTGCAACCATTATTTTTATATATTAACTAGCCTATGTACCCAAAACATTTTTTTTGAGATCGAACTGTTGTATTCACTTTCAGCACATTTCAAAATGAACAATTCAACACGTAAGTGAGCAATAGCTTTTATCGCCAATACTGCACAGTAGTTTACTTCACTGACTGAAGCGTTTTAAAATTATTATTAAGGTAGCTTTAACACTGCGCAGATCCAAATAATAATAACAAACACAAAATACCCCCCAACAAATGGAAATTCTGTCGTGGACAAGCTTCATCTGAGTCTCTATGGCTGAATTTCAAAAGCAGGTTACCATGGTAACATGGTATCCCAGCCTGTTCACTTCAATGTAGAACAAATTACATCACATGGCTTTCATGAAGACTGACCACCTAACACAAAGACGTTATATTCCAAAACACACACCTCATTCATAATACACAAATGAAAAATCAAAAATGTTTCGCACACAAGCTTCACCAATAGCTGCGCTGGAGCTTCTGTGATTTATATGTTTAACAAATTTGAGCGTCTCCTTGTCCCTGTAGACTAGAGCCAGGGAGTTCTCCTCCGGATACACAGTCAGGAGCTGGGAAGAGGATAAGACTTTGACCACCAGGACAATCACAGTTCAGTTGACCAGTTGGCATTTGAAAAGTGACATCTCTTACCTCCTCATCCTCTTCATTAGCCACATAAGAGGTGAAGCCCCCAAACTCAGTCTGCCAGTCTGACAAAGAGACATTTTCAAACTTAAAAAGACAACAGGCCCTCACCCAAAGTCTAAGGTTGTAAAACTGTGATAGAAACACAGAAAGGATGCTCTACAAATGTGACAGAATAAATGCATGGACAGTAATGCGCTACCACAAAATAAATCCTTGGATAATGTTGATATCAAAGATTGAACATCAAACACTGTTTCTAACCTACTATTGTGTGTTTACATATATGTGAGTTACTGACTGACCAGAACAGCCCAGGGGCAACAGCAGGTCCAGGGCATATTCCGCTCTTGATGCATCTCCATCATAAAGTAGGGTGTAGCCCCCGTGAGTCCAGCGACGCAGCTCTCCAACACACACTGGCGTGCTTGGGACTTAAACCGAAGAAAGTCGACACTTTAAAATTATTCAGACCCCTTCAATTTCTTTACTTGTTGTGTAATAGACTTACGCATGCATACCTTTGTTATTTGTATTAGCTGATGTGTCCCTAGAAGACTCAGTGGTTTCACTCGCTTGCGCCTCCTCCTCCTTTTCGGCCGCCTTTACTTCCTCCTCCTCTTCGTCTTCATCACTGGGGCTGAGGTAGTGCAGTCTCAGGCCGGTGAAGTTGGACAGAAGAAGGAAAAATGCCTCAGAGCGCAGAAGCTCCCAGCATGCTCTCACACACTCAGGGAAGGACTCTAAAAAACCTGTTTCATAGCACCTGAAATATACACAACATATGTAAGCAAACTATAGCACCAGGGGGATAACACTTTTCTGACACACAATTACTTGTTGAACACCTTTTGTTGGGAGGACCACACTTGGTCCACTTGTTCTCAGTCAATCGCAGTGCTTCACTCAGCTCTTTAAACTTCTCTTCCTGTAGAGAAACTCATCAGGACTGGGGCAGCAGTAAAAAGATAGAGATATGAAGAGGTAATGTAAGGGTTTACTTTGAGGAAATTCTTCAGTTGGATCTCCGAGCTATCCTCAAACTCTTGCTGTACTTGTGCTTGGTACTCAACATCCAGATACAGTGGATTCAACCACTCTAGCAACAGTGTCTCCTGTGAACACATCAGTATTTAAGTTGGACAAGTTGGATGTTTACACACACCGTAGACAAATACATTTAAACTTAGTGTTTCACAATTACAACATTTAATCCTAGTAAATATTTCCTGTCTTGTCAGTTAGGATCACCTATTTTTTTTAAAGAATGTAATATGTTAGAATAAAATTAGAAAAGTATTTTTTTCAGCTTTATTTCTGCTTTAAAAGCTTCCCAAAACAAGTTGGGTGAACTTTGGCCCACTCCTTCTGACAGAGTCAGGTTGCTAGACCTCCTTGCTCACACAAGCTTTTTAAATTCTGCCCACAAATTATCTATAGGATTGTGGTCATCGCTTTGTAATAGCCACTCCAATACCTTAACTTTGTTGTCCTTAAGCCATTCTGCCACATTCAGGGATTGATTTGAACTTTTCTCTAGAAGACAGAACACATCTCCATCCCGAGCGCTATAACAGCTACGTGGTCCCATGGTGTTTATACTTGTGTACTATTGTGTGTACAGATGAACATGACACCTTTACGCGTCTGGACTGTAACTTTAATCTTTCTGAACACATACACACGTACATCTCTTGGAAGGTGGGGGCTCCTAATTAAGCGGGGCTCAATGTGACGACAGGGTCGCTCCAAAGATGATCCATGAAACCATCCACTCAGAGAGAGACGACACTTATCCTCAGACAACACCTCAGCAACCTGGACAAACATACTGGGTTAGTTATTGTTCGATAATGGTATTGTACAAAGACAGGTGAGACCTGGGAAGTGATTGGTGGTTACCGGGAGATTTATAAGTAATTACCTGGTGGAATGAGATCGGTGAAACTTCAAAGAGAACCAGAGTGTTCCAGCTGGGCACCAAAGACTTCACCACATCATCGGGCTGAAAGTTGCCTAAGCAGAATGGATCGGTTTAAACTAATAATAAAACTTGCCCACCTCGTTTCCCAGGTTATTGCACACGTTACTCCGGAAAACTAAAATTAGAGATGCAGTTATAACGTTAGCTAGAAAACTAAAGTTGAGTTTTTGGGATGTGTATTGAATCAGTTCGGTAATTGGTAAAGAGACAACCTGGGAACACAAGACACACAAGACGCACCGGAAGATTGGTGGTTTAAATTTGCTGATTGAATGGCCAATTTCTGTGGGTTTTCTTGTAGTCTAAGGCTACGTCTGAAACAAGGGCCTGTGTTAATTTGGGTATTTGTGTCTGGGAACAAGATTACCCTCACCTATACTTACTATCTGTGCTGAAGAGATCCAGACACCCTCCATCACTGATCTCCCATGGAGGGACAAGGTAGAGAATGAAAGCAACGCGCCTCCCCTCCAATTCATCATCGTGACACAACAGAACATCTAGAGATTGATTAAAAAAAAGCCTAAGTTGGAAACAGAGTCTGAGGAACAGCCGGCAGGCAGAACTGGGCCTCCCTTCTGACTCTGTCTCCTATAGGTTTCATTGTGGTTATTTGTTCTTTGTGGAGCCACTGAAATAAAAAGGCTTCATATTTTTTGGGGACCAGCTCAGTTAAAGTCAGATATTACAGGAGTTAGCTATCTGATGAGCTTTATTAGGAGGGATAGCTAGATGCTCGGTTCATACATAGTTTTATTGGGGATTGAGGAAAAGCATGCTAATATAATATTAGTTATAAAAATGAAAGGTTAAGGACCGAATTTGGCTCACCAGTATATTGGTACTTGGCACAGGAAATGTCCACTTTGGGCTCCAGTTCTACCTGCAACACTTCCCCCAACCAGGTTCGAAACTGACCAAATATTGCCGTCCTGATAACACAGAGAAACTTCAAAAACAGTCATAATGATAATACTTTCATATAGGAGTTCACACTGTTTACAAAGTGTCAAGGCCCCTTCACTGAGTGGAGAGAACTACATCCTCCTTTGGCCATCGTACGGCACTTTTGCCCTAAGGGTCAAACTGGTCCTCACACAGACCCAGTGAAACTGTGCTTGCTACCTCCCTCCGGCAATCTCTCTCTCACATGTGCACTTTACCTCAGTCCTGTGATGTGAGGCTCCTTTCTCTTTTTTAGGTCATCTGACTGTAAGAGAAATGGTCAACCAGTGTCACAACTCCCAAAGCTCAAAAGATCCAAAGGCAAAGAATGAGAAGCATTTTTTTCTAATATTTCGTGTACATTTTACATTTGTTTGACATACCTGTTTAAATTTGTACAGGTCATTGGACTTCTCATGAAAGTTGAGCTCTAGAAGCTCCCTCTTAAGGTTCTCTGTAAACGTATCACCCTGGAGAAAGTTCCTGATGATACAGTGCGGGAAAGGGTAGCAGTCCAACTCCAGACCCCCTACAGAGGAATAAGAGAGAAACACTCAACTAGTAGACTACCAATAAACATTTGATGCATCATTTGTCAACTACATATTCCGTGCAGCAATGGAACATGAACTTATGTTCTGTATGTCTGAGACAGTTAAAGCACATACAAGCAGGAACACCTGAAACATAGACGTTACACATGTTGACACCATATGGGAAATATGAATTATTGTTTATGAGATATTGAGACAATCCCTCACAATCACCATCATTATCGATTAACTATGGAGTCCAGACTAGACCTTAACAACACTACCTAAACAACATGTGCTTGGGGAAGTAACTGCAGAACTGACCATGACTGTACGGCTCCTTCTGTGACCAGGCTTCCTTCACGCCCCTCTTCACATCTTCATCTTCAATAAGTGGAGAAAGTTTTGCTATCTCTTCACGTTTAATTCTCTTCTTCCCTTTCTCATCATTGCCACTATTACCGTCTTGTCGTTTACAACTCATGTCGGTAGAATCAGGAGTCGCGAACAAAATGCGTCATAACATTGCGTCAGGACTCACTGGTCTACTATGTATAGTGGAAAACAATAAATATGCTCATGTACATCTAGGCTTTTAATATATGCTCATGCACTCCAGTCACTCATGCGTTTGCGATGTCACGTAGACAACACATTTAGTCATTTAGGTAGAAGACTCATGACTAAAGGGGATACAGCGTCGTCATACTCATACTAATAACTCCACAGCATCTTGTTGTTCACTATCTAACACGCTGCTGCCCTGTTCTGTTTCTTAAAAAATGTGGAAAATGCCTGTGATTTCATATGGAACCACAGTCTGTTTATTAAATTGGATAAGATATGGTTTGGTTTACTGGTAGGGTTTTCAACTGAATAAAATACTTTCTCTTCGGAAGGACAATTAATGTACGAGTTGGTAGTAGTAGTACATTATCAAAGAGCTGGTGGAGAGTGGTACTCCCCAGGGAAGTGTAATTAGCTCTTGATTGTTTTCAGTAATAATAAATTATGTATCTCAAAAACGTGAGTTCAGATAGGCCTATTGGTCCTTATATGCAGATGATGGTGCAATATAAGAACGAGGGAGAAATAATTGGCATACGACCAAGGACACATTGCAGGTGGAACAGTGGTCTTTCAGGTTGGGTTCTAAGTTCTCAGTTGGAAAAAACTTGAGGGTTAGTGGAACTGGCTTTTGAGGTCCATAGTAGGCAAACCCCCACTCTAAGAGGACTTGATGCAGGACGTAAATGCCCAAAACCCTCAAACATGACACAATAAAAGCAGTAGCAGAGTGGAAAACAATTCCTCTTCGATGTGTGATATATAGTAACAATAAATTACATGTAGTACCAATGAGATGTAGTACTTGAAACGTGTTTAAGATGTTGAAAGATGTATTAGATTAAACCAAATGGTTTATGTTATCTGTTTGGAGTATGGCTCTTACAACAGTAGATTAGTGTATATACACATTACAAAAATATGTTAAATGGTATATAATGATGTTATGATTTATACACATTATAATATATCTATGCAAACAAGAGTAGTTATCACTTAAAAATGTGCCGGAACCCACTAATAGTAAGGCATTTTTTGTTGTAAAAAAATAACATCTCCTTAAAAAAAAATCTTTTATTTTTTAAGAAAAATAATAGAATGACAGTAATACAGGTTAAAACACAACAGGAAACACCATGCTGTTGTTTATTTAATCAAACAAATGTATTCTGCCAGAGAGCATAAAAAACAATAAAGACCATGTTCAAAATAACTAATGTTTCAGATCCAAAACAAAATGTCAGACAGTATTTTTTTCCCCCATTCGTCATGGTAAACAGCACTAGTTCAGTCTGTTCTCCTGAGGTGTTTTTTGTATTTATTCTTTTTTTTTGCTAAGTATCGCTTAATTTGGATGCCCCGTCATGCCAGAATTGTTTTCACTTCCATGTCTTCATTCCACCCATACCATGACTGCACTCACAGAGACAGTCACTGCATCCACGTTCACAACATTTAGTTATAAATAAAGTTGAACCTACAGGGAAAAATACATATTTCGGTAATGCGTATGAAAATACAGTCACATACTGCCTTTAAATACACCATCAAATTGTTGCTAAATATACAAACACAATTTACCTGCTTAGTAGCTGAGGAAGGCTGGATATGATTGGCCCATAACCAGGGGCGTTGTCATACAGCTCAAACAGAGGGGCTGCAACCAGTTTGTAGTTCTTTGGGACTGCAAACAAAGCTAAGAGACACCAACACAATTAACAACGACGATCAGACACAGAAGTGAACAAACCCACAAGGAGATGATTTTGACTAGCTAACATAACATCTGAACAGTGCCTAATACCCAACCAAAAGAAACATACCTTTTTCTTGCAGTTGAACCAGGAATAGCTTTTTATGTTCCTTGGGCTTAGTGATGTGGGCTGGAATGTAGGGATACTGTAGCAAAACAGGAACACATCGTCACACCACAGTTTTACTGTAAGTTTCATATCAGATTCATAGTATTTTCAGTGCAACAATATCATTTTTCAGTGAGTTGGGTTATTCTGTTCTCACCTGTGGAGGCTCAAAATTGGGGCGCCACCAGTTTCCAATGCAGTCATCAATAACCCAATCTTGCTTTACGCCGTCTTGTCGGCCCAAAATCTGACAAAGACAGATGCTTAATTTCTTTGTCTTTTGTTTCCACATAGGAAGCATGCAGTGTGTATCTGTAGTGTTTTGCGTTAAAGATCCAATCCTAAATAGCTTTTATTGGTTGTATATTAGGAACATTTGTTTGACAGCATATGAGTACTACAGAAAAACTGATTCTCTCATCCGAGAAAATTAAACAAGGGCTCATTTTACTATTTCACACATTTTTCTTTTTGGGAGTTCTGAATTATAAAAAAAACATTAAACAGGTTGGAAATTGCCCAATTAACCTGGCCTCATAAAAGTGTGTGTGTATATATTGTACCTCAGTCATCAGGCGTTTCAGGCCATCCACCTCATCCTCTGTTGAACTAAGCTCTCCACCTGGCCTGCAGGAGACAAGTTGACAACCCATCACACATGTGTGTGCAGCCGTGTACACACACACACACACACACACACACACACACACACACACACACACACACACACACACACACACACACACACACACACACACACACACACACACACACACACACACACACACACACACACACACACACACACACACACACACACACACACACACACACACACACACACACACACACGGGTATAACTTCCTCAGGCAGGCTTTGGTTAGGGGCAATGCTTACAGTTTGAAGAAGGTGGTCCCCAGCTGGAGGAGCAATACGTGGGGCAACCTGTGCTCATGTACAATAAGCACTCCCTCCACCGTCCTGCGTGCTCCCATTTTGTCAAACTCCTCACGCATCCTCTGGAACCGTGCTGCCACTGAACTGTCCTTTTCATACAGAGGCTCCTTGGTGCCGAATGTATAGTTGGTCAGAGGATATCTAAAACAAAGTGTAATTATGAACATTGGTAAAACGTCCACATCCCATTTCATGTCTCTACCAACAGCCACCCACATATCCCGTCACCGAACAGAAAGCACAGACACAATATTGCGGTTTTATGCCCATGCCTCCGTGGAATGGAAAATGAATTGGTGCACATCAGAATTGTGACAAAAACTATGACAAATATGAAATAGCGTAAATTAAATATCTGTAGAAAAGCCAGCTGCAAAGCATGCAGTACATTAAATCTCACAAACAATATACACAACTCAGGTAGGTCTCTTGGTGATATTTTGTAATATTTGATATTATTTGTAGATTTATATATATAAAATCAGAAAACCAAAGTCACCCGTCTCCACCCATTCTTTCTTGTACTTACAGATTAATGGTCCTCTCCAGTGAGAGGGGTTTCGCCGAGGCGCTCATGTATTTGTTCCCGGCGAACTGATTGGCACCGCGCGGCCAGCCAGCGGATGAGCGGATGGGAGTCGGCACACCTGACATTGATCCAATACCACCCGACTAAATCAAGCTTCACGAAACGGCAGTCAGAAATGTAGCAAAAATCATACAATATATATTCACACCATGAAACAAAGACGAATGAAAGGATGTAAACATGCGCAAAGCGTCGTTTTCTTCTACATTTCCTGTTCCGGTTCCGTGTTAGAAACACAGTATATGCACGTGTACACTCCGATATACCGCCACCTACCGTCCTGGAGTACAATAACAACTTATAGAGACCGAAACGACCTCATACTATGTATAGCTTATTAGTGTCTTATCTGATACATGTACGTATATAGCCAGGACATTATGAACACAGCTAATAACAATTATCATCTCCTAACAACGGCATATATCAAGGTCTGGGTGGATTAAATAATAAGTGAACAATCAGTTCTCGTAGTCAACGTGATGGATGCAGGAGAAATTAACAGGGCAACGAGAAATGTGCAGGGGCAACAAAGGCTATCCCGTCTGGTCTGAACTGGTCTGCTGTAACACAAGTGACTTAACATTTGAATGATGGTTAAGGGATGAATTTATCCGAACACTGTGGTGGAATTTTCAATATTATGTTATATTCAAATGTATTGTTGTCCAATCTGAATGGTTCTGCTGTAAATAACTGTTCAGTTCCCATGGGAAGTCTCATGTCCTCTCCCAGGTGCAGGATGTGTTTTGATTGAGCCATGTAGACTTTATGGGTTCCAGATAAAAGGGACTCCAGAGTTAATAACATGGAGAGGATAGAATAACATGGGCTTTAAATGCATCACAACCTGTACGGGAGAGGGAGGGTTTATACTGGACGTATATATAGAGGGAGGGTTTATACTGGACGTATATATAGAGGGAGGGTTTATACTGGACGTATATATAGAGGGAGGGTTAATACTGGACGTATATATAGAGGGAGGGTTTATACTGGACGTATATATAGAGGGAGGGTTTATACTGGCTGTTTATACTGGACGTATATATAGAGGGAGGGTTTATACTGGACGTATATATAGAGGGAGGGTTTATACTGGACGTATATATAGAGGGAGGGTTTATACTGGACACGTATATATAGAGGGAGGGTTTATACTGGACGTATATATAGAGGGAGGGTTTATACTGGACGTATATATAGAGGGAGGGTTTATACTGGACGTATATATAGAGGGAGGGTTTATACTGGACGTATATATAGAGGGAGGGTTTATACTGGACGTATATATAGAGGGAGGGTTTATACTGGACACGTATATATAGAGGGAGGGTTTATACTGGACGTATATATAGAGGGAGGGTTTATACTGGACGTATATATAGAGGGAGGGTTTATACTGGACACGTATATATAGAGGGAGGGTTTATACTGGACACGTATATATAGAGGGAGGGTTTATACTGGACGTATATATAGAGGGAGGGTTTATACTGGACGTATATATAGAGGGAGGGTTAATACTGGACGTATATATAGAGGGAGGGTTTATACTGGACGTATATATAGAGGGAGGGTTTATACTGGCTGTATATATAGAGGGAGGGTTTATACTGGACGTATATATAGAGGGAGGGTTTATACTGGACGTATATATAGAGGGAGGGTTTATACTGGACACGTATATATAGAGGGAGGGTTTATACTGGACGTATATATAGAGGAGGGTTTATACTGGACGTATATATAGAGGGAGGGTTTATACTGGACACGTATATATAGAGGGAGGGTTTATACTGGACGTATATATAGAGGGAGGGTTTATACTGGACGTATATATAGAGGGAGGGTTTATACTGGACGTATATATAGAGGGAGGGTTTATACTGGACGTTTATATATATAGAGGGAGGGTTTATACTGGACGTATATATAGAGGGAGGGTTTATACTGGACACGTATATATAGAGGGAGGGTTTATACTGGACGTATATATAGAGGGAGGGTTTATACTGGACGTATATATAGAGGGAGGGTTTATACTGGACGTATATATAGAGGGAGGGTTTATACTGGACGTATATATAGAGGAGGGTTTATACTGGACGTATATATAGAGGGAGGGTTTATACTGGACGTATATATAGAGGGAGGGTTTATACTGGACGTATATATAGAGGGAGGGTTTATACTGGACGTATATATAGAGGGAGTATTTATACTGGACGTATATATAGAGGGAGGGTTTATACTGGACGTATATATAGAGGGAGGGTTTATACTGGACGTATATATAGAGGGAGGGTTTATACTGGCTGTATATATAGAGGGAGGGTTTATACTGGACGTATATATAGAGGGAGGGTTTATACTAGACGTATATATAGAGGGAGGGTTTATACTGGACGTATATATAGAGGGAGGGTTTATACTGGACACGTATATATAGAGGGAGGGTTTATACTGGACGTATATATAGAGGGAGGGTTTATACTGGACGTATATATAGAGGGAGGGTTTATACTGGACGTATATATAGAGGGAGGGAGGGTTTATACTGGACGTATATATAGAGGGAGGGTTTATACTGGACGTATATATAGAGGGAGGGTTTATACTGGACGTATATATAGAGGGAGGGTTTATACTGGACGTATATATAGAGGGAGGGTTTATACTGGACGTATATATAGAGGGAGGGTTTATACTGGACGTATATATAGAGGGAGGGTTTATACTGGACGTATATATAGAGGGAGGGTTTATACTGGACGTATATATAGAGGGAGGGTTTATACTGGCTGTATATATAGAGGGAGGGTTTATACTGGACGTATATATAGAGGGAGGGTTTATACTGGACGTATATATAGAGGGAGGGTTTATACTGGACATATATATAGAGGGAGGGTTTATACTGGACGTATATATAGAGGGAGGGTTTATACTGGACGTATATATAGAGGGAGGGTTTATACTGGCTGTATATATAGAGGGAGGGTTTATACTGGACGTATATATAGAGGGAGGGTTTATACTGGACGTATATATAGAGGGAGGGTTTATACTGGACGTATATATAGAGGGAGGGTTTATACTGGACGTATATATAGAGGGAGGGTTTATACTGGACGTATATATAGAGGGAGGGTTTATACTGGACGTATATATAGAGGGAGGGTTTATACTGGACGTATATATAGAGGGAGGGTTTATACTGGACGTATGTATAGAGGGAGGGTTTATACTGGACGTATATATAGAGGGAGGTTTATACTGGACGTATATATAGAGGAGGGTTTATACTGGACGTATATATAGAGGGAGGGTTTATACTGGACGTATATATAGAGGGAGGGGTTTATACTGACACGTATATATAGAGGGAGGGTTTATACTGGACGTATATATAGAGGGAGGGTTTATACTGGACGTATATATAGAGGGAGGGTTTATACTGGACGTATATATAGATGGAGGGTTTATACTGGACGTATATATAGAGGGAGGGTTTATACTGGACGTATATATAGAGGGAGGGTTTATACTGGACGTATATATAGAGGGAGGGTTTATACTGGACGTATATATAGAGGGAGGGTTTATACTGGACGTATATATAGAGGGAGGGTTTATACTGGACGTATATATAACCTAGTTCAACCTAATAATGGTTGAGCATTTGACTTGACATGTAAATGTGTTGTTAACTGATCCAGGTTCATGAATCTTGAATAAAGCTACTACTATAACCTAGTTCAACCTAATAATGGTTGAGCATTTGACTTGACATGTAAATGTGTTGTTATCTGCTCCAGGTTCATGAATCTTGAATAAAGCTACTACTATAACCTAGTTCAACCTAATAATGGTTGAGCATTTGACTTGACATGTTAATGTGTTGTTAACTGATCCAGGTTCATGAATCTTGAATAAAGCTACTACTATAACCTAGTTCAACCTAATAATGGTTGAGCATTTGACTTGACATGTAAATGTGTTATTAACTGCTCCAGGTTCATGAATCTTGAATAAAGCTACTACTATAACCTAGTTCAACCTAATAATGGTTGAGCATTTGACTTGACATGTTAATGTGTTGTTAACTGCTCCAGGTTCATGAATCTTGAATAAAGCTACTACTATAACCTAGTTCAACCTAATAATGGTTGAGCATTTGACTTGACATGTAAATGTGTTGTTAACTGCTCCAGGTTCATGAATCTTGAATAAATATATTTTCATTATTAAAAGAAACTACAGTCTCTGTCTTCCCTTTAAATAATTCCACGAAAACACACAGCGCTTTGCCACCCAACAACAACAGAGCTGTAAACACCTTGCATATTCAAAACAGGTGAGTCACACACAGGTCGTCTTTTGTTCACTGCTCACATCGCTAATGTCTATAGCAAAGGCAAACCAGGGAACAACTCAGAGCTCATCGTGTAGGATTCAGCCCAGCCAGACAGAGGTAATGAGAGATCTCTGTAACATTTTTAAACAGCATTTCCTGTGGATTGGATCAATCGGGACAGTAGATGCACTCTTACCCCTACTGGCACATGGCCCGCGTGGTGCCCAGCGTGGTCATGGGTTTTTGTTGCATGGTGGGTATCCCGGGAAATGTAATGGTTTTGATAATTCTACGCCGGACGTTTGAGAGTGGGAACTTTACCATGCTACTGATGCTACATCTGGCTCTGTGTGACCTGCTGGCTTTGGTGTGCCTTCCTCTGGCTATCTATAACATAATGAGGGCCTGGGCTCTGGAGGCGACCACCTGCAAGATGCTTTTCTTCCTGATCCACTGCAGTCTTAACTGTAGTGTGCTGACCATCACGCTTCTGAGTGTGCATCGCAATATCCAGGTACTGTACCCCCACAGCTGGGCGCGGCTGGGCCGTGTCGGGGAGAAGGCTCTTCTTGTGGCCCTGTGGGGACTGTCGGGAACCATTGCCTCTCCTGCCTTGTCTGTACGTGATGTCAGAGAACAGACATCCAATGGCTCCGGGTCCTGCACTACACACTACCAGAGCTCTGGACAGGAAATCGCCATCCTACTGATCCAGACCATTTTTGGATTCATATTTCCCAGCTGCATCATGGTGACTTCGTACTTGTATCTCCACAGGAGGGTGAGCCAGGCTGCCCGGTCCAGGCAGTGCAGGCTGACCAAGCTGGTCACTTACATTGTGGTGTCCTTCTTCTGCTTCTGGACGCCGCTGCATGTCTTCAACCTGCTGGCCCTGGGGAACGTGTTCATGAAAAGCACTGTGGTGGAGGATGTGTGTCCCACAGCTTGGGATATTCTCTTTGCCTTCACTCTCATCAATAGCTGCCTCAACCCATTCCTCTATGCCTTCGCCTCTTCAGCAGTACCCAGGAGAAACCCAGAGCTCACCAACGTATGATGCTGGCCTTTGTTGAGTAAATAGGATGCTTAAAACATTTGTTATAATGTAAATCGCCCCGCAAATAGTATGTATCCAAAGCACATTGCAGTGCTGCGTGTGTACATTTGGTGTGGGAGGCCCCTGCAGGAATAATACTGAGGGTGGCCCCTTCAGGAATAATACTGAGGGTGGCCCCTGCACTAATACTACTGAGAGTGGCCACTGCAAGAATAATACTGAGGGTGGCCCCTGCAGGAATAATACTGAGGGTGGCCCCTTCAGGAATAATACTGAGGGTGGCCCCTGCACTAATACTACTGAGAGTGGCCACTGCAAGAATAATACTGAGGGTGGCCCCTGCAGGAATAATACTGAGGGTGGCCCCTAGAGGAATAATACTGAGGGTGGCCCCTGCATGAATAATACTGAGGGTGGCCCCTGCAAGAATAATACCGAGGGTGGCCCCTGCAGGAATAATACTGAGGGTGGCCCCTGCATTAATAATACTGAGAGTGGCCCCTGCATGAATAATACTGAGAGTGGCCCCTGCAGGAATAATACTGAGGGTGGCCCCTGCATGAATAATACTGAGAGTGGCCCCTGCATGAATAATACTGAGAGTGGCCCCTGCAGTCTATAATACTAAGACCATTTGGTGTTGTATGTGTCACGCTCTACTGACACACACAAAACCAATTCTTACCAGCACTCTTTAGAGAGGACATCTGATGTGTATTTTAATATAGAAGCCAGTGACTGTTGACATAAAGAGTTAAGGGCATGTGCGTTATTCAACAGTCAAATTAGGGACAAGCGCATCTGTAACAGAATGACATTTTACCGTGACAAATGGGTACATGATATGGTTGTTGTCGTGCCATGGGTGTGTTCACGGGTCATGATAAAGGTTATAGGTCATACTTATATAATATTAGCATAGGTAATATGCTAACCATACAGGAATCAGCCTCTCTGTAAATGTTTTACAATTCATACTTAATATTCCAAAGATTCTTCTCTGAGCGGATCATGAAATAGTTGTTTGTTGTCAGCTCACCTAAACAGTAACTTTCTCCAAATGTCTAAACTGTTAGACGAAGAATGAAAATGTATGGTAAGTTCCTCTGGATGTCTTATATGAAATCCAGCAGATAGATCTTTGTGAGAAACCACTGATGACAGCATATGTTCAGTCTCACAGTAGAAGGCCTGTAGATTTTGTCACACAGATGTATTTCTTGTCTGATTTAGGTGGTCAATAAATAATCTGATCCTCTGAAAGCCCAGTGACCTTCATTAAATACCTCCCTTTAACCCTTCATTGACAAGTTCACACAATTAAAATTACAAATCAATGTTTATTTATCTATATACACATCATGCTATATGAACACAACATATCTGCCTATGTACAATATGACTGGAAAACAGAGACCAATGACAAATTAACAATTAGGTTGAGACAGGCAGAGGTGATGGGTATCCTTGACAACATCTGTCTGCATGGGCTGGACCAGATACTGTACAGCCCAGTGTAACATACCATCAGAGATCCTGTAGGATGCAGAGACATGCATAGTTACACACACACACACACACACACACACACACACACACACACACACACACACACACACACACACACACACACACACACACACACACACACACACACACACACACACACACACACACACACACACACACACACACACACACACACACACACACAGAGTACTAACTTGAAATGGCTCAGATCTTTTGAAATGCGGCCACACCGCTGATAAGAATATGAGAAGGGGGTGCCATCAGCGTGAACCTGAGGAAGCAAGACAAAAGCCATTCATGACCACGACAGGAAATCTATGGAAATTAACTTATAGAGGCTCAAATTCCACCCATTGGTGACCTCATGTACGGTACAATATCAGATTTCCTGGTTGGAAACAGGTCACTCTTACATTAGAGGGCTTCTTAGGGGCGACTGCTGCAACTTCCATCTTCTTGCGACAGCTTCCCTCCACAACCATGGGCGTTTTTAGCACCCAGGAGGGCAGTGTGTGACTCTTCAACATCTCCTCCTCCTGCCAGGTGATGTCATCCTCAGGAGTCCACCCAGAACTCTTCCTCTTAGCTTTCTTAGATCTTCTCTCTGTAACATCCTTCTCTGACTCCACCTCCATGTGGTGTCTCTTATCCGTGGCTGGGAGGTGAGGTGTTGCAGTTAGACCGCTGTGATGTTCCTCCATGCCAGGCTTGGTATAAAGACTCACAATGGAAGAGGAGGAGTGACTGGAGGGCAGGCTAAGGGAGACGCCTGGTTTCTGGAAAGGAGGAAGGGACTGCTCATTGGACCTTTGGGTGACCACTGACACCTGGGTGCTTGTTGCCAGGGGATACTGTGTGTGTGTGACCGGTGGAGGAGTTGGGTCTAGTAAAGACTGGCTCTCTGGGGGTGGTGGAGGGTCTGAGGTGACTGATTCTGTTAGGTAACCAATGAGAGAACAGAAGCCAGAGTATATTTAGAAAGAAGCAAGGATAAATGAGCATAATGTGTGTGTGTGAAAAATATTGAATGAATAAATGGTTCACATGAAGGAAATACCATCAGATGCTGAGGAGGTCCTGAGCAGATCAGCAGCTGGAGCAAACATGTCCCATGGGCTAGTCACAGCTCTGCCCGTCCCCCCTGTCACCAGCATATCTCTGCCCAGACTCTCTAGAGAACATGAAACACATCATTTGCACAAAACAAGTGACACCCAGGAAGTATTGTGATAAATGACCCATGGCTGCATGTTGGGTAACAAGGTATTATCGTAGTTTAAAGCATGAACCGTTAAAGATAACCAGTCAACAAAGATAACCAATTAACAAAGAGAACAAACGAGAAAGTGGGGGATCCTGGGAAGGAAATGATCTCTCCAAAGGCATGAGCACGTCTGTCTGCCTGTCGTCAACAGCAACGACTGGCCCATCTGTCTCTGTGTGCGATGGGTGTGACAGTCTCTCTTCAGAGGAAGAGACCAGCCCACTCTGTGTCTTGCTGTCACCTAAAGTGAGTGTGAGTTTATACTGCAACATTAATTTCAATCAGGTTTACCTTTTAAAAACATAGATATATACATAGATATATACATATACAGATCAACTTGGGGGGGCATATAAAGTGTGTGTATTTATTGAAAGGTTTCTGTGTAGTACCTGAAGATGTCTGTAGTTTCTGACTCAGTTCATCTGGGATGTGAAGGTGAGACACAGGAACATTAAAAGTCTCCTCCCCCTAGAAAAAAAACATTCTTGTTCAGTTGCAGAGGTCTTATGGTATGCATATATTAAATAGTAACATGTGAAATCACGCACCTTATAAAGGACCCTGTCCACAGCCCACCTGGTGCCTGTGAATGTATGCATGGGGGCAGTGGAGGTGGACGGCATTGGAAAGGAAGGGTTTAGGGGTGTTCTCAGGAGTTTACTAACTTCCTCCAACAGAGATTGTCGCCAGTCTTGCTGCCATTCCCCCAGCAGGTCTGACAGATCGAACTCTGGGAGAAAAGAAACAGTTTTCAACTGTGTTAGAAACAGTTCGGATATGTCAGGCGTATTCCTCTGGATGCGATTTTGTATGCATCAGCTAACCACACGTATCAGAGCAATGTTTTAGTCGATGATGTGGCACACAACAATTAAATTATGTGTGGAAAGACTGAGCAAGAAGGCGACTGGTCTTTGGTAAAATATAAATTTCTCGCATGATTTGAAATAGATAGGCATGTCAAAACCATTTATTTCAAATATATAGAAAACCATTAATTTTAAACAAATATGTAAACAGTGTAGAGTTTAAAGGGTAAAGACTTTAGTACCAGACTGGGTACCCTGTGATTGGCCAGTATTCTGTGCCAACAGAGACCTGGGGATAAGAGAAAGCAAAATAAAAAAAACATGGTAAAATAACTCGTCAATCCATGTACTGTTGATTACCAAACAAATGTACACATCAAGTGCTCACCTCCATGTTGTACAGATCTTTTCTCTGACTAAGTTGAGTGATGTGCTGTAAATAAATTTGGTTGGAGAGTTATACTATCTGATGTGTGTGTGTGTCAAACTCTAGAGCCAAGCAAGTGGCTTCTCTCACCAACAAGGAGTATTGTCTTTGGCAGCCCCAGCTGATGTTGTGATCAGCTCTTCAACCTTTAAGTAAAACTGACTCTTAGTCTGAGAAGAAGAAGACACACATTTATAGTAAGATCATAAGATTAATATTTCCTAATGAACAACAGAAGCTGTCTCTTTAAGATCAAAGGACTTACTGATGCCAGAATCTCTAAGCCCATTCACACGCACCTGTTCAGAGGCCATGTTGAACATCAGCCGGTAGGAATACACATACACGGTGCAGTTATTGAGACTGGAGAAGCACTCACGGTCCTCTTGTCTAATAAGACGTTCAGAGAGATAAAAGTAGTTTCAGAGTCAGTGTTCAGTGTTAACAAATCACCATCTCCTAAAGATACGTTTTTCAAATTGGCTGTTCTGTTGTATTCTTCGTATCTGTTCCTAAATGTGTGTATTAAGTGTTGCAGCAAGAAGTCAGAACTAATATCTTTTGTGCGTAAACAGACATGGTGAAATAAACCTGATTCTGAGTCGGTTAAAGATGCACTGGAGTTAACAAGAAATGTTTCATACATATCATTTCATATGACGTTATAGGCTGCATTTTCTAAATGTTTACTCACTCCTGAAGAGTCTTCCAGGCTTTCTGAGTGAGTATAGCCGGTATATGTACCACACCATCAGAGAGGAAAAGCAACATGCTCAATCCCTCAGTCTGCCAATCTTGTGACTCTGACAGCTGTTTGACCTAGAGAAAGATTCAGAGAGATCTGGGCAAACTAATCTTGCATCAATAGACACAGGTTCATGAGTGCACACACAGACAGATGTTTTTTTAAAGACCACCATCGTACCCCCACAACATGCCCTTTCATCTGGAAGATCTTTTTCTCTTCATTTGACTCAGTGTTGTAGCTCGAGATGATATTCTCAATCCAAGGCACACATTTATTCCTACCCCGAGACATCACCACACACCCTGAAACACCGGAGACAGGTATTCATGTACAGAAGAATGGCACAGTTGATGATATTAGTTCCTTGGTTTATGGTGTTTCTAGTATGCTAATTACCTTAACTACAGTGGTCTTTGTCGCGACCTATAGAGTAGGGCAAATACGTGCTATTCGTGATTAGCTAAGTTAGCTGCCAAACAGTAACACACAGTTACAATGAATTAGGAAGGTCGGTCTCTTATCCTAAGTTATGATGTTTCATATTTAAACGAAAAAATGTCGAACAATTTAAATATTTGCTCACCTCGTATTGTTTAAAAACGTTAACAACTTTTGGTACTTATTTGAATGTAGCCGCTATACTTGTGTTACTTTATTTATGTTCCGTTAGTGAACTTGTCCATAGCAAATTGGTTCCCACCAGAGTTCTGCCAATAGTTATTAAATTAAAATGTAATGTGACTCATTTATTGCACATACATTTAATCTAAATTCAAAACAAGACCATGTATCTGATAAGCCTGATCTTAAATAATATTTTAATGTAATTATGATGTCAGATGTTTCCTAAATTAAGTCCATGACCCAATATAAACCGTTGTCAGTTATTCATTCATTAACATAGCATTTTTGCTATCGGTAGCCAGCTGGCGTTAATAAAGGCAGAGCAAAACGGTACTGGGACTTACTGTTGAAGTCGGACTATTACTACTTTTTGGAAGAGGTAATATCGAGTTGAAATTGCAGTCCAGTTCCTATATATCTGTAACATTAAACAAAAGTAGCTGAATAAATTAGCACTAGGAGAATTGGGAAAAATTCCCTCTTCTAATGGCTTCCCTTTACCAGTCTGTGTGTCTCTAGATAGATATCACAACCTGATAGTTATTCTCACACCGAAGCGTCAAAACATCATGACAGATGGAATATTTATTGTAATAATCATAATAATCTCAGTTCCATCCATTGTATACATAAACCACAGTTGTATTACATAATCATACGTGCAATGCAAATGTAAACATGGTAGAAAAATGTCACTGTTTTGGGTTAGTCCATTAGTGTCACACAAATGGGGGTCTCAGGTCTTTGTACCGGATGTTCCACCCTCTGCGGTGTCCTGCTGTGTTGTGGTCCCTGTACTCAGTCCCACGGACATCACCCCAGATAATTCTATTTTACTGTGTTATCCCCTACCTCACAGTAAATGGTCCCTTGTCTAGCTCTCTGCCGCGTCCTCAGTTTCAAACTCTTTTTCATCCCTCTGCTTTTCACACAGCACTTCTTCCTCATGGGATTTGATCCCCTCCCCTCCTTGCCTCAGGATCCCACTAGCCTTCTTCAGGCCCTCTTCCCCTTCCCTTCCCTCTTTCATGGTTTCTCCTATGTCATTCTCTATTGCATTATGTTCTTCATTCTTTGTGGCCACCCTGCCATCTTCTTTGTCTTCTTCTCTGTCCTCTGTCTCCTTGTTCCTCTCTATGTTTTCAGCGTCTTGTGTGTCTGTGGATGAAAAAAGGGATGGACACAATGTTTTCATTTTTTAAATATATTATTTGTGTAGTCATTTAGGATATTATAGAGGCAGAAATAACACGGGGATACAGATAGGTGGGAGACAGGATGTAATTGAGTCAGGGGCATCGACGCTAGACCACAGGTTCTGCACTGGACACACTATTTGCAACTGGATGTCAAGTATTATTATTGAAAACACTGTAGCATGAACTTACTTGTGGCCTTGGTAGTAGACAGCAGAACTATTTCAGAATCAAGGCATCTCTCCTCAGGTGATGGGTGAATAATATTAGTTGGCATGGGACTGGTAAAGTGATTTGGGCTAGGACTAGAAGAGTTAGTGAGCATGTAAGTAGAAGGGTTTGTGGGTATTAGGCTATCAGAAATAGTGGTGTTGGTGGTGACTGAACAGTGGATGGGGGGGCTATCAATAGAGTTAGTAGAGTTTAGGGTACTGATGGGGACAGAAGAGTCAGTAGAGATTAGGGTACTGACGGGGACAGAAGAGTCAGTAGAGATTAGGGTACTGATGGGGACAGAAGAGTCAGTAGAGATTAGGGTACTGATGGGGACAGAAGAGTCAGTAGAGATTAGGGTACTGATGGGGACAGAAGAGTCAGTAGAGATTAGGGTACTGATGGGGACAGAAGAGTCAGTAGAGATTAGGGTACTGATGGGGACAGAAGAGTCAGTATAGATTAGGGTACTGATGGGGGGACAGTAGAGATTAGGGTACTGATGGGGACAGAAGAGTCAGTAGATTAGGGTACTGATGGGGACAGAAGAGTCAGTAGAGATTAGGGTACTGATGGGGACAGAAGAGTCAGTAGAGATTAGGGTACTGATGGGGACAGAAGAGTCAGTAGAGATTAGGGTACTGATGGGGACAGAAGAGTCAGTAGAGATTAGGGTACTGATGGGGACAGAAGAGTCAGTAGAGATTAGGGTACTGATGGGGACAGAAGAGTCAGTAGAGATTAGGGTACTGATGGGAACAGAAGAGTCAGTAGAGATTAGGGTACTGATGGGGACAGAAGAGTCAGGAGCAGTGATGACATTAGACAGGCTTGTAGAGATGGTGTAGCTGGGACTGTAGTTAGTTGGGGCGGAGGTCGTGGTCAGGCTTGTAGAGTTTAGACTAGTAGTGTTAGTGGTGATGTGAGTAGAGCCTATGGGGTTAGTTAAGTTAGGGGCAGTGGGGGAGTGCGTAGTACAGAGACTTGTAGGGATAATAGTGCTGTGAGAAGCACAATTAGTGGAAGCTGAGCTGGTGGGACTGGAGGTAGAGGTGGAATCGATAGAGTTAGAGGCTGTTTGGGTAGTGATGGAGTCAGTGGAGCAGGTTGGTATGTTAGTAGAGAAGAAAGCACCATGTAAATCATTAACGGTAGTAGAGCTTGTTATGGTAGGAGGTGGAGTAACTGAGCTAGTAACAGGGGTAGTGGTGATCAATGTCGAGGTGTTGGTGGTTGCTGATGATGTTGCAGAGTTAAAAGTGTTTCGAGTTAAAGTTGAGTCAGTGTAGGTTGTGGAGGTGAGGGTAGGAGGAGACGCATCAGTGGTGAGGTTAGGAGGAGACGCATCAGTGGTGAGGGTAGGAGGAGAAGCATCAGTGGTGAGGGTAGGAGGAGACGCATCAGTGGTGAGGATAGGAGACGCATCAGTGGTGAGGGTAGGAGGAGACGCATCAGTGGTGAGGGTAGGAGGAGACACATCAGTGGTGAGGGTAGGAGGAGACACATCAGTGGTGAGGGTAGGAGGAGACGCATCAGTGGTGAGGGTAGGAGGAGACACATCAGTGGTGAGGGTAGGAGGAGACACATCAGTGGTGAGGTTAGGAGGAGACACATCAGTGGTGAGGGTAGGAGGAGACACATCAGTGATGAGGGTAGGAGGAGACACATCAGTGGTGAGGGTAGGAGGAGACACATCAGTGGTGAGGGTAGGAGGAGACACATCAGTGGTGAGGGTAGGAGGAGACACATCAGTGGTGAGGGTAGGAGGAGACACATCAGTGGTGAGGGTAGGAGGAGACGCATCAGTGGTGAGGGCTGGTGATGTAGAGGTATCACTAGTCATGTCAACAGATGTTGTTATGGAGATGGAAGAAACAGGAGGACTTAGGGTGGGGCTTAATGGGGAGGGGCTTAATGTGGAGATAGTTCCAGGAGTAATGTCAGTAGGCGGGGTTAAAGTAGTGAAAGTCATTGGGTCGGATGTCGTTTTTATGCAGGAAATGGTAGGTGTTAAACTGGGGGTAGAAATAGTGGTGTTGCTGGGAGGAGGTGTTATAGAAGTGATGGTGTCTGTGGTTGTTGTAGAAGCAGGAGGGAAAGACTCAGTAGGGGCAGGTTTAGGGCTAGTAAGGGTATCGATCGGGATTGAGGTGGGTACAGGTGAACAGGGTCGGGTGGGGTGTACAGGAGAAGATGTTTCTCCTTCCTGTATTTGGGCTAGGTCATTCTCAGGGGTGAGGCGACCAGAGATTGGGGGAGGTGGGGTTGGGCCTCGCTTTATGATTGGTTTAGGAGGCAGAGCAGGTTTACCAGCTGACTCATGTGCAGACACACTCTGTCGGACAGGACGCCTTGTATCTAAAGAGAGAGAATTTTAGCATACGATCACAAAAGTCCTTGGAAATATCTGTGTGTGTGTGTGTGTGTGTGTCTGTGTTACCTGATGAGGTGGACATGGTCCTGGGCTTCATTAATGTTTGGGGAGGCTCCGGTTTGGTATCAATGATAGTGCCTGAAACCAAGACAAAAGTAAACAAATGCACACAAACAACACCAAACACACAGAGCAAGTTTTATATGGTAAAGGTACTCACCCTCGGATTCAGCTTTTTTCATTTCTCCCTCCTGGTTCTGTACAATTAAATAAGATGTTTTTTCCCCCATAGACATAGAATCTCACACACACACGCACACGCACACACACACACACACAGACTTATACAGGCAAATAAAAGTACACAACACCTGTGACTCTCCTGGCTGGGTTTTGGACACGCCGATACGCTGTAGCATGAGTTGTAGACGCTGCTCAAAGCCGTGAGGGCCGTCAGAAGAGTGTTTCTAGAACCAACCAGAACCAAGAAGAACCAACCCAAGAGAAAAAAATTGTCAAAATCCAACCAAAGATGTATTATCAATATTAAACCAAACAATGAACATTTGCCAATGTACCTTCCCTTGGGCCGTGTTCTTGGTGACTCCAGCATTGGCCGCTGATCCAGAGAGTAGAATTAGGGACTGGGACTTGCCCTCTCTGAGGGCCCGACGGGGCGGAGCCTCAGCTCTCAGTGGAGTGGGAGCACCAATAGGAAGGGTCATGGCTTCTACTGAATCTCCTGTCACGGTGCTGTTGTCCGCACTCTCTTTCTCCTTCTCTTTTTTGTTCTCCTTCACTTTGTCAGCTCTGGTCGCGTCCCTGAGAGGCCTGATCAGGTCAGCGATGGTGGTTTTCTTAGCGCGTCCCTCTTGACCTCCATCTGACTTCACACCGCGCCGCTTCCTGAGGGTGAAGAACTCACCCAGTTTCCTCCTGAGGGTTCTGGAAGGGGCGGGGCAAGGTGCAGTGCAGGCAGGTGCCACATCCACTTCCTGTTCAGTAATTTGAGGTTCATCATCCTCATTTTGTGTTTTCCTGGAAGGGCCAATCATAAGGCTGTGAGTTCTGACCATGATAAACTGTTGAGTATGTTTGTCTCACTGTGTTACCGTGTTACGTGCATTTCCTTCTTGTATATTTCTATGAATAACAGCATCTCATAATTGACTAAAATAGTGGACAAAAACGTCAGAGGATGTTTACACTGAGCTGATAAAGACTCAGTGATAAAGTGTGATTGTGAAGAGAGAGATAGTGAGGAATACGATGGTTAGATACTCACAGGGTGTCGACAGGAAAGACTCGCTTGGTGAAGAACTCTTCAACTCCCTCATCCACCCGTCCCGTGTGAGAAGGAACCTCACAATCAGTGTTAAGCACCAGGTCCTGGATCACATAGACAATGTGTGTTAATGATGAAGTTCACTATTACTGTTAACACAGACACTATGTGTTAATGATAGAGTTCACTATTACTGTTAACACAGACACTGTGTGTTAATGATAGAGTTCACTATTACTGTTAACACAGACACTATGTGTTAATGATAGAGTTCACTATTACTGTTAACACAGACACTAAGTGTTAATGATGGAGTTCACTATTACTGTTAACACAGACACTATGTGTTAATGATAGAGTTCACTATTACTGTTAACACAGACACTATGTGTTAATGATGGAGTTCACTATTACTGTTAACACAGACACTATGTGTTAATGATAGAGTTCACTATTACTGTTAACACAGACACTAAGTGTTAATGATAGAGTTCACTATTACTGTTAACACAGACACTAAGTGTTAATGATGGAGTTCACTATTACTGTTAACACAGACACTGTGTGTTAATGATGGAGTTCACTATTACTGTTAACACAGACACTAAGTGTTAATGATGGAGTTCACTATTACTGTTAACACAGACACTATGTGTTAATGATGGAGTTCACTATTACTGTTAACACAGACACTAAGTGTTAACGTTGGAGTTCACTATTACTGTTAACACAGACACTAAGTGTTAACGTTGGAGTTCACTACTAATGTTAACACAGACACTATGTGTTAATGATAGAGTTCACTATTACTGTTAACACAGACACTATGTGTTAATGATGGAGTTCACTATTACTGTTAACACATAGTGTCTGTGTTAACAGTAATAGTGAATCCATCATTAAGACACTATGTGTTAATGATGGATTCACTATTACTGTTAACACAGACACTGTGTGTTAACGTTGGAGTTCACTACTAATGTTAACACAGACACTATGTGTTAATGATAGAGTTCACTAATACTGTTAACACAGACACTGTGTGTTAATGATGAAGTTCACTATTACTGTTAACACAGACACTGTGTGTTAATGTTGGAGTTCACTATTACTGTTAACACAGACACTATGTGTTAATGATGGTGTTCACTATTAACTATCATGGTTGGTATTGATGGTTTCTGTGGAATGAATGTGAATGAATGCAATTGCAGTAGCCTGACACAAGGCAGTGAATTTACTCTACAATACATGACAACACCACAGACATCAGTCACCACGACATTTATATATATATATATATATTAGCACCATGACTGGCATAGAAAATCAACACATTATGTCATGTCCTAAGGTGGTAAGCTCGCCCAAATGATTAATAAGCTTTGGTTTAGTAGATTCAGGTGAAACCAGCACACCAGGTGTTAACTCAAATCGTGACTGAAACAGCACCAGTGGAAAACACCACAGAGGTGAGGCAAAGGTAGAGAAAATGTATGCATCAAATGGTCATTAAACACACACATAAGCAGATGTAGAATAAGCATCAGATGGAAATGTGTCATATTTACAATCACAGTTCTATACAGATATATACGTGCCCACCCCCCCTCCCCACCAACAAGCAGCTGGTTTCTGTTACGATTGAAAGCACAAGGCATATACCCTCCATCTCTCTTTCTCCCTCCACCCCACCTCTTCCACCTGCCTCTCCCCACAATACTCTATGTTTTCCCTTCCTACTCCTTTTCCCATTTGCCTCTAAACATCACCCCAATTGCATCCACCCCTCTCTACCTGTGGTCTGCTGGGGCGAATGTGTTGCTTGAGTCGGTGTGGTCGAGGCCGGCTGCGGGTGTAGTGCCTCAACGCTGGCTCGCCCAATGGAAGATCCATAAGGGGAGACAGGCACTCCGTTGCCGTGGAGCTCGGTTGCCGTGGCTCTGTTGCCGAGGCACCGTTGCTAAGAGCACCAGCAGCAGTAGTCGCTGTCTCTAGCAAGATGGGAGGGGCCAAGCTGGCAAGACTGACAGATCTGACAACAGGGGGCCTCGCCTTTCTCCTCCCCCTCAGAGAGAGCGTGAGAAAGACAGAATGGTGAATAGAGCTTATGATTAAGGGAGAGTGGTGCAGGTACATTTGTGTGGTAGACGATCAAACATCAACAATATGCATATTATGTTAAAATGTGCTAATCATATTAGTCATTTGACATGGATGGGTTATAGAAATTGCAGACTATAGTGATCGAGGCAATTGTGTGTGTGTGTGTATATATACATACATATATAATTAACACCTCTCTACTAAAGGACTAAAATAATTTTGTATGTAACACTCATTATATGAGGATAGATCTTTATAAATAACCTTGATGATAAACAGTATGTTTTGTAGTTTCTCCACTCCAAACAAGTTTCTATAGACTGTGTGTGGGCACTGCTTTCGGTGTCACAAACAAAAATAGATGAAATTTAAATTTGACATGCCATACTAAACGTCTGTAATTATGGCTGTAATTTAACTCACGCGTCATGACAATTTAGTAGGTTGATCTTTTTTTTTTTTTATTTAATCGCTGTACAATCATACATTCTCTTAAGCCTCCCATTACACATCCAGTCATTTCATTTCCATGGTACAAAAGGAAAAAAAAAGAATCAACCCCCCAAAAAAAACAAATCCATTCTAAAAGCTTTAACAATAGCAAGGTATTTTGTTTCAGGTGAAAACATCGCATTTTTAAAAAGCATAATATTTTGGTCACCCCCGAATTTTTGACCCCCTATAACAGCTATGGGTGAGAGCACAACTACATTGTTTTAAGACAAACAGACAAAAGAAAATGTAAAGAGATCAAACGTGGGGCCGACAGAACAAGATTGAAAGCACATGATTAATGATGCAATACGTGACCATAATCTGACCCCCACCTGCTCTCCTTACACATGTTCCAGTGACAGTCTGCATAATGTTATCATGATTCTATATACACACACACGCGCACACACATGTTCCAGTGACAGTCTGC
The DNA here is from genome assembly GCA_029465975.1 of Dallia pectoralis. Lineage (NCBI taxonomy): Eukaryota > Metazoa > Chordata > Actinopteri > Esociformes > Umbridae > Dallia > Dallia pectoralis. The sequence continues at coordinate 10,195,041 of CM055762.1, forward strand.
ATAATGTTATCATGATTCTATATACACACACGCACCCGCACACACACACTTCAACATGAGGGTATCAGGGGTCAAACAGCGGGATTCAAACAGATCACAAGAGGAAAATAAGCTCTTAAAAAAATAGAATGGGCTGAAGGAATCTTCAGACATGTCCCAGGCATTATAACGGACATCAGACAGACCTATGGTTACAACCGGTGTGTGTGTGTGTTATATCTATAAGCTATGTGTATCTGAGTGTGTGTATGCAAGCAGGATGCGTCGTCAGATCTCCATCATCGGTCCATCATGCTGAGAATCATCTCAGGAGTGAGGTCACCATTGGGCGGAGCTTCTGTGACAGACAGTGCCACTTCCTGCGCCGCAGCGTCAGCCTGGACTGACTCTGGCACCTGATTGGCAGGCTCTGGTTCAGCCGGTTCCACCTCCACCAGTGGCTCCTCCAGAACGGCTCCTTCCTCCTGGTTGGCCTGCTCTGCCTCCAGCTCTTTCTTAACAATGATGTCATTCACCTCGCCTGTGGTCTCATCCTCCACACGGATAATTGCTGCAGCTAAGGGAAGGAAAAACCCCTTTACACATCTGTCCAGCGGAATTGAGATATTGCATATGAATAATTAATAAATACAGTAATTAGTACGAGTTACTCCACCGGGCTGGGCGGACGACAAGGGAATTTCTCAAAAGTCCTCTTTTTATATTAAGATACTCTACCAAGTAGCTTGATAATGGGCACTACTTTTAGTATCATCACTAACAAGCTACTTCTCCAATTCTCCAGCCTATCTTTTGAACGATTATTCCATCAGGGTATCTGTGTGTGTGACTCACGTGGGGCAGGTTTGGGCTTGGGAGGTCGTCCACGTTTCCTCTTGGCAGGTGGGCCAACCGGGGCAGGGAGAGGAACAACAGGTGGAGCCTGCTCCACCTCAATCTCAGCAAGCTCCTCCTCCTCTTCTTCCTCCTCAATGTCATCCTCCTCGTCCTCCTCCTCAATGTCATCCAATTCAGGCTCTGTAGGACAGCAGGTGAACTATTGTAATACTGCCCCTCAAAATACACCCATTACATCATCTACTTACACATACTGGCATGTTTTGAAAATAAAAAAATAAAGTTTAAACTGACTGTTTATTTCTGTATGACGCTAATTTATCATCAGAAATAATGTCAAAAATGTTGTACAAAAAAAACAAACCGTCTACAATGTAATGCTCCGATGGAATTTACATGAAACGGTTTAATATGAACAATAACTATTAATAAAACCTGCTATAAAGTTGGTTCCGTATCAGACAGACATATCTGACCGATTAACTTGCACTGATTCAGACATACCGGACTCATCGTCGTCATCACGTCTGGAGCGCATCTTCCGCTTCCTGCCTCGACGACCTTTCTTGGGCGGGGTTCCGTTCTCGTCACCGGTGTTCTCTCCGTTACAGTTCTCAGCGTGACGCAGCATGGTGTTCTGAGGACAGAGAGGAACACTGATCAGAACCCAAACCTGGGGAGTGTTTCCACTCTAGCAGGTACAAATGTTCACTGAGATAAGTTTTACAAATATAACAAAGGCAAACCCTGTAGCTCCTATGAGCAGTATAAAACACGTTCACCAGTCAGGACAAACAGGCTGAACATTTATTTTCCAGCCATCGAGGTTGGGGTTTTCTTTTAAGCCAGTAGTGCCTGGATAGGGTTGGGATAATTTCAATGATGAGTTGATTCGACCCGACAGCTGAGACCAGACAGAGCCTGATACACGTGGGACTTGTTTCTAGAGCTACATTATATCATTACCACAGCTAGGATGGTGTCAGTAAAGCTGCCGCAACAATCACTTCTACAGCGCACACTTTATTTCTGTTTCTGAAATTGGAGCTTAGATCTCGAGGTTGAAATCGTCACTTAAGCATGTGCAAATACTTTTATGATGAATATTGTGTCATGTCTCTGAAATCCAAACCCAGCAACGTAACACACCCTACCTTTATGCAATTATATGGTCTGTGTTGTTGTTGTTGTTGTTGTTGTTATCTGGGTAGGCCATGAATATCTTAATAGATTCCCCAGAATACCTCATGTTTCTTGATCTCTTAAATACTGACTGCAGAGCTCTACATTGTTATTATCTATCGTACACCAGGTGCCATAAGAGACATAGTTAATGAGCTTGACATCCCAGAGGGAGAATCAGCTCCTCATTTGCAGCAAACACAACAGCCATTTGCCAAATCCTTGTGATACCATACATGATATTAAGCCGGGGTGTTTCATTACAGAAACACAAAATGGTGCCCATAGTTACCCTTGTGTACCAGAACTAATTAAATGAGTTGGTAAGTAAAAATGGTGGGTGGTGCAATTGGAAATGTGCACAGAATTACGTTACAATACTGTAGAATATTGGGTGCAGATACAAGAGATTGTAATGAAATGCTAAAAACAAAATTGATTAGCTATTTAAAAAGAAAGATGTGTGGTAATATAACCAAGTCTAGTGCAAATATATTTATATTGACACAATATGACATAACATTTGAACCCAAAAAAAATACCCTCATGAAAATATAATGTTTGTGTGACTGTGGATGTGTGCCGTCTCCTTACCCTGCGTGTAAACGTCTTCGAACACTTGTTGCAAACAAAAGCGGTGGGGATGAAGTTGGGATCATGGTAACGTTTGAAATGCATGTCCAGAAGCTGCTTCTGCCTGAAGGTTTTATCACACTGGTTACAGGCGTAGGGTTTCTCCCCTGTGTGTGTGCGTCTGTGCATTATCATGTGACGCTCCTAGGGGTCAGAGGTAATAGTTACAGAGTCAGTTGCACAGTTAGGACTGGCTGAATTCCAAACTCAAACATCTGAGGAGGTTCCATACATATCAGTGATGGTAGCTTGAAAATGTTCGGCCACGTACCTGTCTGCAGCAGTAATCACACTGGTCACACTTGAAGCGCTTCTCATTCTTGTGGGACTTCTGGTGCTGGATGAGTGCGTAGCGCTCATGGAACACGGCGTCACAGTAACGACACTTCCTGCCCGTCTCAATAAAGGAGTGCTGCTTCCGCAAGTGCACACCTGTAGAAGAGAGACAGGTGAGGAAACACAAATAAAACTGTATATTACCAGACAGTCTTACAGTCACTCAGAGAGAAGGGTGCATCACACCAAGTTACTCCATTATGGCCTTCACCATTTAGTTAGCTATCCGCGCTAAAGACTGAATTGTGAGAACTATTGAAAAACCTAAATGTTAAATGGCACATTCATTTCGATGTTGTTTGTTAACCCTACGCCTTACCTAGGTCACTCTTTCGGGCGATCACAGTGTCACAGTGGGGGCAGTGGAACTTTGCCACATTCTCGGTGTGTTTCTGCAGGATGTGCATCTTCATGGTGCCACTCTGAGTGAAGCGGGCGTGGCAAATGTAGCACTCATACGGCTTCTCACCTGCCAGACAAAACGGACAGGAATTATTTGGTTGTGAGGCAGATACAGCGTCCATCAAGAGACAAAATCCTTAAATATTTTGGGGTGACAGCCGAGAGACTGGGGAACGCATTACCAGAGTGTGTCCTCATGTGTCTCTTCAGTTTGTAGGTATCTCTGCTGGCGTAGCTACACAAACTACACTGGAATGGTCTCTCTCCAGTATGGGAGCGGATGTGTCTCTTCAGCTTACTCACCTGGATCAAAGGAGAGAGAGAACAGTTTAAACAGATTACCAGTTAATGCGTGTCATACGGGTTAACTGCGGGACAACATTTCAGAAGACCAGAGATGCTTCCTGACCTCCACACTGGCGTAGTCACACATGGAGCACTTGAACGGCTTCTCGTGTGTGTGTTTGTAGCGACGGTGACGCACAAGCTCCCCGCTGGTCACAAAGGCCATGTCACAGTCCTGGCATTTATGAGGACGAGTGCCTAGAAACAGAAGGTGCGAGCCAGGATTAACACGAGTGCCAACCTGTCACCCTGTTCATTCAATAAGGACTCATGTGAAACCTGTGTGAATGCGCGTCTGCCAGCACCTGTGTGTGTGTTCAGGTGGTTCCTCAACAGAGTGACTGTCCTGAAGGCCCTCCCACACAGGTGACATTTGTGTGGTCTCTCATCGGTGTGACTCTTCATGTGGCGGTCCAGGTTGGAGCGACGGGGACATGTGTAGCTACACAGCTCACACTGGAACGTCTTCTTCACACCTATGAGGCACAAGGGCGGATGTTAAACACAGCAACACCCACAAATATCCTTTAACCACTCAGAAATGTGTGCCATGGCCTGGTACATGCAAAAGCCTGGTACATGCCACTCTCACCCTTCTTCTTGATCTTGGTGGGTTTGGGAGGCTTCATGTTGCCCACCACCTTCTCTGCGTTGACCTCTGACAGCATTCCCTCCTGCTGTTCCTCCTCAAAGTCATACACAGACACGTCCATGTCCCGCTCCCCCTCTCCGTAACGCAGGCGGCTTTTCTTGCCCTTCTTCCCCTTGCGGAGGCCAGCAGGGGGCTGGTAATCTGGGTCTTTGGACCAGCTCGGGTCCTCCGCTTGAGCCTCAGCTGTCTCCTCCTCCTCCTCACCCTGGGCAACCTGGAGCTCCTCCTGGGCAGCCTGCAGCTCCTCCTGCTCAACTGTCTCTACCTCTCCATTTGCCCCAACCTTGACCACCTGCACCAGACCAAAATAATTAGCCAGTAAATGGTAAATCTATTTGGGTGTAGACACTCAACACTCAAGTGGTAAGTAATGGTTGGGTGGGGTCTGACCTGGAAACCCTCTGGCAGGGGCAGGGTGTGGCAGATCACTGGCTCTGACTCAGTGTTGCCCGTCGACACGTCAACAAAGCTTGCCTGGAGCCCCTCCACAGTGGCTGTAGTGCACGGGACCTGCACCAGCTGTAGCTGCCCCAACCCCAGTGCCGCAGTCGTCTGCTCCATGCCACCCTCCATGTTCACCACCTAAAACGATGACGCACAGGGACGGTCTAAGTATTGTGCCCACAATGTATTGATGACCTGCCCTCAGACCCTGTCAACATTAGTAACACTAACCTGCAAGGTGATGATCTGACCCTCATCTCCCCCGGTGACCGTCACAGTGCCGCCCCCCTCCAGCACCTCAGTCTTCATCTGCAGCAGGGCGGGGTCGAGGGCGGAGTCCAGTGTGTCCATCACCATCATTTCAACATTCCCTGTTACCTCCTCGTGGGGGGCCTCACCGCCCTCACTCATGGCAACCCCAGCATCCTGTAGCTGCTCACCTGCCCCCTCAGTGTCCTGAAGACCCTCGACCTGAGCGGTCTCCATGGAAACAACTTCCGTATCCATAGAACCACTTGGAAAAAAGAGAAATGAAATAAAACTTAAAAATCATGACATGTTGCTAGGAACCATAGCCAACAACTGTTATCTGTGACAAATATAAATACTAACGTCAAAGTTTATTGTTACTTACTTGTTTACATATTCAATAATTCACTAAAACACCATACAATGATATTATCATTTTGCTTTTTCAATAGCAAAGCAAAAATAGCCTTTATAGCCTGGCTTCGTTTAATGAATAATAGCAATAACAATATAGATGTGTTTAATTTGATGTTTAATCCACTCCTGTCAGCAACAAGCTACAATTAAATCACCTAAAAACGCATTAAAATACAATGAGTAACACACACACGAGAAAGTCCCAGGTGAAAACGAAATAAATACTTCACCCTGAAATCTTAGTGTAGATGGGTTAACTAGTGGCTCACCGGGGTCGTTGTTTTTGTACCGTTACCGAGTCGTTTATAGAGGGAGCTCGAGCTCAAAACCCATGACAAGTTTAAACCGAGAGGCGGCTGCAGGCGAACCGGAGCGGCGGGAGGGAACCGGGAGGGGAGCCGACGAGGAAGAACTGCGCACTACTTATTGTAAGACTTCGACGAAAAATATACATAACGTGGCTTCAGAATTGGAAAACAGCCCCGCACACTTATCCGGATATGTCAAGATCACACCCGTTTTTCATGTTTACTTAAGGGAACCAGAGAGGAACCGCACCAAGTTACCAAACACCCTAGAACCGACCGTAAAACAGAAAGGGGTTACACAATGTACATAGTAAAACCACTGGATTGTTGAGACGCGTCGTGTTAAATTAGTACTACACAAGATAAAAGAAAGTACATACAAGTGCACGATTATGTTTATTTTGGTACGACACAACCTTAATATAATAACATAGATATAAAGTATAGATATAAATATAAAGTGTGAACTCGTTCAGGACTTGGGAGACGCGCGAGCTTCTCCTCAAAAGAGGAAACAAAGGGCACGAGAAGATGGACGCCTGGCCTAAACAAGAGCCGAATCAGCAAAGCATTTATAAAGCCATCCGTGCTCAATGCGAAGCTATATCAGTACGAAAACACAAATAAACGGAACAGAATCTCTAACTTCTGTCTTATACATGTTTTTAGTATATTTTTGATAACGATAGAGGGAGACAAACACCCCCCCGCCAGTTGCCTGGACCGCGAGCCCCACCGTGACACCTAGAGGCCGACGACAGCTCCTACAAAACCACCCCCCCTTCATGGGAGAGAAGTCCTGTTTTACCTGCTCCTCGGTCTTCCTTAACCCGTTAAATTTGGTTGAGAGCTCAGTGCTTCTCGGGTCTTCCTCCGCGGACCGTAGGGAAACGTGCCCTTGCTCCCCAGCGCTTTTAATCCTCTCCCGCTTGGACAGAGTTGGCCCGACACAAAATGGTGGCCTGGAGCGGGCGAATGTGCATGCGCGGGCAGAGGCCTGCCGGGAGATGTGGGAGGGGCAACCGCCGCGTCTGTGTGGCTGTAACGTCTGGGCGCCAGATTTGAATTCAACTGTCGGTGGGCGTGGTCTATGGGCGTGGTATCCCAGCAGAAGGGTCTTCTCTTTTCTATACACAACATGTTTTGTGTGATAGGTTTTGTAAAGTATACTATTGGCAAGTATACTATTGGCTTGGACGGTTGAGTTTTTTTTGTTCTATTTGACAAAGCCGATTGATCTAACTGAATGTGTCCAAATGCAACGCTTGATGAACATATAGGGCAAATTAATAATGTCGCTCCCTAAATCGCATTTAACTGACCGGATTTGGTTTATTCCGTAGAATATTATAATATCTTCTAGAGTCAGAGATACTTTACTTGTTCATAGTGAAATGTATTTGTTTGATTATTATAATGTACAACTTCATGGATTCATACTCCGGTTTTCTTAAAGGTATTACTTGACAATGAGCATTACGCAACATGTCCACATGAACGCTATTGGTGGACAGTCTGCTGGGCGGGGACGTTTTATGTTCCTCCATACATATGTTAATGAGACTCATATCACGTGTCCTTTATAACAATCTGCTATTAACCTAATTCAAAAGTTTGTCAAAATGAGTATGAAAATTAAGTAAAGACATCATGAGATAGAAATATGGAACGGCCCTAAGATACCACCCAATATAAATACATTTAAATAACACGCTTAAATATGAAATCAGAAGTGAGAAATTAGAATATGTTGGCATCCTCATTTGATTTTTTTTTAAAGCTTAAAGTGTGCTCAAAAAATAAAACCCATTATAATGTAATGATTTTTCAACAGTTTTATAATCAAAGTTTGACAATTCGAGAGCAGGCAAAATTTTTGCTCAACATGACATTTTCTTTTTATGAAACAGTAAATACTTTTAATTTCTTTATAGTGCACAATCTTTAATCCATCCTGAAAATAAACACTGTATTAAAATTCTTCTTTATACTATAATCATATTCCTCCTTGTTTTGTGATAAAAGTACATTTTCTTCATGTCTACGCATTTGACAATTCCACTTTTCTGTAGCTTGAGGCACTTTCTGATTTAAGAAACTATTAGTCGGTTTCTGACACAAAAAATTGTAATTTACAGTATATTGTCAGTCAAGAGCTGTGGCAGTCATATATATTTCTGTTTATATGCACAGTTTCCACCTCCATGGCAGAAAATGCTTGTCTGGTCTGGACAAGGAGCAGAGCTCCTCATAGTGGTGAAATAGTGTGATCTCTTTGGGGAGTGGAATTAGGACGGGATGTGATGGTCTGGGAAAGTGGCATATCTGTTATGTTACAGGAGGGAATTGGCCATACTGTTGGTTGTGGAGTGGCAGGGTTCCTCACCAAAAGATGCCTCTTTACCTGCTTGAAGCAGAATTACAATTTATTTTGCACCAATGGCACACCTTCATATCGATGCATTGAAATCATACTTTTACACACACACACAGACAGACACACACACACGTCACACGTCAGCCATTTTCCATCACTTTTCACTCTCACCACCACCATCTGCAACAGAGATGGTCGTCTCTGCATTCCGCTCCACCTCGTTGTCTTCCACTTTCTCCATATTTATTTCCTCCTCTTCTCCTTTTGTCTCAGTGGAGAACTGAAACAGTTCACTTGTCTCATCCTAAATGTAACATAGAAAGATTCCATTTACATTTGACAACCCTGAAATATAATATATTTCAATAAATGGAAAACCCATAATTATTGTAATTACCTCAGAGCTGCATTCTACAGGAGTGCAGTCCTCATTCCTGAAGCCTTCTGGGGCCTCAACAATTATTTCTACCACATCATTCTCAAAGTAATCTCTATTGAACAAAGCAGAATGGTTCAAATATTACAGATCACAATCTGACAGACACACTGAGTTACATTGTGTTGTTGAGGAATGCTTTTCAATAGCAAAATGTACTTTAAGGATTCTGGCATATTCCAAAAAGTTGGAGGTTAGAGCATTCAAACCATGTATATATCTACCAAAGACTCAACAATAAATTATGTATCATTCTGTTTTACAAAACCATTGTTGAGTTTGTTTCTGATCTGATAAATCTGAGCACTAACCTCTCAGCGAAATCTGTTGTCTCGTATTCTCCATATTGTTTCTGTTCCTCTTCCTTTTCCTCCTTCTCCTGTTCCTCCTCCACCTTTTCCTCCTCCACCTGTTCCTCCTCCACCTGTTCCTCCTCCACCTGTTCCTCCTCTACCTGTTCCTCCTCCACCTGTTCCTCCTCCACCTGTTCCTCCTCCACCTGTTCCTCATCGTCAAGGTCAGCACAGTTGAGAAAATCAAAGCTCTCTAGGGCAGTCTCAACTTCATGAGTAAAGCTAGCGGACCGACTGCGAGAGCAAACCTGTAGAGGAAAAAGCCTTATTACACACATCCTCTAATAACTTGTGTACCTACACACCTCAGATACACACATCCACTAATAACTTGTGTACCTACACACCTCAGATACACACATCCACTAATAACTTGTGTACCTACACACCTAACACACACACAACAAACAACCAAATACACTCACTGCTTCTTCTGGTGGTCCTAGCTCATGTAACTGGGTTGATGAGACACTCCTATTGTGTTGCACGGAGGACTTCTCTATCAGTTCCCTGTCTGTAGACAGAGGCACTACCTCCATTTTTAGCTTCTCCACTGGGATCAACCCACATGACTCCAGGCACTCTGATGCATTCAAATCCAGAGCTTCAGGCCTGCCCTGCTTCGAGCGCGGTAAGGATTCTGGTGTTTCAGAGGGCTCAAATGATTGTTCAGACAACCTGGCAGTGGATGCACAGTCTAAGGTTCTCTCCCTGATATTGGTGAGAGATCGTGAACCTTTCAGATGGCCATTGGGCAGTAGGCACGTCTCAGAGTCTGTCTGTCCTTTTGCAGCATCGGGCGTCCCTTCCTCTTGATTTGATGACAGCGATGGGTTGGAGACGCTTGATTGGCGGGGACTAAAGGAGATCTGGATGTTAGATGTGGTCTGTAGGCTGTGACTGGCCATCATTCTGTGTGCGTGTCCAATGGCAGGGCTGCAAGAATCATCTGATGATTCAGAAGAGTTTGACCAAACTGTACCATTCTCCAACTCCCCCTGTCTCCTCAATAGAGACTACAGAAACAGAGAGGTAGGAGGGTGAGGTAGGGCAAAAGAAGAACAACAGAAGTCATCAATTATAGACACGGGCATCTAGCAAAACCTGGAAACATGTTTATTTATTAACATTAAAACTATAATTACATTATGTATCACTAAACAGAGTGATTGATGACTCGTTTTCTCTGTCATCTAGCCTATTAAATTAGCATTCCATTAGCAAATTCCATACAGAGTGCCAGGAACTTCACCCGGAATATACAAACATGATTTCGCATATTTCTGAAAGTCAGGACGACGTAATCTAATAGTACCAGAACAGGGCACATGACCAGATGTAGACTACAGGGAAAAGGAGAGACTAACTAGTAAGTCTATATTGACCACATACAGACTACTGAAAACCCTAATGACCATAAACCACCACCACCACTACCACCACACACAACCAGACCACCAAACTTCAACTACAGATTACACCACATTACTTTAACTGTATGCAGCCACACACCAACTGTGAGTGGCCACAGCTGGGCGGAGACAGGCGGCCCGTCAAGGTGTCATAGATGACATCCAGTGGTGACCGGCGTTGGTCCAGTCTGGCCCTGCTTCCAGGAGAAATGCTCTTTGTCGTGGTGAGGAAGAGGAGGGAGAAATTGGACCACTACGCGACAACTAGTGAACGTCTACAAGGACCACAGCTACCTGCGTACTCGTTTGTGCTCTTACACACTCCACTTGTACACTCATTCACTCCACAGCCATCTCAATACCGTCACCAAAGTCCCTCCAATCCTCACACACTCTTGTCATGCCCGTACACAGGTTACACTCACATTTCTATTACAACCACACACACTACTGCTACCCAAACAAACACAGCAGCCAAGGAGCTGCTGGAACAGAACAACATTTAACTAACAATATTAGTAACAGAAATTTGGAAAAATTGTTATTATAAAAATGGAACAACGACAACATAATTTTATTTTGACCTGCTAACTTATTAGTGGATATAAGAAGTCTATACAACCCTGCTAAAATGCAGTTTTTGTGATGTGAAAAAATGTACAAATATAAATCATGACGTAAATCACTTTTTTCACCTTTAATGTGACCTCTAACCTCTCAATTGAAAAACAAACTGAAATCTTTCAGGGGGACATGTTTTAATTGAAAACCTCACAATAACATGGTTGCATTGTAATATGTCACATTAAAGGTGGAGAAAGTCTGACATGATTTATATTTGTAAAAAAAAATCAGATCACAAAACCTGGAATTTTAATGGGGTGTGTAGACTTTTTATATCCACTGTATGTGGGGGTACAGCTGACAGTGAGGCTGGGAGGTGAAACTCACATAGAACACTTGCTCCCTCATAGAAGGAGTGTCCGGGGGACTCTGATTGGACAAGAATCGCTTGGAGACAGTACTGGACGAGGTCTGGTCGTCTTTATCGAAAGGACTGAAAAAGGGACAGGAAGAGCAAATGAGAGACACTCACACAGAAGAATCGATAGAAGGATTGAGAGGCAACGATATAGGCAAAGATACACTACTGTTCAAATGTTTGGTTTTCCATTGAAACATAAATGACATTTAAGAATAACAAATATTGTCATTGACAAATTTAGAAATAAGGATTCTTAATAGAAATAATTATTGTGTTCTTCCCACTTTGCTTTCGTCCAAAAAAGCTATTAATTTCTAAGAGACCACAAACGTTTCGGTAGTGTATGTACATTTAAACATTTACAGGAGAGACAAGACATGGGTGAAGTGTCGGAAATGGGGATGACAGTAAAATGTTGATTGAGTTAGACTAACCTCCAGGTGACCTCTAGGTTCAGCTTTACTGTCCCTAGGTCGTTGATATCCACAGCAACTGTCTGAGGAAGTGGACAGAACAAGTCGAGTGTCTCACATGACACACTGCCAACCACCACGTGATTGGCCAGACTCTTCAGCTCAGTCACCTTGGCAACCATGTCAGACAAAAAACACAGTCAGTTGATAGGTGGTAGTATGTTATGTTTTTAAGATCCATTAATGTGTTGCACCAAAGATTAACATAAAGGACCTAGGATAAAGACCTAATAAGAGGAAAATCGTTTTTTTGTCTTTTTTGTAGGAAACAACAACCACCAAATGTACTTTTGACAGATTGCAAAGTTATCGTCATGAACTGGCAAAGTCAAAAAATACTTGTGACTCTAACGTCAACTGGCTGAAATTCAGTGGATCTAAAAGCTATTGGGAAAAATGTAAATTATATTATTTTGATATATGAGGTATTGTGTTTTCAAGCCTCATTAATGCCCTTTAAACCATCTGTTAATCACCGCCCACTGTTGATGTAAGTATGAATGTTCAGTTAAACATCAGACCTAAAACCAATGTGTTAAAACGTTCAGTCAGTGAATTGTATTTATGCCTTAGTTCGTGTACATTAGTAAAATTGTGATAATACAACTCCAGTACTTATTAACATATATATATATAAACACATTTACCCAGAGTAATTTTCCCACTGACTTTCTTACCTTGATTGACAGGAGCTCTGTGATAAGAGGTAAGAAGACGTTCTCCTCGCTGTCCCACACCTGCTTACTGCTGACCTCCACGCGACCTTTCATCCGCCAGCGCTGTCGTCCATATCGCATCAGGACCTAACAACCAACAGTGTGATCAGCGGCTTCTGTTCCAACATGTTATCCATGTGCAGTTGAGGCCATTTCTCTTCATTCTCACCTCATATTGGTCTCCTGCACACAACCTCGCATAGCCAACCAAACCTGCAACACACAAGACAGAGGCTAGAGTAACAAGCATACAGGCAGAACATTAGAAAGAACAGATGGGGGTGAGGACCAGAACAAATTGTGTGTGTGTGGGGGCGTGGGGGAGTGTGTTAAAATGACTCACCTTTCATCTTTATGTGAAACTCTCCCATCTGGTTCTCCAGTTCACTCTCCAGGGAACACATGTGCTGCAGACAGAGTGTGCAAGAAAGAGAGAGAAATAAAGAGAGACAGAGAACGAAAGAAAGCGCGCGCAAGAGAGAGAGAGAGAAGGAGTGTGTGTGAGCAAGAGAGAGAGAGAGAAGGAGTGTGTGTGAGCAAGAGAAAGCAGGTGAGGGAAATCAACCCTACGGTCAAACTATTGGGTTACTTATTCCAATACAGACGTAATGTTCACCTACATTACATGAACATAACTCTCACTTTAAAACGCCTGCAGGCTCTGTGAATTCACCTCAATGTACTCATATGGTGGAGACCATTACCTCTGTGTACTCATATGGTGGAGACCATTACCTCTGTGTACTCATATGGTGGAGACCATTACCTCTGTGTACTCATATGGTGGAGACCATTACCTCTGTGTACTCATATGGTGGAGACCATTACCTCTGTGTACTCATATGGTGGAGACCATTACCTCTGTGTACTCATATGGTGGAGACCATTACCTCTGTGTACTCATATGGTGGAGACCATTACCTCTGTGTACTCATATGGTGGAGACCATTACCTCTGTGTACTCATATGGTGGAGACCATTACCTCTGTGTACTCATATGGTGGAGACTCATATGGTGGAGACCATTACCTCTGTGTACTCATATGGTGGAGACCATTACCTCTGTGTACTCATATGGTGGAGACCATTACCTCTGTGTACTCATATGGTGGAGACCATTACCTCTGTGTACTCATATGGTGGAGACCATTACCTCTGTGTATTCTCTGTAGCCCCTGTTGGCTTCACTCAAGCTCTCCCGCGCCTCCTTGCTCCCTGAGGCGGCGTTAAACGCTGTCACCATCTTACTGGCCCCGTCTCTCAGCCGTCGCTGCATACGGTATGCATCATGTAGCTCCTCTACCTGGACAGTCACGTTACAGAGCGGGGATATGAGCACTGCTGTGTCGCCGGCCGTGACACTAAATCTGTCTACATACAAACCAGAGCTGCTAGAAAACGAACTGCAAACTGCTCAGATAACTTTTGTCTGTTGTCTTTGATGGCCTCAGAAACTTTAGTATAGTACTGTTCTGATGACACAAACATCTATTCATCTACCTTGCTGAGATGGAACTCCAAGCGTCGCATGAATCTCTCTATGGCCTTCACGTGCTGAAAACACAACAGACAAGTCATTCAGAAATGTAATCAACTTAAAAGCTACATATTGATTGATTTGATTTATTGACCAGATTATTAACTAATACAGTGGTAATAACTGGTGCCCAATCTACCCTAAACTAAAGGTTAAACCCCACCTTATCCAGCTCATACAGAGACCCCTAAAGAGAGAAAGGGAGGTACATCAGTCAACCACACAATATCACCACATATTATTCATTAATGGTGCCTAAAGTGAGTAGCAGTGGTTGGATGTGGTGATGGGCAGCTGCTAGTCCAACTAGTTTGATTGGTGATGTGAGTTCTCTCACCAGACGACCATTCTTCTTGCTCTCTCTGATCTGCTGCCCAAGGCTGTCCAGCTCAAGCTGGTGGACCTGCAGGTATGACCTGAAAAAACAGCATTGTGATGTAATTTCCTGTTTCACTGTGAATCATTTCCTGTCTCGCTGTAAGTAACAGTAAGTAAAAGCGTATAAATACTGACTGCAGGCCTCTTCTTAAGGCAGAGTACACCTCATCCAGACGGTCAGGCTGGGGTACTTTAGGGATGGGATTCTTGGTAGAACCAGTAAACATTGTGCTTCCTTTAGAGAACGATGTCGTGAACTAGGCATAGAGAGGTGGAGATAATTTGTTACAGACATGTGCTGAAGAGACAATACTTGCTTGTTACTTAAGAGGACAGATGGGTTGTATACAGACACAGAGGTAAACATAGACACTTTAGCCAACTAGGAGATTTGGCTCAATAAGCAAGAAGAGGTCACAGCTCACAGACACTGGCTGGGTGTAAGCCGTAGATGTGTTAAAGCAGAATGGTTAGTAGTCAGGGTGTGTGAAAGTGTGTCTTACATGTAGAGTTAAGGTGGACCCTCCTACTGCATGCTGAGAGGCACAGTTGGGTGGTTAAGACAGACCTAAGGAGATGTCCTCTAAAGGAACAAGGAGGGAAGACGTTACAGGTAGACTCTTACACGGCACTGTGCTCTGCCACAACAACTATTTTAAATATGGATAATACGTATTTTATACAGTTGCATTCTTTCCTAATCCTGTTTCCTTCGCAGTGAACACGCAGTGAACACACAGTGAACACACAGTGAACACACAGTGAACACACAGCGTTCAGAACACGCGTATCCAAGTGAGACTGTAGAAAACAATGGGGGTTTTGTGGGAAGGTGTGAAATGGCTTGCCAGTTAGCAGTGCACAATGTCAGCATTTCAATCTGTGATAGTAATTCTGGGGTGTTGGTAACATGCTTCGTATCTGACTGTGATTGATACTGTATGTCCAGACAGTCACTGGTTTGCTCAAAGATGTGGCTAAGGACAATGTCATAAGCATTATTGCTAGATCAGCACAATGACAGTGACTGTCTGAGCTTGCTGTTCCCATAGAAATAGTCTATCCTATAGTACAGTCTAGTACAGTCTAGAATAGTCTAGTACAGTGTAGAATAGATTAGTAGTCTAGAACAGTCTAGTATAGTCTAGTCTGGCCATACCACCAAATGTATAAATGTCACCACCTGGTTTAGGTTAGTTAGCAAGTTCTATCAAACTGCATGCATACATTAAAACAGTATCGTGTTCAACTATGGGCAAGTGGAAAAGTGCCAAAATATTTTAGTTTTCTATTTTTTTTTAAATGTTTCGACGGAAATACTAAAATTAAATGACAATAATTTTTGTACATTTTTGGGCAATGATAGATTTAAGGAAACACTGTGTGTCTGCGCTGCAAATATCTCTACAACCACAAGAACCAACAGTGACTTAAGCAAACACTCTGTGCGTCGTTTCCTCTCTCTGTCCTTCCCTGTCCCCCACACCCCCTTCCACTCTGCATCTAATCCTGAATACAGGAAGTGTCATGGAGAACTCGACAGGAAATTCAACCGAGGCATTTGGGGCCGGGAATATAAACCCATCTGTGTATGCATGAGAATATACGAGTGTGTAAGATGCATGAGTACATACAAGTGTGTAAGATGCATGAGAACATACGAGTGTGTAAGATGCATGAGTACATACAAGTGTGTAAGATGCATGAGAACATACGAGTGTGTAAGATGCATGAGTACATACAAGTGTGTAAGACGCATGAGAACATACGAGTGTGTAAGATGCATGAGTACATTCAAGTGTGTAAGAGGCATGAGAACATACGAGTGTGTAAGATGCATGAGAACATACGAGTGTGTAAGAGTGTAAACCTTCCACTAAAACATTCCTAACATGTTTTAGATTGCATTGTGTGTCCACTGTTTTATACACATTACAAAGTGATAGAGTCCTGAAAAACAGAAAACAGTATTAAACAAGACAACAACAACCCCATTCAGTTACCATCAACAGAGCCAAAACAGTGGAGTAGGATTTACAGCAGCTCACGAGGTAGGTTCCTGGCTAATACAAAGACAGAAACACCAATGGGTGAATTGCTAAACATTATCTTACATCGGCCAGCTAAAAGCAAGACAAAATTAAAAAAGATAGAGTGAAGGAAGTGAGGCTACAATTACACACTACTGTAGTGCACATAAATGGTGTGGCAGCTAAGCGGTGCTTTCAACAAGCATGATATCGTCCATCTGCAATCCCAAACATAGTTACAACAATTATTTTCCCTGACTCCTTCCTGCATCTTTATGTTTTGGTGAAAGTGAAGACGGACAGATCAAAAGATAAATACACTAAAATAGACTTAAAGCACATTTAATGTACAATAACAACATACATGCTTGACCTCAACCTTGACAAAGGAACTGAATTATTTTCTGCCATCCTCACAATACTGTTGACCACCACAGACTACAGACTAGACCACCACAGACTATAGACTGGACCACCACAGAATACTGACTAGACCACCACAGACTACAGACTAGACCACCACAGACTATAGACTGGACCACCACAGAATACAGACTAGACCACCACAGACTACAGACTAGACCACCACAGACTACAGACTAGACCACCACAGACCACCACAGACTAGATCACCGCAGACTACAGACTAGACCACCACAGACTACAGACTAGACCACCACAGACTAGACCACCACAGAATACAGACTAGACCACCACAGACCACCACAGACTAGACCACCACAGAATACAGACTAGACCACCACAGACAACAAACTAGACCACCACAGACTAAAAGTGTCCAGTCTAATCCTTAATCCAAGATGGACACTGAGAGGATTAGTTTGGGTTAGTCAAGGTTAGATTTAGATTAGATTTCGGTATGGATAGATGTGTGGTTTGGGTAGCAAATCTGAGGACCAAAGTTGTCTTGAGACAAATGTAAGTGAAATGGATGGTTTCTTCGTTTTCTGTTGTAGCAAATCACACCAACAAACGCAGTCACACATTTTGCCTCCTCCACATGTGTGTGGTGTAGATGGCAGTACAGGATATATTATTTGTGATGTCTGTGTTCTATTCACGGAGTAATATTTTCACAGTTGTTAGTGTATAGTTGTATAGTGGATAATTTAACCATTATTAATCCTCTCCACATGCCACTCTTACACAAAGAACAGATGAATTACAGCATGAGTTTCCATAGAGCTGTTCCCACACACTCAGCAGGGCAGCTTGTGCTACACTCTACTGTAACACAGAGATGTAAGTCTGCCATGTCTTTTATTGGATAGATTCTGGCAATCATGTAATTTGCAAATACATTAATTACTAAAAACGAATTATTGTGAAAAAGATACATTACATTTATGTGAATGTGAAGCCGTGACTGTTGAATTATTTCAATATTAGCAGTGTGCCAAGCTGTTTAGATGATGGGGGCACAGATCAGAGAGAAGTGTCAGAACAGATTCATCCTCATAAAAAGATCTTTAAAACTGATTCGACAGGAAGGACCATGCTGAAAGTATACACCCATATAGACCCATATATACCCATACACGGAGTTATGACACAGAGAGTGGATTACAGATTAGGGGATTACCTTCAGAAACAGACATACGTGGACGATATGTGGTCGTGAAAACAACTCCAAACAGCTCATTAGGGGCAGTTTAGGATGTTAGATGACGTGCGCATTACAGTTTGCACACGACTAAACTCCAGATCCCAGATCAGATGTGGCTGATGTGATTGTTTGCTCTGGTCAGCAACACAGGACACTTTTGGTCACAATAAAGCACAACATACTGTCACTTTTTAACCCCAATCCCCACTCTTCGACGACCTAATATACTAATTTATTTCATACCAATACATTAAGTTGGTCTCTTTCCTTGAACTAAGCGTTTATTTCCAGCATATCTTATTTTACCCAGTCTGACTCACACGGTCCCGTTTGCCTGCCACATAGCGGATGGGTTGAACAAGTCCAAATAAATGCAAGTGGATGCAGAGGAACACCCCAAAAAAAGAACAGAAAAGGGAAACGACTCTTACTAGTTTCTGTTGTTGTGTTGCCTACATGTCCATCTTTATCTTCCATCCGCCGTTATTCCGACCTCGATTCTAATGTTCAGATGCTTGTTAGGATTAAAGGGTGTCCTATTTCAGCTGCTCTGACTCCTGTTATTCTGACTCCGACTCCTAACTCCTTTTTCCGATTGAGTCACTGTCACTCCACGACGCAACAGGGTGTAAATCCCTCCCCTATTGAGGGGTGTGGCAATCGGATTTAAACGGAACAAGCTGGACTAGTATGCCGTTATATCTGGACTAGTATCCCGTTATATCTGGACTAGTATGCCGTTATATCTGGACTAGTATCCCGTTATATCTGGACTAGTATCCCGTTATATCTGGACTAGTATGCCGTTATATCTGGACTAGTATCCCGTTATATCTGGACTAGTATGCCGTTATATCTGGACTAGTATCCCGTTATATCTGGACTAGTATCCCGTTATATCTGGACTAGTATCCCGTTATATCTGGACTAGTATCCCGTTATATCTGGACTAGTATCCCGTTATATCTGGACTAGTATGCCGTTATATCTGGACTAGTATCCCGTTATATCTGGACTAGTATGCCGTTATATCTGGACTAGTATCCCGTTATATCTGGACTAGTATCCCGTTATATCTGGACTAGTATCCCGTTATATCTGACTAGTATCCCGTTATATCTGGACTAGTATCCCGTTATATCTGGACTAGTATCCCGTTATATCTGGACTAGTATCCCGTTATATCTGGACTAGTATCCCGTTATATCTGGACTAGTATCTGGACAAGTATCGTTATATCTGGACGTTATATCTGGACTGTATCCCGTTATATCTGGACTAGTATCCCGTTATATCTGGACTAGTATCCCGTTATATCTGGACTGGACTAGTAGTTATATCTGGACTAGTTATATCTGGACTAGTATCCCGTTATATCTGGACTAGTATCCCGTTATATCTGGACTAGTATGTTATATCTGGACTAGTATCGTTATATCTGGACTAGTTATATCTGGACTAGTATCCCGTTATATCTGGACTAGTATGCCGTTATATCTGGACTAGTATGCCGTTATATCTGGACTAGTATCCCGTTATATCTGGACTAGTATCCCGTTATATCTGGACTAGTATCCCGTTATATCTGGACTAGTATCGTTATATCTGGACTAGTATGCCGTTATATCTGGACTAGTATCCCGTTATATCTGGACTAGTATTATATCTGGACTACTAGTATCCCGTTATATCTGGACTAGTATCCCGTTATATCTGGACTAGTATCTGGACCTAGTATCCTAGTTATATCTGGACTATATCTGGACTAGTATCCCGTTATATCTGGACTAGTATCCCGTTATATCTGGACTAGTATCCCGTTATATCTGGACTAGTATCCCGTTATATCCTAGTATGGTTATATCTGGACTAGTATCCCGTTATATCTGGACTAGTATGCCGTTATATCTGGACTAGTATCTGGACTAGTAGTTATATCTGGACTAGTATGCCGTTATATCTGGACTAGTATCCCGTTATATCCTAGTATCCCGTTATATCTGGACTAGTATCCCGTTATATCTGGACTAGTATCCCGTTATATCTGGACTAGTATGCCGTTATATCTGGACTAGTATCCCGTTATATCTGGACTAGTATCCCGTTATATCTGGTTATATCTGGACTAGTATCCCGTTATATCTGGACTAGTATCCCGTTATATCTGGACTAGTATCTGGACTAGTATTATATCTGGACTAGTATGTTATATCCGTTATATCTGGACTAGTATCCCGTTATATCTGGACTAGTATGCCGTTATATCTGGACTAGTATATCCCGTTATATCTGGACTAGTATCGTTATATCTGGACTAGTATATCTGGACTGGTATCCCGTTATATCTGGACTAGTATCCCGTTATATCTGGACTAGTATCCCGTTATATCTGGACTAGTATCCCGTTATATCTTATATCTGGACTAGTATCCCGTTATATCTTATATCTCCCGTTATATCTGGACTAGTAGTATCTGGACCCGTTATATCTGGACTAGTATCCCGTTATATCTGGACTAGTATCCCGTTATATCTGGACTAGTATCCCGTTATATCTGGACTAGTATCCCGTTATATCTGGACTAGTATCCCGTTATATCTGGACTAGTATCCCGTTATATCTGGACTAGTATGCCGTTATATCTGGACTAGTATCCCGTTATATCTGGACTAGTATCCCGTTATATCTGGACTAGTATCCCGTTATATCTGGACTAGTATCCCGTTATATCTGGACTAGTAGTTATATCTACTAGTATCCCGTTATATCTGGACTAGTATCCCGTTATAGTAGTATCCCGTTATATCTGGACTAGTATCCCGTTATATCTGGACTAGTATCCCGTTATATCTGGACTAGTATCCCGTTATATCTGGACTAGTATGCCGTTATATCTGGACTAGTATCCCGTTATATCTGGACTAGTATCCCGTTATATCTGGACTAGTATCCCGTTATATCCATGGTTATATCTCGGTCGGGTAAAGGGAGAGGTTTCCATAAACATCATGGATGTTCTCTGATCTCCTCGCAGTGTTTATGGTCCATAACTGGTTCATCTGCGTCTCAGTAACTACTTGAATGCAGAGTGCGTCGCTTTTCTGGTGTTCTCAATTACATTTAATTGGCATGGAAAAACATGTGTTCACGTTGCCAAAGCAAGTCTAAAAAGAAATATGTAATATAAAGTCAATAGAACTCACAGACACACATATTGGTCTGGACAGTAAATCTTAAGTGCAGACAACATTTGTGTGAGAAATGTGTCCAGGGGCAGGGTGAGAGAGGTCTCTGTTTACAGATCGGTATACTTCGCTGTGTGCTGAATTATTAAACAACATTCAGATTAATATACCCCAGATCATAAACTAAGATTGCAAAGTTGCTGTGCTGTTTCCATGACAACACAGTATGCGGCCTCCCGTGCGGGCCGAATATAGAGCTCGGCTGATACATTGGTAGTGGGCTAAGAGGCACTGATGAGCCAAAACATTATGAGCCCCAACCTACCATGCAGCTGGTCTTCTGTGTGCCACCTCCTGGGATGGTGTCCTGGGGTGTCTGGCACTAAGACATTAGCAGCAGATCCTTCAAGTCCTGTAAAGTGTGCGATGGAGCCTGTGGAGAAATGGACTCACTTGACCGGGCAAACATCTTCCACTGCTCCAAGGTTCCGTTTCAACACCCTCATGGCCGAAGCGTAGGCGCTCTCAATGGGGGACAGGGGTCATCAGTCACTTAGTGGCTACGCAGATCCATACGCAGCAGGATGTGATGTACAGTGTGTCCTGACACATTACTCCCTTAACCATACCTAACATTTTCTGTGACCATCACTAACATTTTCTGTGCCACAGTAGACCATCTGTTCGTTTGGACCAGGCGAGATAGCTTCCCTTGCTCTCGCGCATCAATAAACCCTAAAAGCTTTGCCGTTTCAGAGATGCTCTACCCTGTTGTCTGGCCATAACAACTTGGCCTTGTTCGCTTACCATCTCATCTAAAGCCCTCAAACAATCTCGATATATCGGTAGAGGACTGGTTTGGAATTGAGTCAGGATGGTGTTCATTCAGGTTAGTGATCTGTCCATATGCTCTCAATCATATATGAGGCATATATGATTGATCAGAAATCCACAATTGGCACATCGATACAGGTGACTTGAAGCTCTTTAATCACAAATCCAAAAAACTAGAATGCGTTTTAATGAGCAAATATAAAAGCAGAAGTATAGTGACTGTTAGCATATCCATTCCTGGACACACTGATCAAAGGGTCTTTTTCCTAGTGAGAATAATAACATGACCAACCTGGATGTAACCAGAAGTGTCTACACCTCCAGTGAACACAGTAAAACACACATCACTAACATACCATGGTGTGTATCCAAACATGATACACAGCACGACTGTAAATGCATATAGTCATGAACACAGTTTTTAACATTTTCGGTTGGCTAAAATCTTGAAAATCTTCTTCCCAAAGTATCATCGTCTGCTGAGAGCTTATATCTGAAGAGAAACACAGAGAAATGGGGTGAGACGACAGGTTTTGGGGTGCGAGTTGAGATGACCAGATGAACCTTAACCAGTAGTGGTGTAGGGATGACTGGTCTAACCAGTCAGGTGTCTGGCCTATCCGGTTCTTCTTGCCCGTGTGTGTGTGTGTGTGTGTGTGTGTGTGTGTGTGTGTGTGTGCGTGTGTGTGTGTGTGTGTGCGTGTGGGGGGTGTCTGAATGGGTGTGTGTGTTCTGACCTGCAGGTCAACAGGTTTCTCCAGTGACCCTCCAAGCATTTGCAGAGATACAAGAAGGCCCGCCCTCAGAGCCTTGTAGTCTGGCTGGTCAGAGTACTGCAGCGCCATCACCTGAGACAGGTATGACTGAAGCGCACCTGGTACATAGTACACACACACACACACACACACACACACAATATATCAACCACACACACATACAGTATATCAACCACACACACAATATATCACCACAGGGAACATACCAGATACTTTCTTCTGTCCGAAGCAGTGACTCATTAGGCCTGGAATATCCTTCATGAACCTGGATCATTAGAATGAAGGATCAATACTGGACACTCACTCATAGAAGGCTTCATAAGTTTATGATTTTAGAGCCGTAGTAAGGACCTCTCACCTGTCCTTCTCTGCAGACACGCGGGCCGGTGTGTGTGTAAGGGAGGACCAGGGCAATGTCCCCGTATGCCAGCGCAGCAGGCAGTAACCCAAAGCCTGCAGGTCGCTACGCCGCGACGGACCTTCACATGAAATCACACAGGAGTTTTTAAGCTTGGTTAGGAGTGTATCTGAGATGCACAGTATCTGCGGGGCACAGTATCTGCGATGCACAGTATCTGCGATGCACAGTATCTGCGGGGCACAGTATCTGAGGGGCACAGTATCTGAGGGGCACAGTATCTGAGATGCACAGTATCTGCAGGGCACAGTATCTGCGGGGCACAGTATCTGCGGGGCACAGTATCTGCGGGGCACAGTATCTGAGGGGCACAGTATCTGAGGGGCACAGTATCTGAGATGCACAGTATCTGCGGGGCACAGTATCTGCGGGGCACAGTATCTGCGGGGCACAGTATCTGAGGGGCACAGTATCTGAGGGGCACAGTATCTGAGGGGCACAGTATCTGAGGGGCACAGTATCTGAGGGGCACAGTATCTGCGGGGCACAGTATCTGAGGGGCACAGTATCTGAGGGGCACAGTATCTGAGGGGCACAGTATCTGAGGGGCACAGTATCTGAGGGGCACAGTATCTGAGGGGCACAGTATCTGCGGGGCACAGTATCTGCGGGGCACAGTATCTGCGGGGCACAGTATCTGCGGGGCACAGTATCTGCGGGGCACAGTATCTGCGGGGCACAGTATCTGCGGGGCACAGTATCTGCGGGGCACAGTATCTGCGGGACCCAGTATCTCCGGGGCACAGTATCTCCGGGGCACAGTATCTCCGGGGCACAGTATCTCCGGGGCACAGTATCTCCGGGGCACAGTATCTCCGGGACTAAAGATGACTGATACACTCACCGGCTCCTTTGTGAGACTCCATGCTAATAAACTCCATGGCTCCCTCGTGTGACGCGCGACTGCCTTCGCGGTACTCCACGTGCCGACCACCAGGGCAGTAGCGGAAGGCATGGCCATAACCTGCCAGGTATACCTTCATACATGGAATACAGGAGTCAGAGCAGAGTTCATGTGTGGCCATAACTACACACCAACACACCTAGACTAGGCACACGCTTTCTGACCTGTGTTTGTTGTGCTCTGCTGATGTAGATGTTCTCAGCATGGATGTCAGCATGAACATACTCATTCTTATGAATGAACTCCAACACGTCCAACTGCAAATGAATGCAGAAGCACATCAGTCCAACTAAGGCTTGTTGTCCCATTCAATGAAAACCCGTTATAAGGAAACACTCACTATCCTGCAGCCCAGTTGAAGCACTGCTTTCTCAGACAGAAGCACATCTCCTTCATCCATGAAAGACTGCAGAGTTTGGCCCATGTTTGGGAAAATCAGAAACCTGTAACAGAACCAGAACACACACTATGGTACCACTGTAATAAAGCAGACACATTAACCTGTAACATATACATGACAACACATTTACACCACAACATATCAATCAATCTTTTTTTGTATAAAGCCCTATCTACAACAAATTCACAACGTCCTTTTACAAACACCCAGCCTGAACCAGACAGAGCACACATCAACAAGTTGATAAACAGCGGCTAGGAAAAACTCCCAGATGGGTCAAATTGATGAAGAAACCTAGAGAGGAACCAGGCTCTAAGGGGTGGCCAGTCCTCTTCTGGCTGTGCTGGGTGAACTTATAATAGAACATATACATACATTAACTGAGAAAGTATACATGTCAAAACCCCAAATTAACATGCACACACACCTGTAGGTGTTTGAATGAAGACCAAATCCTACACAACTAGGAACCCCTAGAAAGTCCATCTTGGCTTGCTTTATCCACTTTTCCACTAGAGGGAGACAACATCACAGCAGCAATTGTAGAAAAATAAATAATAGTTTCTTTCCGACACAAACTCCATTTTGCTTTGAGTGTGAAAAAGAAAATCACAAAAATGTATTTAAAAAACATTTATGCTGTAAACACACGCCTGCAATGTAATATTGGGAGAAAATTATCAAGCGAACTGGACTGTTGGCAGACAAGTAGTGATCTACATAATGACATGAAAAAAATATTTTAAGAGTTGTATTCAGTCTAATGTCTAGTCAGGGTTATTTAGGCATATCTTGAAACTCACCCAATGACGGCTTGGCTGCTCTCTGCAGGAAGTTCTGCTCATTAAAGATCTTCCCATCTTTAGCCCCCTATGAAAGACATACCAGTTAACATCACAGAACAATAGAGAAGCACCAAAATAATCAACATTTACAGTTACACTCACTAGTTTGAGGATATATTTGTAGTCACTGGTCTTGGCACTAAGCTCGCACTGCTGGACTGGGGAGGGATAAGAAACGGGGAAATGGTCAATGTCTGACGATAAAACACCACACATATTAGCACGACAGTTTTTAAATGTGCTAATATAATTTCAAAAGGGTTTTCTAATGATCTTTTAAAATGATCCACTTTGATTAGCAAATGTGCCATTGGAACATGGGACTGTTGGTTGCAGAAAATGGGCCTCTGTACACATCTGTATATATTCCATAAAAAGGTTTAGTTTTGAACCTTCGCGAAAATAACCCAAAATGTCCAATAGAAACGGTTGGCATGCCAGGTTTATAAGTGCTCGACTAAAGCAAGACCCTGGACACCATGGAGATTCCCTGGACCAGAACTGAAGTGCACTTCAGAATAAACTCACCTCCATAGAAAAGCTCAGCTTCACTTTGACTCAATAGTTTCACCAGCCTCCACTTCCTGCCCGTTGTATCACTAAGGTCCTCCCCTTCCTGCAGTGGTTCCACAGCACACACCCGCTTAGCCTTCTTGGCCTTCCCCTTCACTACAAACATATAAAGGTGGGAAAATAACAGTTATGATGACAGGCTTTTGGCAGTAATGTTTTTAGTTGTAAGATGTGGTACTTTAGACTCACCTGTGGACGGGGACCTGGGAAGAGGAGATGAGAGAGGTGAGGCCAACTCCACAGACGGTTCCTCATTTATCTTTTCCACTTTTGGTGTGACAGCGCGTCGTTTACGTGGAGTAATCACTGACTTCGGGCTTAGATCTGAAAACACATGTTTGTGATTTACTACAATTAAGCTTTAATTGGCAACATTATTACCAATGTGCATTAAGCATTGATGATTGTCTCTGTCCTCTCACCTGCAGCACATTTTGGGGAGGTTGTGACCGGGGGAGTGGCTAGACTACTGGGAGACTCCTCGTTCTTGGCCATGGGGGTAGATTGACGAGTCCTACGCAGTGGGGTGCGAGCCGACACAGGGCTGGTGGAGGAACAAATGAGGCCTTAGGGGGAAAAAGACGCAATAAGAATATTTATTTTTATAAAGTGCCTTTCAGATTAAACAGTACAACATATGGATTAATCTCCAGTCTAATATCCCCACGATTAGACCACCAACCTCCTGAATCTCCAATAGTCAGCTGTGATGTGCCTGTAGCTAGAGTGCTAATGTTGGCCGGCGTGCTGATGACGCCATCTGTGACCAGAAGCTGAGAACCTTCAGAGGACGTAGCCTCCACAGTCGCTGTGAGATCCGCAACACATGGCAGCTTTTCACCACAGGAGGGGCAGAACTTGAAGCCAGGCTGGAGCTTCGTGCCACACTGGGGACAAAAGTGCAGGCGCATCCTAGAAACACAACAGACAAGCAGATCATGCTGTTTCAACACCCTCTGAACCGAGCTACATGCAAGTTGACTTGTGTATGAGGCCATTTGACCATGATTTGGAGAATTTGCATGTTTAAAAGCTGTCAATTAGCTTCCACGACAATTTGTATATTAGTAAACTCTCATTTAATATGAATAGTTAATGTTACCCTCTACTATTCTCTGTAGTTCGATACCAATACACAGTGGATATAAAAGGTTTACACGCCCCTGTTAAAATGCCAGGTTTATGTGATGTGAAACAATTATACTAAGATCAATCATGTCAGAAGTTAAAACCATGTTAGAAGTTTTTAGTTTCCCCCATCAAACATTTCAGTTTGTTTTCAATTGAATTGATCACGCTATTGATCACATTAAAGGTGGAAAGACTTCTGAAATTATTTATCTTTTTCTCATTCTTTCACATCACATAAACCTGGCATTTTAGGGGCGTGTAAACGTATTATATCCACACTCTAGTTAGCCTTCAATGTTTACGTTGGTGTGATATATATATAAATCATAAGCCTGATTACCTAAATCTAGATGACAAATACTTAGCTAGCTAAGTTGATTATCTAATAACAAGTTCTCATATTGCCCACGGTTAGCTAGTTATATCCATTGGGTTAGCTAGCTGATAGCGACCTACATGGGTAACTAGTAATATCCATTGGGTTAGCTAGCTGATAGCCAACTACATGGGTAACTAGTTATATCTTACTTTACACTAATCTAACTCTGGTAAGTTATAACCGACACAAATCTGTGACTTAAGTCCATTCACAAGGTTTTTTAGCACAACAGACCTGGAACTCCAGGGAGAGAAAGCACAACAGTACGGAATTACACTGATACAGGAAGTGGCGAACCCAGCGTGTTGACAAAACCCGATCACGTGATTATTGCACGTTTTACTTCCGCACTCAGTAACTCAGGGCAGCATCAAGGTGTAAACCATAGACATACCATAGACAACCATATGTCTCTATAGACTATGGTGTAAACCAGGGGTCAGCAATAGGCGGCCCGCGGGCCAAAACTGGCCCGCCAGCAATATTTTCTGGCCCCCCGGATCATTTTGGAAGTCCGTTTTTTTAAGACTATTTTTAATTTTACATTAACGGTTTACAAATAGGCCCCTTGACTCATTCGTTCAATCGTTTTTTATTATTAAAACCAAAGATAAATAAAAAATGAAAAACGACTTGTTTCTCCATTATTTATTTAGGCCCACTGATAACGAATAAACGACTCGTTTTCCGATTTTCTGATTGTGTACTCAGATCAAAAATCTGCTTCCAGCTTGCACTGTTAACTGTGGCGCGTCTGTTAACTTCTTAAGCAATACTACTTTTTATATAAACTACTTTTGATAACAAATTAATGAAACAGTGAGTAAATGGTAGATTTAAATAAATTGAAAACCACATTTAAATAAAACGATATTTATATAAAGAAAACCGAAAAAAACTATATTTAGGCTAAATAAAGAAAAACGATATTTAAATAAAGACAAAACGGAATTTAAATAAAGAAAAACGAACGAGTCGGTATTCGTTTTTTGAATTATCGTTATTTATTTTTTCTTTGTTTTATAGGCCTAAACAGACAAAGAAACAGCAGAACAGCCATTTTTGTAGCATTATTATTATTATTTTTTTACGTGTGGCAACAGCAGCGTAAGAGTAGCACATTTGGCCATGGCCTGACACACATGAACAGAAACCAAATTTTTCGGACAAAAACGGCCGAAAAACAAACAAACGGATAACGGACACACAACGCGAGAGGTCGAGGTGCAGAGGTCTATCCACCTGAAATGACATGATATTTATGAATAATTTTTGTGACATTCAAAATGCAATCTGACATTTAAATATAATTAGCTATTGATATGGTTACTCACTTAATGTGAAAAGTGGCATCTTTCATTTGCCACAATGCTTCGGATGTCTGGTGTTATAGTTGTCACAGAAATCCGCAGGCAGTTTTCAAGTGTTTTGTTCGTCATTCGATTCCTCTCATACGTCTTTATGGCGTTCATTGACGAGAAGGCAGACTCGCATGTATACGTGGAAGGGAACATTGTCAACACATAAAACGCAAGGTTCTTGATTGTGCTGTACTCGTCTGAGCATGCCACCCAAAAGACACTCAGGGACTCTGCAGATCTGAATGCATCTTTGATCAGAGAGGTTGTTTGGAAATCAATTAACTCCATCTCAAATTTAGCCTCATCCAAGGAAGGGACGATTGTTTTTACCAGGGTGGAGAGTTCTCCGCTAGGTCGGGTTGTGAGAGGGTCACGCACAAAAGCAATTACTTCATTCGGGACGGAGAAGTCTTCCAACCTAGAAGAAAAGTTGGCTCGCAGTTGCTTGATGAAGTCTACCATCAGTCCCGTTACTTGTCTTGCCTGTGTTTTTAGAGTACTAAAATGTAAGAGCCTGCCAGTTGATATGTCGGACTCTAACAACCCCAGCTTGATGGTGAATGCTTGGAGCTTTTCAACCATGTCCACGATGGTTTTGTCTTTTCCCTGTAGCTGCATGTTAAGATTGTTTAAATGGCCAAATATGTCAGCTAGAAATGCAACAATGGACAGGAACTTCTTGTCCTCCAGAAAGACAAGGTGATCTGCTGCTGCCTTACTATTGCTAGATATAAGGAATGCCTTCACCTCACCCAGTAGCGCACAGAAGCGGTCCAACGCTTTGCCCTTGCTTAGCCAGCGCACGTCATTGTGCAGCAGCAGGTCGTCGTGGGTGGCATCCTCTGAATCTGCCACAAGCTGTCGGAAAAGCGGATGCTGGGTGCTTGATGTACCCCTGAAAAAATTGATGATGCGCATAACTTTATCCATAACTACCTTCAGCTCACCACTGAGCTTTGCACAAAGTACACTCTGGTGGATAAGACAATGCAGCCCATGCATTTGGGGGGCGATCTCCTTCAACCTGCTCACCAAACCTCTGTGTTTACCCACCATAGCAGGTGCGCCATCTGTCACGAGTAGATTGACTTTCTCAAATGACAATGAATGCCGTTCAAACACTTTTGACAGTTCAGTGAATATATCTCCAGTGGTGTTCCCCTCCAAAGGAATAAGAGACAGCAAATCTTCCCTAAACTGCTTCCCATCAAAATACCTGACAAAGACACACATCTGGGCAACATCTGTGTTGTCAGTGCTCTCGTCTACCGCTAAGGAGAAGTAATTAGCCTTATTGAGATCACTGATAATGACTCCCTGCACAGCATCAGACAACGCTTTGTTATATTGTTATATTGGTCATATACCACAGACCATATTAATATGTTATAATGGCCAGTCAACAACTTCATACAGTTATGTTACTGTTCATTGATCTTGAAAGTTAAGCTTTAGAATAATTGATATATAGAGAAAAATAATAAAGCCTGGGTGGCTTTAATCATTCATGATGTTCCGTGCTTCCTCCAGGGATCGTGTATGGTATACACCTTTCACAGACAGTAGATGGCAGCCGATGAGAGGGCATTGATATCAGCTGTTGGGCAGCTGCCGTACCAGGCAGTAATACAGCTAGTGAGGACACACTCTGGTGCTCCTGTAAACGTTGGTGGTGAGTGTTGGCAGACTGGCCAAACTTCTTCTGTCTTCTCTTTTGAGCAGTTTTTGCAACCAAGTCTGCTTGCCTGGTCCAGGTAAGGTCATCTTTCATGAACACACAGAGGAATCTGATGTTGGAAACTCTTTACATCAGCTCCAGTGATGTGTATGGGAGCATGTCCCCCCCCGCTTCCTATAGTCCACAATGATTTCTTTTGTCTTCCAGACGTTGAGAGGTTATTTTCCTGGCATCATGTTTCCAAGTCACTTACCTAACCTCTATCAGCGGTCTCATTGTTGTTGGAGTTGAAGCCCAGGATGGTGGTGTCCTCCGTGAACTTAAGGATGGTGTTGAAACTGCATGTGACAACACAGTCCTCCATGTACAAGACTTGAGAAAGCAGTCTCCCAGAGCTGAGGGCCAGTGCATAGACAATATATTTTCTGTATATATTTTTTTTAATCTCATGTTGAATTTGTACTATGTATACTTTAAACATGCTATGAAAAATATAAACATTGATAGCTCCTCCAGTGGTACCTGGACCAAGGATGAGCACATTAAATAGCAAAGCATAGCCAGATATATGTATGAATAACAATAAAGACAAATAACATATACAAAAGTAATAATAATTAAACCAAGTTTACCATTTTAACAGACTTAACTGATCATTAGAAAAGCCTTTTGCAATTATGTTAGCACCACTTTTCCAGTCGTGCTGATTAAGGAAGCATAACAACTGGCCTACTTTAGACTAGTTTAGTAACTGGAGGATCTGCGTATGTGGATTCCAATACCGGCTCAAAATATCCTACCCCGCTTCTGGTTTCTGGCACTCATGTTTCACAGAAATAAATTACACAATGCAATTAAAAAGATATTAAATGAAAAGTACACATCT
This sequence comes from Dallia pectoralis, assembly GCA_029465975.1. Classification (NCBI taxonomy): domain Eukaryota; kingdom Metazoa; phylum Chordata; class Actinopteri; order Esociformes; family Umbridae; genus Dallia; species Dallia pectoralis. The sequence goes on from CM055762.1 coordinate 10,226,541, forward strand.
CCCTATCATGTTTTATCCCATGACAGTTTTTTTACCTTCACTTTTGCTCAATTTCACGATGGGTACTAATTCTTAAAATGACTGTACTTGCAGTCTCTGAGTTCCGGGTCAAATCCAGTCACTATAATTAGGGAGGTGTTTTGGGCCTCCAGGCCGGTTTGATTTCCCCCCGATCTAAATTCAGTCCAGTTATCACCTTGACAACCAGATTTGTCTTCTGCACTCACTATACTTCTACGCTAAAAACTCAAACCCAACGATGACATAGAACATGTTTATTTTTCATAAAAACAGTTACAAAAGTATTTACATGACTAAACCCCTCCCAAGGTCCGCCTGAACGCGTCATCATGAGACAGGGTTGATTCTAGAGGGGTTGGGTCAACTCCATCAAAAATTACAAGAGATGTCCCTTAACCAAGAACCTCTTCCCTCATAGTCACCTCCTGGACCGCACCCCCATGGAACAACCCGGTGGTTTGGTCCACAGTCTGCACCAGACTACTCTCTTGGCCAGACTGTCTTCGTAAGCACTCCATTTCCTCCCTCTCTCTGCGCATCCTTTCCTTCTCTATCTGAAGCGCCACCCTCTCTTTCTGGAGGTCTTCTCTCTCCCTATGTAGGGAGCGGGCCTCCTGCTCCTGAGTTCTCCTCAGGGTCTCCAGGCCCTCCTTCTCCGCAGACGCCTCTCTGGCGCTGGCCCGACGTAGTGTCTCCAGGAGCTCCCTCTGCTGCTCCAGGGCTCGCGCCTCCTGCTGCTGAGCCCTCCTCAAGGCCTCTGTCAGCTCCCGTTCTCGCTCCAACACTCGCACCTCCCCCTCACAAGCTCCCATTACATCAAATACATCTACTGAGGGAGAAACTGAAATCACACGAACAAGAGAAGACACAGAAAACCCAGTTTAAACATATGATCGCTATTGTAGATTTCTAAATAAGCACAGGAGACAGTATTTTTGGGGCGAAATATCTGTCTGCATCAATAACACACACTGATCAGACCAACTGCGACATTTACCGGGGCTTTGTTTCAGTGCAGCTCCGCCCATTCTCCTGGCAAAGCTGCTGTGTTTGGTGCCGGAGTCACCGTCTTTGCGAGACGTAATCTGACCTGCGCGTGGCTTCGGTTTCTTGATGTGACCCTCCAGACGAGCAAAGTCTTCCGGGTGCCTCTTGGAGAGGTGGCGCAGCAGGTTGCTGGTGCTGCTCTGGTGCTGGATCTTCTCCATGCAAATGAGACACAGGGCACGGTTCTGATCCTCTAAGCGCTCGTAGTGCGTCCACACAGAGCTCCACTTTCGGCCCGATGGGGCAGCCCCAGCAACCACATGTCTCTCCTCTATCCCAGCCCCAGTTTCAGCCACCACCACATGATCTCCTGCTGCCTTCAGGATGCCATTAATGGCACTTGCGATATCTGCGTCACTCACAGAAGCTGCCTGCTCCGGGGGCTGTTCCTCCTCCAAAGCGACCTCCACTGAAACACAGAGACTAGATCAGTTATTCTACTCCACGGACGACTTGTCACAAACACACTTGCATTAAATATCGCTAGCTAGCTAATTTGAAAACAAACCGTAATGGTGCAGGGAATGTTTTCCTGGTACACTTTAGGCCCTTAAATCTATTCAACCAACACTAGAAAGCTGCTGTGTGTCAGACTCATCAGATCAGGGCTGGTTGACATCACATGGAGCGGCAACCTAAATTTAAGACCTTGTTAACACCAGTGACTGAGATGCCATTTCTAAACATGGCCACTGACTAGCTAATTATCTTGGCCAACCTAGATTGATAGATTGCACAATCAAAACAAATCCATGTTTATTGCATTCGACAAACTCTGAAAATTAAAACAAACCTGTCTAGGAGCCGCCCAAGATCTCTTTTGATATCAAATCGTATCTATAGCAATCACATAGAAATAAGTTACAGTGAATATATGAGAGCCTTATTGACTTTAAAGCTACATCAGAATTTAACTCACTGCTTCCCACCATGTGGTCCAACATGTGAGGAAATGCTCCCTGACCAGTCAACCTCAATTTGCTTGCAGGCACAACAGAAAGTCGCTAAACTAGTGTCATGAGACAACAACACACGTGTTGACAAGGCCTCTGTGTGCAATGCTGTCCATTTTGCACCCCCTCCCAATGGGGGTTTCCCATACACATATCAGGCTTTGACACAGACAACTTCCCAGACAGAAGAGGTCAATGTTATATTAAAGCCCAGCACCAACTTTGATTATTTTATCTCCAGACTGACTAAACTTCCAAAAGCCTTTGCAAGTTTGTTTACCTTAAAAACACACACAAGTTTTGGTATTGTGGTATTTATGAGTAAAAATAAAAAACACCTGCGATTAGCCATTTAGAAGAAAGCTTAGGGTGTAATGAACAAGACGATAACGTTTCATGCACCACAGTGAAAACAGACTTTAATCTAGGCATGATTTATTCATCCGATACATACATTTGGTTTAAGTCACTTTACTCCATCAACTGTGTTTTTGTTTGCTTCCATGGTGCTGGAGGCTGTCGCCCTGTGTCTGAGGATTCACAAACTGACTAGAGATTAAAGAAAACTCTAAAGACATCTTGGAAAATATAAGGGGTGTGTAGCAATCTACTGCTGGAAATAGAGAATCAGATAATCTGATTATAAGGCCAGCAATAACATTAGCAAATCTCACAGACTTCCATATTAACAGTTGCTCCATAACACATGGATATGAAGTTAATGAATAATATGTCAGATCTTGTTTAGTAATGGGAAATTATTTGCGTGTGGATAAAAGCTTGAGTATATTCACCGACACACAGGGTTAAGATTAGACCTGCATATAGCCCACTCAGGGTTAAGATTAAACCTGCATATAGCCCACTCAGGGTTAAGATTAAACCTGCATATAGCCCACTCAGGGTTAAGATTAAACCTGCATATAGCCCACTCAGGGTTAAGATCAGACCTGCATATAGCCCACTCAGGGTTAAGATTAAACCTGCATATAGCCCACTCAGGGTTAAGATCAGACCTGCATATAGCCCACTCAGGGTTAAGATTAAACCTGCATATAGCCCACTCAGGGTTAAGATTAGACCTGCATATAGCCCACTCAGGGTTAAGATTAAACCTGCATATAGCCCACTCAGGGTTAAGATCAGACCTGCATATAGCCCACTCAGGGTTAAGATTAGACCTGTATATAGCCCACTCAGGGTTAAGATTAGACTAACTTCAGATAGCTAGCTGTCTGTGCTAACATTATGCAAAATAGGGCCGACCATAGCAACTAGCTAACTACCTAGCACGTTAAATCGAGTGAACCAAGCGTCGGTTACGACAAATGTATGTCGAATATAACGTTTACGTTGCAGAACGTCGTTATGTACTATATTATTCCAATAACTACACGTCCTTCGTAATGTTTAAACCATACCATCACAATATTCGCCATTGCTAATCATCATTGGTTGGTTTTTGTCGTCCGCCGCCCCAGACCGTCTATCATCTGACGCTGCGCTGCTGTACTCGTTCAGGTGTTTAGTGCGCAAATGCCGCAACATGTTCGTGGTGTGGCCGCAATGAAGCACCGTCTCCAGACACAACAGGCACGTCACTTTCCTATCGTCTACGGGCCTGAAAAAAGACCAAACGACACTTCGCTTTTTGGGCGCCATCTTGTCTCGGGCTCAGATATTTCTTCTGCTTCTCCTCATTTGGCTTCTTCTTCTCCGGTGGGGTTAAGCGGACGTTGGCATCTATCGTTAATGACGCATCAACGCCATCTAGGGTACTGGAGTTATTTTTTCTTCCATGGAGTTTTTTGGGCAGTTGGCAACCAGCTTGAAAGGTACAATGGCGCCACCTACTGTGCTGGAGTGTAGACTCAATCACCCTCAGGGTTGATACCATCCACAATTCAATGTGAACTGTATAGGCCCATGTATAATACAAATGTAACTAACAACTAGCATCTAACAAAGGGTCAAATTTAGTTAAAATTAAATCTGAATAACAATGTTCTGGGAAAGTCTGTGTAGCCTTATTTGAGAATTAGTTTTTACCCATTTCTGCAACATTTAGTACACACATTGAAGGACAAATATCAACAATACAAGAGAGACCATGCCTTGCTAGAATATACAGTGTTTAAATTGATTTACTTTTACTATGCAACTGTGCAAACGTCTAATGTCAAACAACCTTTAGAGATCACCTTTGGAGATTGAGAAATATTAACAAGGCAAACAAGAGAGATCATGCATAGCTAGAATATCCCATATATATAGCTAGAATATGCAATATTTTAATACAATATGTATAATATGAATATGAAAGTTGTGCAAATGTGCAATCGCTGTTTAGAGTTCAGATGTCCTTTGATGAATATAACGGTCCCAATCGTGACCGGAGTGGCAAAACCAATGAGAATGTAACTGTCTCGTTTGTGTACAGGGTGGCTAAACCAATGAGAATGTAGGGGACAGGCTATGGACAGTTTAGTACTGAAGCATATTCCTTACTGATGTGGGGAAGAAATCGTTCTTGTGGTGAGAGGTTTTAGTCTTGATAAGACTTCAGCCTTCTATTAGGGGGTAGAGTTCTGGGTCAGCTATGGTGAATCCTCTGGTGGTAAAGCAGTGGTAGAATGTCACATACAGGAAAAGTTGTTCTGAAAGATGCAGTTAAAGTAGAGGTATTGAGCTAAAATGAGTTCCTTGAAAATGTTTTGCTTCAAATTTAAGTAAACAGACAAACACACAAATTACAGTAAGATATTTATTAACTTGGGAAGTAACACGAGTGAGCAGTATGTTCACTGCCTCAATGGCCTTCTCTGAAAACTAAAAATCACAGATATTGTTTGGAACAGTGCTAACACCTAGTAAATACTTCAACAAACAAAATTGAAATGCTAAATATAAACATCCATTAAACTTCTTACAGCTTATAAGACATTTACATTTGCTTAACAGATATCCCTTAAATAAAAATGTTTCTTAGTAAAAAGGAATAAATACAGTCTTTCCACAATATGGATATAGAAAATCTATTCACAGTCTTACCAGACACAGCACAGCGTGTTTGGTAGCATTTTGTCAGTGCAGGAAATATGATATGAATAATCTGATAAAGAATTAAGCTTATTGATAAAGAAAAGCATATTTAACGGTGTTTCACCTTATATTTCCTAAAATATTCCGCTCTTAAGACCGCCAGAAGATATGCATTCTGATAAAAAAGTATTTTTATGAAACATTCAGAAGTTAGTGACTTTTTAAAATAACCACGTAGGTTTTAATGTGTATCACCCACAAATAGGATCATCCTTAATTTAATATAACATGTATGTAAACAACCCTAAATCAGCAGTGAAGCACAATAAAACTATAGCATGAATACTCAACACTTCCTCCAAGACGGGCACTGATTTCACCGGGATGTGTGGGTGTGTGGTTAATCAAGGTTGGTTTGGCAAAATACATTTCAACCACACCCACTAATGTACACTGACATCCGGCTTATTCATGTTTTGGCTAAACTGTTATACACTATATTTCAATGCATGGTTTTATCAAACAAATTGGGCAAAAAAAACCTAGCACACAAAACACGCAGTACACACATAATATAACACACAGTACACAAACAAAACACGCAGTACACACACAAAACACGCAGTACACACACACAAAACACACAAAACCCTGATGAGATGCAGTATACAGTAGTTTCCCTCCAGCGGTATGTGTGCTCACCAGTCGGCCTGGTGTTCACTTTCTGTAGAGGAGGATGCTGTGGTCTTGGATGAGTTTGGGATCCAGGGAGGACACAGTCAAACAGATCTGTAGGTCATTAATATTAGTGTGTGCATATAAAATACAACTCAGACCTTGTTCCTTTGCAGTGCCTCACACAGGTTTTGGTTAGGATCTGGTTCCTGGGTCATGACCTCCACACATTCCCACTCTCCACTGCGACTCGATCTTTTCACCGCCTCCACCACAGTCTGCACGTACAGCCCGTCTTCAAATGTCGCCGCCATGGCAATAGGTCCCTGCACCCAGGATCGGCGCTCTTTCTGTGCCTGGAAAGCGTGTTTTAAAGCTGTTACCATGGAGCCTAGCCCGCGCAGGTGTGGCAGAGGGAGGTCAGTGACCTCTGGTCCTGCCCCTCCACTGTCCCCTAGCAACAGCTCTTCCCGGTCCACTCCATTACGCAGCCCGTACAGCTCTGTTCCCCTAGCAACAAGCCTCCCTTCAGAACCTACAACCATCACCTCGTGGACGAATGCTCCCGGCATGTTGAAGTTCAGAGTCACAGTGCAACACACTCCTGGTTCTGTTCTGGACGCGTTACCAGAACCAGTTCCTCCCATCAGCATCTGGAAAAAACAGAAGTCGTCGCTGGTGACACGGCGGATCCCGCGGATCGCTCCGTTCTGACGCACGAACGTCCGGAGAAGGCCGTGCACCTTCTGAGCCCGTGTTCCAACCAGGTGACTCAGTAGGTCTACAAGGGCGGAGCCAACTGTGTGGAGCCCACCCCCTCCCATAAGCTCCTCGCAGGTCCAGCCGTATGATTGGTCAAGCAGACTGGGGCCATAGACACGGGCGTCACACACATGTACCTCACCCACATATCCCTCCTTCAGCAGCTTCCGCATCGCTACAAACGCTGGGAGGAAGCGGAGGGCATTACCCACAATGCTCAGCAACTGGGGGTAGTACCGAGCTGCTGTTACCATCTTAAAAGCGTCAACAGCTGTCGCAGCCTTTTCACAGACTACATTTTTTCCTATCCCTAAAGGACAGAACAAGAGAAAAAGTCAGAAACAAGGATTTTCCAAAAAACACCTCAACCACCAATTGCGTACTTCAGTTATGGCAATGTCTATTATGTTTGTGTGTTAATGACTAAGCAAATATGGCTTAAGCCCCAACCTCAGAGCCCCACCCAATACAGGAAGTCCACCATAGGACTGAAATAGGTGGAGAAGGTACTTATTCTCCACACATTAGTATTCTCTGGTCAATATTCACACATGAAACATGAATGCAGGCAGCAACACTCTGGTGAGGACTCTGAACCAAAACAGGGAGATATGTGCTAGCTGCTGGAGACACACTCAGGAAGCTGGGACTACAACAGGAAGCTGAGGTCAACACAATGGAATTCCACCAGATAAGACGGTTGACCTCACCGCCTCTGACATCATAAGCTATCAATACCTAAACTCACCTTCACAATACAGTAAAAGCTCAAAGCCAACTACTCTCTACCGATCAGTATACAGTGAGAGACCAGGAAGGTTGAAGTAGAAAGCAAAATTGCAGTTATTGAGAGAGTAAAGAGCCTCTGCATTTGAGAGAGCAACAGGAATGAGAGTAAAGACTGTATGAGCGGGGTAACAATATCCTACATGCTAAATCTACTTTACATTACAGCTTAGGCGTCATCTGTATTACAGTGGCACATATCGCCATTGGCTGCTGCCAACTCCAGATTCATTGATTGATCGATATTTATCCGGCTAAAAATATCAAAAGCCTCCTTAGCTCGACTGGTGGTTCCCAGTTTAACTAAGAGTCAACCCCAATTAACACCTCAAACATTAGAGCCTCAAACTGGGTGTGTGTGGACGGTGTGTGTGGACGGTGTGTGTACGGTGTGTGTGTTCCATCTTACCCAGGGCTTTGACTGCAATCTGTCGTGTGAGTGGGGGCGGGATGTAGATGCAGACAAGGTCCACGTCAGGATGCAGCAAGACATCGTCCGATTGGCTAGTGTGAAACGGAATGCCCAGCTCCTGCGCCAGGGATCGTGCCTCCTCCTCGCTCCTCCCACAGAGTGCGCAAACCTCAAACCCTTCTGCGCGGAGCAAAGGAACCAGAACGCGCGCTGTACTCCCTGTGCCAAACACACCAACACCAGGCAACATGACTGCCACTTCTTCACTGTACGTCTGGTCTGAACCACAGCCGGTCTCACACAAATGCAAGCATCACAATGATGCCCTCTCCCTCCAAGCTTCTGGTGTATGAGGTTACCTGAAAACAGAGATTGGTTTTGTGAATAAGTATTACTACACGTACAACAGAGTCCCTTTCATTGGTACTTCCCATTACATGCATGGCATGGTCTATGAAGTAGTTTCATAAGCAGTAATGTCAACAGCTTCATGAGCCAACTATCTGGTTAAATTCCACCAAATGGGCTGTAAGTTAGGAAACTATAAACTGTATGGAGAACAAAATAAGTACGAATGGGAACTGGTGAGGCTTTGTCAGTACGAATGAGATTACAACTGTTATTTTAGAGACCATGTATTAGGTCTCCAAAAACAAGTATTAGAATATATGTACGTATGTGTGTTTGCATGTCCATATCTGGTCCAATATAGGCCAGCAGGCCACCTCGTTTGCATGCCAAATAGAGTATGCACCTGCAGAACAAAAGCCCAAAGTGTGACCTCTGATCAGATCTGTCTACCATAAAACAACAGAAAACAGGGACTCATCTTCTTCTAATGTGTCGATAAGAAATAACAATAATAATAGCCTGGTAGCTAGAAAACCCAGAGCCGTTTCTTTAATGAACATCGGGGACATGTTGAAGGCTACACAGCTAGTGTCCCCTTCACCTAACAGGAGACATCTAGTAGATCTACTGAGCTTATGTGATAACCAGATGAGAACAATATAACTCATGTTATACAGATAATATTACATTAGCCCCAGGAGGTTATATGTCCCTGAATGATGATGTCCCCAGAAGGATATATGTCCCTGAATGATGATGTCCCCACCGGTCCCAATTCTTCGTTCCCTTTCCGCGGTTTGCTGCCAGACTCCACTTACATGTAGCAGGTCTCGCTGTATGAAGAGCAGCAATACTCGGTGTCCTCAGACGTATGACCGATTACCTTCCAGAGTTCACCATGCACATCCGTGTTCACCCAGGACCCGTCTCTCTCTGATGCACATCCGTGTTCACCCAGGACCCGTCTCTCTCTGATGCACATCCGTATCCACCCAGGACCCGTCTCTCTCTGGGAGCACTTCAGATGCGTCTGCGCAGATTAGTCGACTGATACAAATTCCAGCCACGCCCTTCAGATCAGTCCGTGTTTCCGGTGGGCGGAGACTGTTATTCACCTATTCAGGAACTTGGAACCATGATATTGATCCATCTAAAAACTCAAGATGTTCTTCTTGTCTTTGAGGACTCCAAGCTTTCAAAAACTGAGAAATATGTATTAAATTTGTTTAATACATATTGCTGAATTCTATATCCATAAAATGAAATTTCTTAACAAAAAAACTTATTCTGTATTTGTAAAGACTGATTTGAATGTTTACTTTGCCATGCTGAATTCAATGACCCCAGCTAGGAATGTAATTAAATCAATTGATTGTTTGAAGCTTTTCAACTTTATATGATTTCTAACAAGCCCATGTTTTTTGTTTTTACTTCTATATTATTTGTACTATCTGTAATATGTGCATGTGCTGATTGTATATGTTGAAAATGATGTACAATAAAAAAAGAGACCGTCTGCATTCAATTAAAGCCGACTTGTGAAAGGCTAAATTTAATGTTGCCACAAGGGACCACATGTTCCACAAGACCGTAATAACGCACGTTTGTAAAATATTTCCATCCCTTACAAACAATGAAATAATGAACAGAGGACGACTGAGATGTGCAGATATACAGGGAAATGCACACGCCCCCTATACGGATGAACAGGGCACCGCATGCGGTATTTGCAGACAGGCTCATGCATGATTTTTGGCAAACTCGTTTTTACTACAAATGCAACGCCACACTGTTAGCAGATAGGAACACATGAACAGAGTATAATACACATTCTGACCAGGTAACAGCAGTTCTTCATCCCATAACAGCAGTGATGTTAGACTCCAGAAGGCAAAAGGATGGGGCCAAACGCATCATAAACCACAACATAAATGACTGATACTATATATGAGATGTATATATAAATAAACACACCGCCATAGCCACAAGGTTGTTTTATCAAGACCAAAAAGTAGAAAGTTCTCCAGATTTTAATATGAATGCACATGATTTTGAAAATGAGACAATTTGCTAGGATATCCACTCCTGGGAAGATTGGCAACTGTCTGTCAATCTTTGTCAGTGTAAAATGATGGACTTTAAATGATTTGGAAATGGCTATAAAACCCTTACCAGATGGCTGGGCAGCAACACTTGCTTCTCTTAGATCAATGCTGATGTCTTGGCATTGTATTAACAAACACCTGAATGCTTGAAACTATGGTCACGCTTGTGAATGCTCAATTAATCAAGGGCATTTGATTAACAGCACATGTCTGCATTTTGCATCTTCATTTTGGCTTTATTTTGTTAAATCAATCAGGACAGTGTAATGTTGTGTGTTGTTCTTGAGGTTGTATTACCATTATTTTAGACCTGCCAAGGAACAGGGGATTGGTAATTATATCCTCATATGTAAAACCATAGAAAGAAATTCAGTCCTCTTTTCCATCCAAAAGCCAATAAATATATACATAGCTAAACCAGACTGCTAATGAAATCAGTTAAACTTTATTACAGTAATACTATTAAACACCTATAAAAGACAAACAAGACATGAAGCCATATTATACAATTCACAGCATGGTACATGGTTTTGTTCTGGCTGACAAAACCATGAACAGCCATTAATAGATACATATTCAAACAAACACACAACAGCAGCATTTGATAAACTTCTTATTGGGCAGATTATTTTCTTCTCAATTTGGGAATGACGTAGTTACCACTCGATGCTACAGGAATGAGGAGTTTTCGGGATTCCATTGGGAGATATTTTTCTATCAGCACATTGACAGGCATGCTGTCAGAAACAAACCCCTGTCTGGAAGAGAAGGGCAAAAGGTAAAGAAAGATTCACAGCCTGGAGCTTAAAGTAAACACTTGACCCTCCAACAGTTGACAGACCCAGAGATCGACACCAACCTCTTCATCAGCAGCACTACATCCTCCACCTCAATGGTCTTCCTCTTAGCGTGAGCAGCGTACGTCTCCAAGTCCTCAGCAAGACGGTCAAAATAGCGCTCCATTCTGATGATTCAATGAATACATTACTTCACCCAGTAATGCATTATCTCTGGGTAAGCCCTCCTCTATAATCCTAATGCATTATCTCTGGGTAAGCCCTCCTCTATAATCCTAATGCATTATCTCTGGGTAAGCCCTCCTCTATAATCCTAATGCATTATCTCTGGGTAAGCCCTCCTCTATAATCCTAATGCATTATCTCTGGGTAAGCCCTCCTATATAATCCTAATGCATTATCTCTGGGTAAGCCCTCCTCTATAATCCTAATGCATTATCTCTGGGTAAGCCCTCCTCTATAATCCTAATGCATTATCTCTGGGTAAGCCCTCCTCTATAATCCTAATGCATTATCTCTGGGTAAGCCCTCCTCTATAATCCTAATGCATTATCTCTGGGTAAGCCCTCCTCTATAATCCTAATGCATTATCTCTGGGTAAGCCCTCCTATATAATCCTAATGCATTATCAATTAATTTTACAGCCACAATCTCAAGTGGTCCAAGTCTGAAAACCGTCTAGGTACATCAATATATTTGTAACTACCTACGGTTCACATAAACGGCTTCTAAAAATAAGGATTGTTTCTTACATCTCTTTTAAAACAGGGTAGACATCTGGGGACACCTTGGTCTTCGCAAAGTGTTTGAACACGGTCATGACATAGCTCTTAGGGAGGCCCTGATCCTTTTTGGATCCAGTTTGTTTCCCCCTGACTGCTTTGGGCTTCCTCGTGACAGCTGCACCTGCCTGAACACTGGGGCCCCAAAACACAACAGAGTAGGTGACAAGCAGGCACACTGTAGGACTACTACTGACACCATTGCATGTTTTTGCGTGTGACTTACCTCGGCTGAAGGTCTTTAAAAACAGTGGGTGTATTTAACAAGTCAACAGACAAAATGTTCTTCTTCTCTCTGACAAATGCAGGAGTCTTCATGGACAGCTCTGTAGGATACAAACGGTTAGTAACCCTTCACAACCCATTCATGCAGTGACGCCATAAAAAGACCAAGAGTATATAACCTTCACTTTGGTTACTATGCTCTTCCTCCACATCCTCCCAGTCTTCCTCGTGGGCCACTGGGCTCTGGGTGGTGATTGGGTGCACGGATAAAGTGCTACTTTGAAGGGTGTTGTTCTCAGGTCCATCGGCCGTCTCTAAGGAAGGCTTGCTGTTCTCCTTCCCTTCATTGCTCGGGCTAAGGGCTGTTCTGATAGAACCTTCCAGCTCATCTCCCGGGGGGAATAGAGGGGGGCTGCCAATGTTCACTGTTTGGGGATCAGTACTGCCGCTAGCAACCACCTGTGGGCCGCTGTGCCACTCACCAGAATCGGTTCCATCAGAACGTCTGCCTGACCAGCCTTTAAACACACAATGAAAAAAAAGAAGAAAAACGTTAAGACGTGATTTTTTTTAAAGTAAGTAATAACCTATTCAGTAAAGTGAATGTGTATTTAGAATACACCCAGTGTTATTTCTTTTTTAAATCTGCACTTTAATATGCATTTTAAAAGTAAATAAAGAAGATTTTACTCAAAGTAATTCCGTACAATTCCCCATAATAACACTTCTAGTCTTATTTTGAGATGTAAAGTGTCTTGTTGGCATTGCAGCATTTGACACAAGGGGATAACTGGCCTGTTCGGAAAGTGTCATTTGAGAAGACACAATTCATTAGCAGCCAGACTTACCAGTCTCTGATGGGAGGAGCTCTGCTCCCAAACTCTTGCTGCCCCGCCCTCCTGCCATTATTCCAGGTATGTTGACTCCGCCCTCTGATTGATAGTCTCTCTTACTGACGTGCACTGCATTGAATGCTGACTGTTGTAATTTCCACCCAGCTACCTCTTCTTCTCCTGTCTGAGATTCAGCCACCTCTTCTTCTCCTGTCTGAGATTCAGCCACCTCTTCTTCTTCCATCTGAGATTCAGCCACCTCTTCTTCTTCCGTCTGAGATTCAGCCACCTCTTCTTCTTCCGTCTGAGATTCAGCCACCTCTTCTTCTTCCGTCTGAGATTCAGCCACCTCTTCTTCTTCCGTCTGAGATTCAGCCACCTCTTCTTCTTCCGTCTGAGATTCAGCCACCTCTTCTTCTCCCGTCTGAGATTCAGCCACCTCTTCTTCTCCCGTCTGAGATTCAGCCACCTCTTCTTCTCCTGTCTGAGATACACCCACCTCTTCTTCTCCTGTCTGAGATTCAGCCACCACTTCTTCTTCTGTCTGAGATTCAGCCACCTCTTCTTCTTCTGTCTGAGATTCAGCCACCACTTCCATGGTTTGCGATTTGAAGTCTTCCTGCCTCACAGAGTCTTCTCTCTTCCCTGAATCTGTAATCAACTCCTCTCCATTTTTGCCATCCAATACCATCTTCTCATCTTGTTTTTGTCCCCCAAACCCCATTTTTGTCTGGATAGGTGTTGCCGGGCTGTTGTTTTGGTCCATTGTGGCGCTAGTTGACATAGGCAGGGCGTAAAGTGCTGTTTGGTTGGTGAATATGTCCAGGGTGATGTCAGGGCCGACGATTAAGGTTGGGTCTGTCTCACTGAGACCATGATGAACCATCTCTGTGTGTGTGTAGGAAAATACTTTACTTTTCACAAAATATGTTCTGGAATAAAATGTATTTGCACAATATTCTGCTCCCGAACAAACAAAAGACAGGAGATATTAGATTCGACCTGAACATTCAGAACAAAGGACTGACCAGTATCTCCACTCATTGTCCCTTGTTGATTTTGCAATGCCTCATCAAACTCCTCAACGGTCATAATTTTACGATTTGGTGCCTTCCTTTTAAATGCCTTTTTCTCAGTCCGTAAATCCACAAAGGGTGTTTTCAGAGAAAAAGTGACAGAGCTACAAAACACGAGAGGTTGAATTATGAAAATCACAAAAAAAATTAAATGACAGCTGAAAGTGTTTCTCATTTGCAGGCTCTTTACCTTGGAGAGGCAGATGACAGCGATGACAGGTCTTCTGTTACACTGCAACCATCATCACCTCCACTAGGAGGCAAGGAATCTACAGACAAAGAATCAAAGAACCATAAGCACTAGAAAACAAATACAACCGTCAACCATCTCCTCAACCTGAACAAAGTGGTATGGTCAGCATGGAAAAAGTAATGAACACGATTTTTTATATTAACAGTTAAAGATTAATTTGAGCACTATCATGCAAAAGCTCTCATTTTGTGCTGGATGTGTATTAGGTAATCAATATGTGCACAATCCATTATTAATCCATAAATAGAATTGCCTCATTTCATTGATCTGATATATGAAAATAATGAAATGAAAACGGAATAACCGTTTGGACATTTCATTTTAGGAGACGTACCCCGCTTTGCAGTGGACAATATTCAAATGCAATAAGCTAAACAGCTCTCCTGGTCAACTTAATTAACATTTACAGGCACCACACTCTTTTAGGGACAGAATTTCGATCATCAATGCACTCCATCAGTTCTCATAAAGGGGACCCATGTTAGTTTGACAGGGGCACTGATACAGCCAGGGGCCAAAACACCCAGAATGAATCCCAAGATATCTGATAACATCCTCAGGTGATCTTACCTTCACCATATTCAAATGCTTTTACGTTGAGACTTCGACGTGGCCTCTTCCGTTTTAGTCCCTTCACTGTATTTCCCGGCATTACTGTGGTGGTCATGTCAGGGAGATCCAATTCAGACAGCTCTTCACTGGGGGACACAGAGACACGGCTTTGAATGCACACAAACACGCCAAATACAAAGTTCCATTGTTATCAGAAGTCCAAGGAACGATTTAGCCAAAACCGCCTTGTGAAAAACTAGATTGGCCTTGAAAGAGAGATGCGCGTCTCGAAAGAGAGATGCGCGTCTCGAAAGAGAGATGCGAAAGAGAGATGCGTCTCGAAAGAGAGATGCGCGTCTCGAAAGAGAGATGCGCGTCTCGAAAGAGAGATGCGCGTCAGTTGAGGCCCTGACAGTTGAGGCCCTGTGTCGGTAAACAGATGAACTACCATCAACGTTATATGGTTCGCCCATTAACTTTTATTAACATAGAAAATTGCAATATGGATTGCTGTAGTCTTGGAAGTCTGTATCAGCAGAACTGTTGTTTTCATGTGTCATATCTTCTGGTGTGCTGGCATGTACAATTTAATGTGGCGATGTGTGTCTGGAGAGCACAGGTGAGGATAGTGTTCAACTCAGTCAGCATACCTGGAGTTATTGCTGACAACACTAGAATTTGCATATGGCTGCTCGGACTCCTTCCTGACTGGCCGGTCTTGAATTAGCAGGGATGTCTCAGGCTCTGGCCAATCAGAGAACAGACAGAAGAACAACAACAAAGGCCAAGATCACTATAAACAGTAGGTCATAATGACAGTGCAGTGGGCATGTAACTCAGTCTTACCCCAGTCAATAACAAAGTGCATTTAATAGAAATCACCCATACTCCTAGTTGATCATTTCTACACTCACCTGTCTGCAAGATCCCTTTTAGTAAGTGTCTAGGTGTAATGTCATTATCATAAAGAACTGAGTTTGTGGCTGGTGCCACAGAGTTCCTCTTCCTGACTCCCTCTGACATAGTTCGCCTTTTACTGGGTGGTGTTTGCAGAGAAGACCTGGAAGTGCACTGTAAGAAAGAAATGTTGATAAATATAACACACCATGTTCCAAAACAAACCCTCCGCCCTGGAGACACATATTGACAGTAGCCTGACCTCACGGAGCTTCTTTCTCATACTCTGTTTGAGGGCCTCCTGTGGTGTGAGGGCCATAACATTACTCCTCCGTCTGATACTGCCTCTGATTTTAGACCCTGGCGACTGGGGTGGATCTTGGGAGGCACTAGAAAAAGTACATCACACACACATTGTAGTAATTTCATTAACTAGATCGAAAAACGTAGACGACCGTTAGCCAAAGCAGTTGCTGTTGACCTAACGTGTCCTACGTGAGAGAGACACATTTGCCTGTACCTGGTACTGGGGACACGGAGGGCTCAGTATGAGGACATTTAGACACACATGACTCTACCTGGTGCTGGTCACTGGGGACACGGAGGGCTCAGTATGAGGACATTTAGACACACATGACTCTACCTGCTGCTGGTCACTGGGGACACGGAGGGCTCAGTATGAAGGACATTTAGACACACATGACTCTACCTGGTGCTGGTCACTGGGGACACGGAGGGCTCAGTATGAGGACATTTAGACACACATGACTCTACCTGGTGCTGGTCACTGGGGACACGGAGGGCTCAGTATGAAGGACATTTTTCAGGATAATGCGAGCGGACACGTCCTCCCCGACATAATCCATCACATACCAATGAGTCTGTCCACACAAAATACGTGTTAAATATGCATTGAAAATAACTAATATGCTGTTTGACACCATAATCTACGTAGGTCATTTTCAAATAAGGTATATGCAGTTAACTAGCTAGCATATGAATATTAGCAACATAACAGACATTACGTGGGTGAATGTAATATATATCTATTTGTATTAATATATCTATTAATATAGCCATTATACTGAAACAATGAAAGAATATACCGAGCCGTTAGCTTCGTGCGACCTTTTTTCTGAAGTAACGTTTTGATGTTGTTTTCGTGAGTTCGCTGGATATTGTTTCCGTGGATGACTGACTCCCGCTTTTAAAATTCAATTGAACCCTCGCGAGATTACAGTGTAGGGAAATTTCTATTTCGTTGCATCGCATTGTGGGATTTGTAGTTTATTAAAGATTCTTAGTTTTGATTCGCACTTGTTTGAACACCGGTTGTACTGCATGCAAATCCTTTATCAGTAATCAACTTTAAACCTATTATACACAAATAACTCTTAGAGATATATTGACTGTGCCCAACGCTAAACACAAGCTGTATTTATGGGGTGCTGCCTAAGCAGCTGCTTAGGACACAAAACAGGAAGTTGTAAGCATTGTGGGACGTGTAGTTCCGCCTCAAGGCCGATCAGCTTGATAACAGCGCGAGGAATAACGAAACAAAAATAAATTAGATAAAACTTCAACGAAATAACACATTTATCGGATATCCGTTGAAGCAAATATGCCTGGATTCACCTGCTGTGTCCCTGGCTGCTACAACAACTCGCATCGGGACAGAGAGCTGCGGTTCTACACATTTCCAAAGGATACCACGCAAAGAGAGATCTGGCTGAAGAACATCTCCCGGGCCGGGGTGAGCGGCTGCTTTAGTACCTTCCAACCGACGACGGGACACCGCGTCTGTAGCGTGCACTTTTCCGGTGGAAGGAAGACGTACACAATTCGAGTGCCGACGCTTTTCCCGTTGAGAGGAGTAAATGAGCGCAAGAGTCGAAGGGGGAGGAACAGGAAAGCGTCTGTGCGTTCTTCTACTCCTCCTGGCAGCACAATGGTCATCACCAACGTTGTTTCGGTGACCCACAATACCCCTGAGACCGCTCAGGTCGAGGCAGGCACCGACACACCAACTACGGATGATGGGCCTCTCGTTATGCTGATTGGCCCGGACGGGGAATGTCTCGGCCCTGTGAACCCATCCGCCGCGCAGAGTGACGGGTCGGGTTTGACTGCAGTTGTCTCCAGCTCCACTGACCCGGCCGGGGGCACCGACCCCTCTGCAGACCCCCCTGCTGTCCAGCCGCAGACCGTCCAGTACTACTGCGTGAGCCCCCCAGACCACGCGTATTCGCTGACCACTGGGACCACCTCCGCCGAGCTGTTGCGAAAATTGAACGAGCAACGGGACATCATTGCACTTATGGAGGTAAAGATGAAGGAGATGAGGGGGACCATCCGCCAGCTGCGAGTGAACGAGGCCAAGTTACAGGAGGAGGTGCGAGAACGGGACCGTGTACTGTCTGCAGGAGCAGTGGTGTCCGCTGTGCCTGTTGTGAGGAAGAAAATATGACCCAAAGTTCTCACTCAGAAGATGGGTAGCTCATGGACGTAAGACTTAAGACTTAAACGTGAGATCTCACGACAGGAGTAATGGTAACCAGTGCAAACCATCTTTTGTTGAAAAGCGATGACAATTTATTTCCAATGAGGAGGTACTTTTCATCTGCTGATGCTATTACTGGCTAGTTAGCTGATAGGAATAATCCCATAGTTGCCTATAAAACATTGGGGAGGGACGGGAAGCATTTAATTATTAGGTCTTTGTTTTGTTGTAAGGTTTATGTGTGTTTGTCAGTGTCTGTAGCTGAATTCTTCTTGCAGTGTATCGAAACCCAGCTTTCTTGTTCCGAGACCCCATTTCGAAAACCAAGTATGCTGCAAATGTGACCTGGAGGAGCTAGTGGTTTGGCGTCATGGAATGATGTGTGCTTTTTAGCTGTGTATGTCCTTCAAAGGGTAATCTTGGCCAATGGGAATAATGTCACCATCTGATTTTAAGGACTTTACAGCATCAGTGGGTAAACATGGACTTCACGTCTTAACCTTCCCACCCAATGGCCACCCACATTTGGAGGTTATGTTAACCTCTGAACGTTGAACTTTGACCTGACAGCAATGACCGTTGTGATGAATGACTGTTTTGAAACGTAAATCATATCAATTTGAAGTAAATTTCATTTTGAAAAAATAGCTACTGCATTTTCTTTGTGTTCACAGTGATGAATGTCATAAGTTGTTATTTTCTGGGGTAAAGCCCAGTTGGCTGGATATTTACATTAGTGCAGTGACTTGGATCAGGTCATTACAATAATGTCTCTATCATTTCGATTTCACTCTAAAATATATTTTTTTTAGGGAAGAAAATAATTGAACACAAAGCAGTAACTGGACCTTTATCAATTAAATAAAACCTCCTCCGTTCAGTCCTCTGTGACCCCGAAATGGATAAGTGGAATCGGGGTTAATGAATTTGTCAACTCGTTTGTTGACAAGTGTTTTTTCCTCCCTGTTAGCTGCTTTTGGTAACCGTGGTTACAGTTTCCGTGTTTAACCTGTTTGGGTGACTGAAATATGAAGTATGTTACATCAGTGAATTACAACAATTGTTTTTTGTTCAAACTTTGCTCAAAAGTTTGTTTGTTTTTAATTATGCAGGCTTCTAGTACTACGTTATTCTGTTCGATGTTACAAATCAAGAAATCTCAGCTACCGGCTTGATGAAAGTGTACTTCAGGACTCTTACTTTTGTATATAACATACAGGCAGATGACATTAAAGCTTTTCAAACATGAGAGCCAGGAGTGTAGGCACAAGCTGCCAAGCTTATCTAAGAATACTAAATGATTACTTTAGAAATAAAGCGCAGACAAGCTAACCTAAAGTAAATGAAATTACCTCCTCAGTCTTCTACTCTGTGACTAAGTCTCCTCCATGCTCGGTTGTTCTGGTGCCAGCCTGTAGGTGGCAGTATTATACCGCTAGATCAACAGTCTGTAGGTAGCAGTATTATACCGCTAGATCAACAGTCTGTAGGTGGCAGTATTATACCGCTAGATCAACAGCCTGTAGGTGGCAGTATTATACCGCTAGATCAACAGCCTGTAGGTGGCAGTATTATACCGCTAGATCAACAGCCTGTAGGTGGCAGTATTATACCGCTAGATCACCAGTCTGTAGGTGGCAGTATTATACTGCTAGATCACCAGTCTGTAGGTGGCAGTATTATACCGCTAAATCAACAGTCTGTAGGTGGCAGTATTATACCGCTAGATCACTAGTCTGTAGGTGGCAGTATCATACCGCTAGATCAACAGCCTGTAGGTGCCAGTATTATACCGCTAGATCAACAGCCTGTAGGTGGCAGTATCATACCGCGAGATCAACAGTCTGTAGGTGGCAGTATCATACCGCTAGATCAACAGTCTGTAGGTGGCAGTATTATACCGCTAGATCAACAGTCTGTAGGTGGCAGTATTATACCGCTAGATCAACAGTCTGTAGGTGGCAGTATCATACCGCTAGATCAACAGTCTGTAGGTGGCAGTATTATACCGCTAGATCAACAGCCTGTAGGTGGCAGTATTATACCGCTAGATCAACAGCCTGTAGGTGGCAGTATTATACCGCTAGATCAACAGCCTGTAGGTGGCAGTATTATACCGCTAGATCAACAGGCTGTAGGTGGCAGTATTATACCGCTAGATCAACAACCTGTAGGTTGCAGTATCATACAGCTAGATCAACACCACTGCACTGTCTCCTCCCCACATCGATTATCTTGATTAAACTATTTCAGTATTTCTATTTTATGTCACCCTTTGCATTCTTTCTGTGTTCATTCACATTTGTATACGGTAACTTGAATGAGTCCTGAATGAATCCTTCAAATCAATTCAGCATAAAAAAGAGATTAGAGTAAAAAAAATCTTCCTGGTTGTCAATAATCGTCAAAAGGTTTCTTTCACACTTTTTTTTAAATGACATTTTCTCTGAACCTTAACCTAACTTTAACATTAAACCCGACCCTGTTAAAAAACAAAAAAATGTGGACCAGCAAAATGTCCTTACTAATCATGTTGCCCATAGTTTAATTCTAAGTTTACATCTGTTTTATATAGTATAGTGATACACAGATGACTGCTAATATGGGTTGCTCTGGCTCACAGTAGGTAACCTCTGTTTCTGTTTGTTAGAGAGCAGAGCTGAACTGGCCATCTGGTATTTCTGGAAAATGTCAGATGGACTCCATAATCTTTAGCCATTTTTGAACATGTACTGTACTTTCTATTGCTAGATATTGGAAAGCGAGATGAACTCTATATGTTCTACTCTTCAAAACCGAATGTAGTCTTGAATAAGATCAATTTATCGATCTTATATTTCCAGTGAGAGAAAAATGAGGATAGATGGCGAGAGAATGCTATGTTTCTGATCCTAATCTGGATTTATTCTCTACCCACAATCCCCTGTAGAGTTATGTCATGACTTAATCTAGGGCTGTCAATCATACCTACACAACTCCCTTTCTCTTAATTTCTCTTCCACATTCATCACACACAATGTATGCACTGTGAAGCTTCTGGCGTGTATTCAGTTAACTGTCTCCTATCTTTTCTCAGATATTTGCGCATCTTTAATCAAAATATAGTGAGATGTGTATCATTCAAACTAGTATCCAAAATGTTGCCAGATTAAACATTTTCAATAGGTCCCTAAACATAGCAGTTACCTGAATTGTTAATGCCATTACGGATGAGACAATCTGCTAAATGTTTAAAATGTACACTTACAATGTTATCTTTTACATTCAATTAGATGTAAAAGATCACCCAACCTGAGGACAGGTATACAGCTATACATGCTGAGACCATTATTCAAATGATCAGAGCTATTGTGCAGTAGAACCAGGATGGGATTTCATGTGTCCTAATCTCAATCCTGTTTCCTGGTTCTCATTCTGATTGTTGAACTGACGGTACAACAAACATGCGAACGCACACACACACACATTCGGACACACACTCTCACATACACACAGAGGGGTGAAGCAGGTATTCCCAGAGGCAGGCAATCAGATTATTCCGAAGTTAATGGTTGTATTAAGCTGCAGATTACAGCGGAGATGATGTTCCTGTCTGTGACTATATCAGTCTACAGATGTGAAGCAGGATTTAGCTACTAATGCACCTAGATCCTGCCATGTGGGGGGGGCAGCTCCTGCCATGTGGGGGCAGCTCCTGCCATGTGGGGGCAGCTCCTGCCATGTGGGGGGCAGCTCCTGCCATGTGTGGGGGCAGCTCCTGCCATGTGGGGGGCAGCTCCTGCCATGTGTGGGGGCAGCTCCTGCCATGTGTGGGGGCAGCTCCTGATATGTGTGGGGGCAGCTCCTGCCATGTGGGGGGCAGCTCCTGCCATGTGTGGGGGGGCAGCTCCTGCCATGTGGGGGGCAGCTCCTGCCATGTGTGGGGGGCAGCTCCTGCCATGTGTGGGGGGGCAGCTCCTGATATGTGTGGGGGCAGCTCCTGCCATGTGGGGATAGGGGTTTGCATTGTAACACTGTAGGATGTAAAGTCTCAATCTAGAAGGGCTGGCATTGGACGGGAGGGGGCTGGGAGGGGGTATGTGATGTCCTAGGTATGTGATGTTGCCCCTTCCCCTTTGGGAATTTATATATATATTCCCAAAGGATCCTCTGACTTGGCCTCATCCCTCCCAGGTGGGCTGGATCCTGGGATCTCATTCATCCGTCTGCTTCTCACTAAACATCAGATTATTCATCCCTGAACAGACACATTCATTTGCTCTGAAAAGACATGGACAGACAGGAGCTGTTGTGAATTAACAGCAAAAATCAGGGAATAATTGATTGAAAAAAAAATGATTGAAAAGCCTACCTATACACACCCGTAATGTATGGTTCTGTGTTCTAAGATTTATTCCATCTCTTCTCTTCCTAAATAAATTATTTCAAGTATGTTGCTGAAATAATGTGCTTCAGAACCAGATTTTAAAAATTACTCAGGCTCCAGGAAAAGCATTCAACAAAACTATCCCACTTTTGACACTGGAACGGGTTACTGCAACTGATGAAGTGTCAAAACATTCAGGTTGTAAATTTGTGTTTCACGGTTTCACCCGCCCTATCTCTTACTACTACGGGTGAAATGGAAAATGCTCTAATCTAGTATGCCATGATGTGACGTTTTTCCTGGTTCGTTGCCCCAAAGCTCTGCACAGTCGGCCATCTGCCCCTCCTTCACACACAACCCCCGGATGTGGCTCGTGGGCCACTGGATCTGTTAATCCAATGAGTACACACTACGCTGCTTCTACGCTCTGGTTCTACGCTCTGCTCCTGAGCTCTAGTGATCCAACAATTGAATGACAGGACACCTCACTCCGAGAAGACATCAACATTTTATCTGGGATTTTAACACTCCTGTGGACATCAGATCAGAGCCATTCGCTGAGTGCTGGAGCTCCACTGGATTCTGTCTGGCCTGCTTGAGTATGAGGTCTCACTCCCGCATTGTGACTTTCTTTCTACCTGTCGTTCTTTACCTAAGTAAGTGTGTCAGAATGTGCCTGTGTGTGTGTGTGTGTCAGAATAAGCCCCTGTGTGTGTGTTGTTAAAAGCTTCATGTATCTCACTTTCGTCCTACCACTTGAATGATTGTATTCAGAATATTTAATTTGAATAAAAGTGAAGGAATAGAAAGGCATTATTTGGAAGTCTGTGTGACAATGTGGTGAAATTAAAACTAGTAGAAGATGTGGGTCTGTGTCACAGTGTGGTCGAACGAAAAGAAGGGATTTCTGAATGGTTCTGAAAGCACTTATCCAAATTAAATACATGCGGTCCACTCTGTTCTCATGCAGTATCGTGTGTGTGTGTTTTAGTGTGTGTGTGTGTGTGTGTATGTGGGTGTATGTGTTTTTATGTGTGTGTATGTGTGTTTTTTTAATCTTTAAACATACACATGATATAACTGTAACATTTAACTTTATATTATGTTGTGGAGGGACATGAGTTCTCTATCTTTGGAGCAAATACTCAGATTTAAATAAATACAACTAAAATAGATACTAGACAGAAGTGCTAACATTGACATACATCCCGGGAGTAACACACATACTCTACACTATGTGCCATGGGATTTCTAGCACCCATGAATCACCCATCTTAATCATGTCACTTACATCAACTTATCAACTAATTATACCCAGACAGGTTTAAGAACCTGATAAATGAGTTCTCCTACTTGCTCCCGATAACGAATTCCACCTGAATTTGGTCCAACCAGAAATGATCCCACTTCTGAGACAAGCAAGCAGTCAGGTAGGATTTAATCAATAATTCTAGTACTGACATGTCTACCCCCCCCCTCTTTAGGTCTGACCCCAGTGTGTTTGACTGCTGTAGTTCCTGGCTCCTGTGGCGTTATCTACAAGAGGTTTGCTCAGTGTCTCCTAACTCTGGGTGACAGTCTGGGAGACACACAGAAAGAGCCAAACACACAGGACATTGACGCAGTTTGCAGGTAAGGCTCCCACTTTAATTTCACACCTAGTTATAATCACTTAAGGTCTTGCTTCTCTACTCTCATATAATCTCCCACACCAAATCCACGGGGTTCAAGTGGGTTCAATAAATCTGATTTCAACATGATTTGTTAATGTATTGTGATCTGGAATCTACTTGGACAATGTGTTGTATTTGTTCAAAGTAATCATTGTAAACAGTTATTTTGATAGTGAACACTTTCAACAACAGAATTGCATTATTGTGATAACCAATTTTACCAAAAACAAACATCATATTTTCGGGGGGGATTTTGGTCTCCATTTCAATGTTAGATAATAGATAATACAATTGTATAAAATATAATATAAATGCTCTTATATTATATAAATGAATTACCTGTTCTGCTTAAAAAAAAGAATGTATTCAAATGTTGAGATTTGATTTCTATTTATTATAGTACTTTTTCACTATACCCATACTAATCTGTGTATTCTCACTCAATACTGGATGACGTGCGTCTATTTTGTAATGTGAACTTTTGGTTGTGCTAGCAATTTGGTTGTGCTAGCATTTTGGTTGTGCTAGCATTTTGGTTGTGCTAGCAATTTGGTTGTGCTAGCAAATTGCTAGCAGGCAAGATACAAGCAGTTCTATACCAAATATCTAGCATTATATTGCTTTTTAAACTGTGCCCAGTTGGTTGTCATCATGACAAAAACAGGTCAGCGTATCTCTGTGAGTGTTCCCTGGTAGTAGTAAGTTTTCAATTAGTTAAAATCAGTTCAGTTAAAATGTGACAAGTTCATTAATCAGATCAAAACAAAGATCTTTTTGTGAACATTTCCATGCATATTTGATTGAATCTATTTGATGTAAATCTGCTCCTTTGAGACCAACAGATCCTCCCAGTCACTCTCCTTTACACAGTCTGAGACCAACAGATCCTCCCAGTCACTCTCCTTTACACAGTCTGAGACCAACAGATCCTCCCAGTCACTCTCCCTTACACAGTCTGAGACCAACAGATCCTCCCAGTCACTCTCCTTTACACAGTCTGAGACCAACAGATCCTCCCAGTCACTCTCCCTTACACAGTCTGAGACCAGCAGATCCTCCCAGTCACTCTCCTTTACACAGTCTGAGACCAACAGATCCTCCCAGTCACTCTCCTTTACACAGTCTGAGACCAACAGATCCTCCCAGTCACTCTCCTTTACACAGTCTGAGACCAACAGATCCTCCCAGTCCCTCTACTTTACACAGTCTGAGACCAACAGATCCTCCCAGTCACTCTCCTTTACACAGTCTGAGACCAACAGATCCTCCCAGTCACTCTCCTTTACACAGTCTGAGACCAACAGATCCTCCCAGTCCCTCTCCTTTACACAGTCTGAGACCAACAGATCCTCCCAGTCACTCTCCTTTACACAGTCTGAGACCAACAGATCCTCCCAGTCACTCTCCTTTACACAGTCTGAGACCAACAGATCCTCCCAGTCACTCTCCTTTACACAGTCTGAGACCAACAGATCCTCCCAGTCACTCTCCTTTACACAGTCTGAGACCAACAGATCCTCCCAGTCACTCTCCTTTACACAGTCTGAGACCAACAGATCCTCCCAGTCACTCTCCTTTACACAGTCTGAGACCAACAGATCCTCCCAGTCCCTCTACTTTACACATTCTGTACTCGGTATTCATAAATACTTCCTCTCAGTGTGTTCACCTTTAAACCACTCCTTCACATGATCATATTTTGGATACCTTCCAGGTCATGGGATGCCTTCCATGTGTGTGCAAACAGGGCACTTGCCGGTTGCCCTGGAGACGCAGCCGCTGTGTGGGAGTCTCTGAGACAGGAGTCCAGGAAGACCCAGTTTTCCGGAAACCTCTATGACATGTGTGCCCGCCGTACGACACAGACAACCAGCGCTGGGCCCGCGCCACCCTCCCAGAGCCTGCCAGCATCAGACCAGACCAATCAAGAAACCCTGAAAGGACACACAGAACCCCTTGGTCCTGCCCACACAACGCTTCTGCTCTCAGCTAGCGCCTGTCTACTACTCCTGCTGAGGACATAGTCCTGTACGCTGTAGACTCAGACTGGTATTAGTGGCAAAACAAGCACAGAACCTCTTACCTCAACATGTTTCTCTCCTCTATCCTCCACCTGCAGACCTAAGGGTTGCTGTCATTATCCGCACGTATTTACGTTAGAGATTTACATTATAGATTAACAAAATCTAATATGCTGTTTGGTTCTGTGTCTATTTGCCTCTTGTTGATCAGAGTAAAGTTCTGAAATCTTTAATAGAGTACTTTAATACGCATTTTGCGTGAACTCTATTTTTATACATAACAGGTGCAGGTGTCAATGTTTTTATATGAGCTTCTGTGCATTTTTGCCCTTAGTTCCTCTGTTAAAAAGACTGGACTTTATGGTCATGACCTAAACATTGAAGCATTGCCTGTGTGGGCTTGGGATAGCTACCAATGTGTGCCTGTAGATCATTTTGTTATGTTTTATATATAATATCAGTAAATTTACTTCCCTTAGATAAATGTTTCTTTGCGTATTCAAACGAAAAGGACATTTTATGTGAAATCTGACACACAGCTATTTCAGAGAAGACCTGATAAGTGAAGCATTCATTTAAATATGTCCAACAGCTACATGTAACATGTAATATGTTATATGTACCATGGGTAATGTGTGTGTGTTTGTGTTTAATCTTCCCTTAAACCCATTCATAACAACAAGAGGGTTGTGAGCAAATAAATCTCATCTGTCTTTGTTCCAACCCAGCATCCCCTGATGCACAGATGACATGCGGCCCAACATGTGCGCACACACACACACACACACACACACACACACACACACACACACACACACACACACACACACACACACACACACACACACACACACACACACACACACACACACACAGTTGTGCAAATATGTGGATATGACACATGAAACATAAGGACACTATTTCGGTCTTGGTTTATCCTGTGTTTGGTATCAAATCTAGTATTTTTTAGTTTAGCCTCTCTGTGACCTGTATTTGACTGGCCCACAGCACCATGATATTCTTCAAGTAGCCCTGAAATATCATGTTTGGGTCTCTGTAGATTAACTGATGCAGGAGTGATCATGTGTTTTTAAATCAATAAATATTTAACAATACTGCTTAAACACACGGAGCAGGTTAGATAAAATGGATTAAAATTAAAAAAAATACTTTGACAATAACGTCTGTTTAGATTGACATTTCAGCATTAATATAATAATCATTACAATCTATAGTATATCAGAGGTTCATATTTTGTACCTGTTCCTAGTGGTTTATTTTAAGTGTTTTTGTAACTAGCACTGAAACAAATTCATACTGCATTCAAAATCCTTTATTTAGAGTCCTGTCGGTAATCTGGCTGGGATTATACCAAAATGGAATTAAAATACAGTTCATGAACATTTCAATTTAGGACACGAGGACTGACTATAAAGCATAACAGAACAGCTGAGTATAACCAACAAAATATTAATATATAATATGTTAGATCTAAACCTGTGGCTGTGAAATAACACTTTGTCCTACATATTGTAACTGTTCTTAGAAAAACAGGACCATTTCCCAGAATAAAAAACTAAAACACACTGTTGTGTTTCTGTCACATTGACAAGACTTCTGTAGGGTTAATCTAGCTCCTCAATAAGACAATGTGGCTTGATGTCTTCAGGGATTGGCCTCTGTTTGGGTTCTTCCTGAGATACTGATATCAGATCTGCGGAATATGTGGGCAATTTGTTGGTATCGTTGTGATAGACACTGAACAGCAAATCTAAGCGTTGATTAGAAGTGGGCATAGCCTCCGAGGTCCAGACTGTCCCATGCTGATGTCTGATGGGTTCTTCGTCGTTGTCATGCCTGGATATGACCTCAATCTTTGGCCGGAATACTTGCTGGAACCACAGGTGGTAAATTCAGTGAGAGTTGATCCAAAATGATCTGTTTACATCCATACGATGTCGATAACATGTGAGAATGAGCATGTGTGTGTGTTTGATATGTCATGTACCTCTGAGTAGTAGAGGCTGGTGCTTTCTGGATCTTCAAAGTCTACATCCTCCAAATCATTAAGATCCTGTGGAGAGTCAAGTTTTTGTCATTAAGTGAAAATACTTCGAACCTGTCTAATACATTTTTAAAAGACACTAATTGAAATGGGAAATGATAACAGACACAAAATGTAATAAGTGTAATAACCACACTCTAATAGTGCTAGTACTGATGATGCTTGGCTGTAGTATAGTACTGGTAATGCTTGGCTGTAGTATAGTACTGATGATGTTTGGCTGTAGAATAGTACTGGTAATGCTTGGCTGTAGTATAGTACTGGTAATGCTTGGCTGTAGTATAGTACTGGTAATGCTTGGCTGTAGAATAGTACTGGTAATGCTTGGCTGTAGAATAGTACTGGTAATGCTTGGCTGTAGAATAGTACTGGTAATGCTTGGCTGTAGTATAGTACTGGTAATGCTTGGCTGTAGTATAGTACTGGTAATGCTTGGCTGTAGTACTGGTAATGAATGTGTGGCTGTAGTAAAGTACTGGTAATGAATGCGTGGCTGTAGTAAAGTACTGGTAATGCTTGGCTGTAGTAAAGTACTGGTAATGCTTGGCTGTAGTATAGTACTGGTAATGCTTGGCTGTAGTAAAGTACTGGCAATGAATGCGTGGCTGTAGTACAGTACTGGTAATGCTTGGCTGTAGTAAAGTACTGGTAATGCTTGGCTGTAGTAAAGTACTGGTAATGATTGGCTGTAGTATAGTACTGGTAATGCTTGGCTGTAGTAAAGTACTGGTAATGAATGCGTGGCTGTAGTAAAGTACTGGTAATGAATGCGTGGCTGTAGTAAAGTACTGGTAATGCTTGGCTGTAGTAAAGTACTGGTAATGCTTGGCTGTAGTATAGTACTGGTAATGCTTGGCTGTAGTAAAGTACTGGTAATGAATGCGTGGCTGTAGTAAAGTACTGGTAATGCTTGGCTGTAGTAAAGTACTGGTAATGAATGCGTGGCTGTAGTAAAGTACTGGTAATGCTTGGCTGTAGTAAAGTACTGGTAATGCGTGGCTGTAGTAAAGTACTGGTAATGCTTGGCTGTAGTAAAGTACTGGTAATGCTTGGCTGTAGTATAGTACTGTAATGCTTGGCTGTAGTAAAGTATTGGGGTTGATACGGTCAGGTATACTTACATTAATATATAGTTTTGGGTGTGACTCCAGGTGGATGGTGTCCAGTTCCTCTATCTCCTCCAGCTCAGTCACCATGGGTCCAGGGCCATGTTCTATGATCCCCTCCAGCTGATCTCCCTGTTGCTCTTCTATCTCTGGCTGATCTCCCTGTTGCTCCTCTATCTCTGGCTGATCTCCCTGTTGCTTCTCTATCTCTGGCTGATCTCCCTGTTGCTGTTCCATCTCTGGCTGATCTCCCTGTTGCTCCTCTATCTCTGGCTGATCTCCCTGTTGCTGTTCCATCTCTGGCTGATCTCCCTGTTGCTTCTCTATCTCTGGCTGATCTCCCTGTTGCTGTTCCATCTCTGGCTGATCTCCCTGTTGCTCCTCTATCTCTGGCTGATCTCCCTGTTGCTTCTCCATCTCTGGCTGATCTCCCTGTTGCTCCTCGCTCTCCGGCTTTTCTCTGTATAGCTGTTCCTTCTGTTGCTGTTCATAATCTAACTCCTTCCTTTCTGTCTGTTCCCTCTGTGTCTGTAGAAACTCCTCACAAGCTTCCCAACTGTCTTCCCCAAATGTCTGGCTCCTCAACATCTGGCCTGAGCTCAGATTCTCTTCATTTGAGCTCTCTACTCCTGGAGTCGTAGGCATCTCAAACTCCCCTGAAACAGACCACACGTCTTTACCAAACCTTTACACCGTGTGTGTGTATTACTGTTCAGGTGTGAGTGTGTGTTTGCGTACCTTGGTCTTGCAGCTCTCCAAGCCGCTGTCTCTCTCTGGCTTGGTCTCTGATGGTTGCTATGGCGTCCAGACTGTCCTGGATCTTCCTCCTTTCCTTTGTTTCCCATAATTCCCTCTCCCTGCGTTCTGCCTCCAGACCCCCTGCGCCCCAAGCTTCTGCACACGCCCTTCATATTGCAAATTGCAAACATACAGCAACCAGAGACAAAGCGCCCAGCCCAATCACAGATTCACACAACACAACCGTATAGCTGGCACTCAGGTAAGACAGACACTCACCTGTCTTTTGGAAACACAGGTCGATCATCCAGATAGGTGAGCTGTTTTAGACGTACAATCAAAGTCTTCCTGTAGGACGGTATTTTCTTGATCACTTCATTCCCCATTAGGTTCAGCACACGCTAAGAACAGGCGAATAACATATACAGGCTTGTTATTTTTCAGTGTGAGGCATTAGCATTTTATTCTTTAGTCAGTTGCCGTAGAAAATAAATAAAAACAATAGTATCTCTACTAGCGTACAATAATATCTATATATAAATATGAGCCAGTTCTTAGCACATCGACTGACCAGATCAGGCATTTTCTCCAAGACGGTCAGGATTTCTGGGTCATTCAGCAGGTTGTGGGACATGTCCAGAACACTTAGGGAGAAGCATTGACTCAGATGCTCAATGTCTCTCACAGTCTGCAGTTTATTATGGGCTATCTGAAGGGTGCCCAGATCAGGTAGACAGGCTAGGAAAAACACACAAATCAGATAGATGGAGCCACACACACATCAAGACAGGCATCATTCATCATTCATAAGACAGGCTCACCAATGTTCTCAACGGTACATATGTAGTTGTTGCTGACGTTCAAAGTGCAGAGTTTGCTCAGTGGTTCTAGGTTCTCCAACTTGTGTATGAGGTTCTGGTGAAGGAACAGGCAGCGTAGATCTGTTTGCGCCTGTAGGTTCTGGATGCACTGCAAGCCATTGCATTCTAGCCAGAGACACTTCAGCCCTGTGTACTCCTCCAGATTCTCTATGGTAGAGAATCCTTACACAGAAAAAAACACAACACACAAAACTATAGCCTCAGAATACTAGAGGAACAGTATCCATCTTAAAATGTGCAATGATTTTAATGATTATGAAGTTATTCATGCATATATATATATCTAATAGCAAATAACAATTCCACAAACACCTTTGTAGTGCAGATACAACGTGTCATTCAGCCGAGGTGTCATGTAGAGTTTATTTTGCTTGCAGTGCTCCTTCAGAACTTTCTTGGTCATCCTGAGGAATACAAAAGCCCAAGTCAGCTGGTAGGTTGGACCTCATGAAGGCTTTTGAAAACAGATGACAGAAAAAAAACCTAGTTTAGATGATGAGATCACCTTGGACCCGAGTCCTTGACTTGTTCTTGTTGTTTTCCTTGTTGGTCAACTTCGGCCGGCAGGGAGATGCAATTGGCTGTGAGGGCATTAAGACAGTTAATGAGGACAACAGACATTATCTGGATTGTATGTACATATGGGCCATGATCTGATTGTTGAATAAAAATGCTCCATTATTTCTGTGAACTAACCGCTTGTGCTGTTAGAAGCCGTGATCACATGATCCAGGAATAACTCTTTTTGTCCAGCATGAAGTGCTGTCCGGCTGAACTCCGTGTCACCTTCCACCTGCACCTTAGCGGGGGGTTTAGGATCATGCATCGTCGTTGGTATCTATCTATATGTTCACAATGTAAAGTATTAAATTATTTCGTTTCTGTTCATGTAGATATTCGGATGTATTTGTCAGCGACACTTCCTACCACGTATTCTAGAAAAAAATAATTCTGTTTCCATAGCAACGAAGTAACGCACAACCCCTAACCTCTTCATAGAGCGTGACGTTTCACCGAGGCCACGCCCCTCTACCGTACTACCGGCACTGGATGTCAGTTTTATTTTAAATCTGCTATTAGGTCGTTTTTTTACATCATTGGAAATATCGTTATTAACCTACTGCATACTTCTTAAACACACAACGTCTTTAAGTTGTGATATTTGCATGCTAGCTTTAACACAGACCGGTAGAATAGCACTCTGAGATTTAACTGAACAACAACAACATATCTGCTATTAAATATAAAATGTATTTTGCATTATGAGTTACTGCCGTGCTCCACGTAACTTAATTTTTTGTCACAAATTCTGTTCTTGTGCTTCCACAGCAGGTGTAGCAGGTAACATACGTTCGTTTTAATTTTTCTTACAAATATTTCCAAACATAAAAACAATGTCACCATATCTATAAGTATTGAAACTGACTTATTCTCACATTTTACTGAATTACAATGTGGCACATTGAAATAATACAATTTTTTATATTATTTTAAAACACCGTGGTACTATTTGAAATTTGCAATTAACAAGCGTTATAACCAACCAATCGACTTGAAGCAAACATGCAAATAATTAACCAAAATCAACCCGACACTGTGGAAAGCGGTTGTGCTTACAGAAGTCCTTATAATAGCATATTAAATGTTAATTATAATAGCAAAAGCGTTGATTAACCAAATACTGATGTGTATGGGTAAGCACATGTGTGTTGGAACTTTATTGAGCAACGTGGATCTACTGGAACTCGTCATTTTCTGAGACAATTGACGTCACTGGGATCGAGCGTCCATTTGAAAAGCAACAGAATACAATACCTTTTGCTGCTTGTGCCATGAGAAGTGATAGAGAAGGGAGAGACATCACTCAGAAGGAGCTGTACGCAATGTCCGGGTCCTCCTATTTCCAACGCACATTAGTGGAGGTACATGTATTCTTATGGAACCTGTTGACATCGCTACCTAAGATTAAACATTGAATGTACCTAAATGTCCTATGTGTGGATCGTATATCACACCAGAACCTCTGGGAACCATTAAGACATGACTTTCTGTTCATTTTTGGACCATTTTTTTCATAGCTTCAATCACATTGTCAATATGGCATTGCATTTAAATGGTTGGTTGTATGTTATGAAGACAAACAAAGTAATTACATGACACCAGTTAGGCATAGGCTGTAACCTAGGCAGTTTGGGGTAGGTGGCTCATCTATTTTCAATGGAGCCTTGATGGTGAGGGGAATTCAGGGAAACAGGGTGGCAGCACCGAGAATAACGTTTTAGCTTTCACAGGGGTTTCTGTCATGCTCTTTAAAGGGTGCTGATTGTAACAAGGAAAGCTGTGTTAGTATAGGGTGATCTACATGTTTCTTTAAATATTTGCAGTTTGCTGGAAGGTGGGGTTGTGGTTGTGATTAGGAATACAACCCACAGTGCTGTGTTTGTTTACAGCATGATGATAAAGGGAAGGTTTATGATGGAGTGTTCCACCTGAGAGAAGGTTATGAGCCCAGAGTGTCACGTGATGACAAGGCTGTGAACCGTACACTGAATATCAATAAACAGGTAAGTGTTTACAATGCTTCTTCTTAAGTAAGCAGGATTTTTCTAATGAAGATTTGTCCATTTTGGCCAGTCCACAGAAATCTCACTGCCATGGTCAAAGCTTATAGGAACCTCTATACTGTGTGGACCGTGTACACTAGCCACCTAACATTGTGGGAATCAACCCATCATTGATGTACACTTTTTGGTTTGTTTACCAGGAAAGGGATAGAAAGGTGCCTGTCCTCTCATCATCTGTGTACGGCTGGCATGTGCACAAACCCCTGGAGGCTCTGGACAAGAAGAACGTACGTGTGCAGATGATAAACAAGGGATTCTTCCGGTCCCGTGGCGTCTGTATTCCACTGGAGACAGAAATAGGAGAGTTAAATGAAGAATGCAAACCTCAATAAAAGACGAGTGGGACTGCATGCACTGTTTAAACCTAGTTTTATTCCAAGCATGTGAGATATCGGCTAAACTAAAACAAAAGACTTGTAATACCACAATGGGTCTGAGTGAAATCCTTTTGAGATTCTAGTGTCTTCATGCCAGCTGGAGTAGTGTCTTCCTTCATGCCAGCTGGAGTAGTGTCTTCCTTCATGCCAGCCGGGTAATGTGGCTCCTGGGACCCTGAATTCCCAAATCATAGACTATAGACTGAGTGCCCATTGGGAACATCTTTCTCGATGTCACACTGCCCAAACATACTCTTCACTACACTTTTGAACCAAATGTGGCTGTGGTATGCATTCCTTACTTATCCAAATGTGTTGAATTATTAATAATTCACAAAAGTATGAAGGCTAACCATATTCTGAAACAATGGTGAACATTTGCAGACAGGTTCTGGACTATGACAGGTGCATAATAAGACTTTTATCTATTATGGATGTAGAAATAGAGTTGTGAACTAGTGACACCCTAACCTGCAAACACCAACCAGACCACGCCCCCATTACCTGAATACTGAACACCTGTTGTCGATCTGACACTAGCCGTCTTACACCAACCAGACCACGTCCCCATTACCTGAATACTGAACACCTGTTGTCGATCTGACACTAGCAGTCTTACACCAACCAGACCACGCCCCCATTACCTGAATACTGAACACCTGTTGTTGATCTGACATTAGTGTGTGTAGTCCCTCGTTGTTAGTGTTTATGAGGTGTTGTTTGTTCACGCAGCATTACATTACATATTGTGCGCCATTCTTTACTGCTTTATGTTACCATGGTTTAGACCATATTTATGATATTGAACCATATCATGACTGCCTGTTTTACAACAACTCTACCTATTTCCTGATTCTGTAAATCCATGAAATCCATCTGAAGCTCATTAGTGCAAAGAGAAAGCCGTTAGAAAGGTAAAAGAAGAGGACAGAGATTGAATAAGGGTTGGAGTGTTGGGCTAGTTAACAAATGACTGATTTGAAACACAGGCGCACACACACAGGCACACACACAGGCACACACACACAGTAGCAGCCTATTGTGGTATTTCTCGCCTTGGTGAAATATGTTGCTTATTTTAATTGAATCCACCTCGGTGTACTTACGGCGATGCATGTTTGTCACCAAGGGCAGACCTACATTTAGAACACAAATGTAAGACAGCCGAGGTCTGTGAAGCGAAAACGCAGAAGGACTCGATGGTTAAGTGAAGTCTCAACTCCTCCACACTTTATAGCAGGTAGAGCCTGAAGAACACCGGCACCGGGACTGGGAGATTGGTTACATCTGCCACCACGAACTGAACGGCAGAAACGGAGTAGTATGGAGGAACTTGCCCGTGAGAGTATCAGTCTGTTGGCCCGGTCTGCGTCCCATGCAGACCCCCCACGGCTGGGCTCGTTTGGGGCTATTGTCATCATGCTCAAATCTGCCCTGGGTGCAGGACTGCTCAACTTCCCGTGGGCGTTTGAGAAGGCTGGAGGAGTCAATCCAGCCATCAGTGTGGAAATGGTGAGTGGGAAAAATATATCAAGGAGAGAATGTCCATGGAGCCAAAAGGCAAACTAGAGGAATTGGTCACACCTGTCGTTTAAAATGGAAGGTTACAAAATACATCGGGTTTTACTCAATCTGGAAAGGTTATGTGCGTTAACACGGCGACAGGGTCCATTCAGTAAAACATGCACGTAGGAAGTCTGTGTTAGATATAGCACACTTGCATTCTCAGAGGAAGTTAGTCAAATCTGAATTTCCTCTCCTTGGTGTGAATTGGTGTGAATACTTTTACAGGTCAACTCTAATGAAGGCCTTGTGTGTCAGCAGCCAGACGGGCCGGGTGGATACATCATGTTCACTCATTAAATGCCTGATTAACTCATTAACAAAACCTGATTATCAGCAATTTAATCAAATCTGTTGGTCGGTCTGTAAGGTCTTGTACGTTTTGGATTTAAATGTTTGTGTTGATTAAGGACCATGTCAAAGTTGCTCAGGTCTTTATACCTGCCAGTTTATCCATCTTACACGTTGACTACAAAAACTGATTGTTCGCTTATCATGTTCATCTAACCAGATCAATTAATGTGCCCCTATTAGCAGATGATTAAAGTTCTCCGCTTAACTTGTGATTGGTCATATTGATTGTCAGTGTGATATCAGTGTATGTGCTCTATAAACACTGCTCTATTGCATCCTCCACCACTAGGTGTCACTAGTGTTCCTGATAAGTGGACTGATCATCCTTGGGTACGCCTCCTCCGTCAGTCGGCAGAACACCTATCAGGATGTGGTGAGGGAAGTGTGCGGTGAGGCTATCGGCAAGCTGTGTGAGGTCTGCTTCTGCTTCAACCTCTTCATGATCTCTGTGGCCTTTCTAGTGGTGGTGCAGGACCAGCTGGACAAACGTCAGTAAATATATCCTGCCAATATCACCCTTTTTGCCACAGTTAAAAACGTATGGTTATCTGGTATAGCAATACATCTACTAACATTTGTAATGAGTTAAAAGCGAATAAAAGTGAATTACATCTATGGAGACGTTTACTTCAAGTTTTAAACAGCATTAAACATTAACAATATTGTTAGTTGTTGAAAATATATTTCACAGCTATATAGCGTTATAAATGGGCAATACAACTCACTGGCTGATTAGGAATATTATAGTATATATACACTACCGGTAAAAAGTTTGGGCTCACTTTTCATGAAAACATACTAGTTTGTGCTTGATTTTCATGAAACACAGGTTTATGTTTGTCTCTGTATGAGTTGTTTCTGGTGTGTGTTCCAGTATCTGTGTCTCTGTATGAGTTGTTTCTGGTGTGTGTTCCAGTATCTGTTTCTCTGTATGAGTTGTTTCTGGTGTGTGTTCCAGTATGTGTGTCTCTGTATGAGGTGGTGACCGGCTCCTCTGAGGTAGAGATGCCCTACAACTGGTACACAGACCAACGCTTCCACCTCTTCATCATGTGCCTCATCTTCATCCTCCCTCTGTCCATCCCTAAAGAGATTGGAATCCAGAAATACACCAGGTGTGTTTATTATTGTGTTTGTATTGTGCTTGCGTGTGATTGGGATACATCCAGGTCCAGGAACTACCATTCCTCTCATCACTGTCTCTTTCTCTCTCTATGTTACTCAGTGTGCTTGGTACTCTGGCTGCTACATATCTGTGTGTGGCTGTCATCATCAAATACTACATGATGGATGAACATTTGCTCATCAGCTCCCCAGAGCCCAGCGAAGGGTCAGTGTGTGTATTTGTCGGTTGCATTTCTGAATTTCTCTGTTTCTGTGTTTCTTTGTGTATCTTTGGCAAGTATGAGAGTGAGCTTTATGTGTGTAATAATTAATCATTCTCTGTCTTGTATGTTTTCTAGAATAGATTCATGGGCATCAATGTTCAGTGTGGTACCCACCATCTGTTTTGGCTTCCAGGTACAGAACAAGCTTTTATAGGAACACTTAGCTACTCACTCTGGTTATGTATATGAATTAATAGTGTGTATATATATGCATGTGTATTACAGTGTCATGAGGCCTGCATTGCAATTTACAGCAGCATGGAGAACAAGAGACTTTCCCACTGGGTCATGATCTCTGTGATCTCTATGCTCTTCTGCCTGCTCATCTACACACTCACAGGTGAGCTGACCCTCAAACAATGACATTTTAGTTTAATTATAATCAACGACCCGATTGGTTTTAATAGGTGAACACAGTTGTGATGTCATGGGGTTACACACTTAACACCTGGATGAAATGAAAGCTTTAAGAGCTCATTAGAAGGATGCATTGTGGGTATTTTTAGTAGACCTGATGGTTCTAGGCATTCGGTCACATTCCATGCTCTGTTCTCAGGCATCTTTGGCTTTCTGACGTTTGGACCCACCGTGGCGGCTGATATTCTGATGTCATATCCTGGAACTGATGTGCTCATGATCATATCTAGGCTTCTATTTGGAATCTCAATCATCACCATCTATCCCATTATTCTTCTGCTGGGAAGGTAGGGCCCCACCTGGAGTCTATTCTGTTACAATATGAGTCTATTCTGTTACGATCTGAGTCTTATATTGGATCCACAGGTCTGTTATATTGAACCTGATACTGCGTATTGGTCGTCACCGGTATGGTGGGGTCACAAGCGCGCTGGAGAATCGTTGCCGGGTGATTTTGACGGTTTTGTGGATCACAGTGACTCTACTCATCGCCATGTTCATCCCTGACATGAGTGAGGTCATCAGCGTTATTGGAGGGATCAGTGCCTTCTTCATCTTCATCTTCCCTGGTATGAAACAATGTCTAGTCATGGTATAGTGTGTGCGTGTATGTGACAAGCATCCCTGAGTTGATCCTGTGCTTGTGTAAACTTGTGTAAACTAATGGTTTTGGCATTTTTTTGCAGGGCTTTGCCTTGTATTCATTATGCAGTCAGAGCCGCTGTCACCTAAAGTCAGGTAAGTGGAGTAGTTTGTTATGGGAACGATCTAAAATTAATTACAAACTCCCAGCAAATGTGATTCAATTTGTATGATGCTTATGCCTTGCTGAATCAATCACCCATTTTCTCCTCTGCTTCTCTCTCTCCCCATATCTCTCTTTAACTCTACCCATATCTCTCTTTAACTCTACCCA
Source organism: Dallia pectoralis (assembly GCA_029465975.1). Taxonomy (NCBI): domain Eukaryota; kingdom Metazoa; phylum Chordata; class Actinopteri; order Esociformes; family Umbridae; genus Dallia; species Dallia pectoralis. Next base: position 10,265,099 of record CM055762.1, read on the forward strand.
TATCTCTCTTTAACTCTACCCATATCTCTCTTTAACTCTACCCATATCTCTCTTTAACTCTACCCATATCTCTCTTTAACTCTACCCATATCTCTCTTTAACTCTACCCATATCTTCTTGCCTGTCTTACTGTGTGTCTCTCTGTCTGTCTTTTATTTCAGGGCTGTATGTTCTGTGTGGGGAGTGATTACTGTAATTGTTGGAGTCTTCATCTTTGGACAGAGCACTACCATTGCTGTAATGGAACTCTTCCACAAGTTCTGACCACCATAATCACAGCACTGGTCAGCATCATTAGAATTCCAACAGTGACATCATAGTAGTTCCGGACCTGTCAGAGGTGTATCCTTGTGAAGGTTAATGTGACTGTGATGTGTAGGACATAATATTTGCTACTTTCAGAAAATGTTTATAAGGATTTTACTGCAACGGTTGAACGACCAAATAAATTGGTTTCTGTTTTTATGGGAAATATGATCTATATTTATTTATGCAAGGAAATATGTTTATTCTTGGGTAATTATTCATGGTTTAAATAAAATGTTTTAAATTCCAAATTGTATTCATCACACCACAATACGCAGCTATGGTGCTGGTCATATACTGTAGCTCTGTGTTATGTTACATAGATGTGCCATCAGGGGTCAGTGTTCTATAAGGAAAGCATAAACACAGGAAGACAATCATTCATTCTTTCGCAATGTGAAACAGGATATGAAGACTGAAACAAGATGGTATGAGAAAACAACATGTTAGAACATCACTTTCCCTGTGTAGAGTGTTTTGTCCCTCTATATGAGACAACCAGCTTCTCCCTTAGTGACCTCTATATTATACCAAAACCAACCGAGTGTGTGTGTGTGTGTGTGTATATATTTGCATAAAGAGCCTAAACCCAGGCCAAAATCACAGATCAGGCTGCTGACAACGTGCACAAACACACACACACAGTCAACGGGTTGTGTGTATCCTCTCTAATAATCAGTTTTTTTTAAACCTGTTTTTAATTACCCACACTACACTTCTACCCCAGCACTATTGTTCTTTCTCTCATACCTGCTGACTGGTCTGTACACACACACACACACACACTTTAACATTGGCAGGCAACAGTACAGATAAATAGATGCATGTGTTTTATATGCCTTATCTTGGGATAAAATGCCTCCTCTCATTCCTAAACCTTCTACGATTTATCGTTTGTATTCTCACCATAAACAAAGAAATGTTTATGTACAAACACACAAAATCTGAATAAATTAGGACAAACACACACACACACACAGACTGACACACACCCACCCACACATCTCGCCTCCTGAGTAATAACCAAGGTCAGATCAGCCCGGGGTCACGACCTCATGTCAACATACAGTAGGTTCATCTCTGTGGAGATAAAGGCTTGTCACGGTTGTAATGGTGATTTTTGTCATAACCTGTGTAGTTCTCCTCCGGGGAAGCAGTGTTTATTATTTTATAGGCATCCAGTCACAGCAGTAACAGCACATGCCCGTGGAAAATTTAATTGGTTAAACTAAAAGAATTGGCCCTATTACAAGACATCTGAGTCATTACGGGACATTATTATATAAATTAAACAGGAAGACGTTGAAACAGGCCGTCATTTGATCAATCTGATGGTGGAAGGACAAGATAACGCACAGTTCTGACAGTTTGCAAGCTGATGATGGAATTTCCTAATGAGTAGGGTACTGTGGATCAAATGGAGGGAGAATTAGTTTGTACAAAATTTAAATGTCAATTAAATTAAAATATTATGTTTAAGCATTTCTCTATCTTTACTGGCATATATTATCACAGTTAAACACATTTCATAGTTACAGTCACGCATCATTTGCTGCTTTGTCCTTTTTCTCTCAGACTGTGTGAGCATATTTTAAACATGTGTGTTAGTTGTTGTGGAGGAGTGATTTAATTTTTTGTTATTCATCTCAAAAGATTTAATATATTCAGTTATTGTTTTGCTAGGAGCTGACAGATTTCTTGTTTGCACTGGGGCCAAAGCACACGCAAGCTACCCTAACCTGCATCACATCGCCTCAGGTATCTACATGCTATAGTTGAACAATTGTTTGCATATAAAAACATTTAAAATAGCAAATGTCTAATATTTTGAGATCTAAATGCATATGCAAGTATGAGACAAATGTTAATACTGTAATTTGCAGCAGATAATTGCAATAATGGTCTCAATGCTACTCTGTCCGTCACTTGTAATGAGAATGATTTCTGTCCCTATGGGAAGCTCATCAGTTAATGAGTTATGGAATGACTGAAAGCAAGGAAACCGGGGGGTAAACATTCTGTAGATTCTCTAGACTAATAATTCACTTTCTAGGTCGTTTAACCCAAACCTTAATACTTAAACATGTTCAAGTTTTCCACAGTTTTGGGTGTTATGTAAGTGAACAGTATGGCCACATAATAGGATAGGATGACACACACCAATGAGCCCAGCTGGGCTCAATCTACAGTACAGTGTGGACAGCACACACAACATATGTGTACTCGATGCAGAAATGTTTCAGTGTTCTCCACTCAATTTCCCACTTCGTCATTCTTCTCTTCCTCTGCATCGATCTCTCCCAGGATGCTGTTCACTAACGGAGTTGACAAGATACTTTCCTCTTTGTTCTTCGTAATCAGATATAATCGGATGTTCAGAATCATCAAGAGGATGGAGAACTGGCAGGCAGAATGAATGTGTCCTTTCTGCTTCTACATTTACATGCAGTTGTATGAAGCCCTCAGGAGACCCTCCTGCTCTGTTCCCAGAATGCATCAGCAGTCACTCTGTTGTCGCATGTTGCAGCTCCCACATGCTGCTCCTCCCTAACACACTGTTAAAACACACACACGCACACACACACACACAGACACACACACGCACGCGCTTTTGGATAAGGAATAAATAAATGTCGGAATGATAAAATAAAACGTATCACACGTGTACCACTGGACACGGTCGGGATTATGACGCCTCTAAATCTCTAGTACTTCTCTTCTTAAAATAAATAAAAAAACTTCTCTTCTGACGTCCTCTATCCTTCTCTATGATAAGGAAGTGTACACTGCGCATGCGCGGTGGTTGCTAGTATAAGCTAGCTAGCAGAGGGAAGTTGACATCTTTTGGTGAAACAAATTTAGCTTCACGGAACTTGTTTAAGTTTAGAACAAAAGGTAACGACTAAAATCATTACCGTGTTCGTTGTACACGCGTGTGTACAGTTAGCAAACAACGTGTTGTTAATTTGGAGATAAGTAACAAATGGAAATAGCGTGGTAGCCTAGTATAGTTGGTTAGTGTGTGTGCGCGTGTTTACTCAATTAGTAAGAGAGAAGTGACATCACAGAGTTGTGTGTGTGATTCCTGAGTTTGCAATTTGAAAATGTGCTATGGTTATATAAAAAAAGTATAACGTGTGATGGCAAAGTTTTTAGAGCATCTAAGGTGAAGTGCTTTCACCCCAATTACGTTGTTTTGCAACAGCACAAAAATATATAAAACGAATACTGGAATACTCTTACGTTTCTGATCTATAATGTATGTACTTTCAATATTATTGTGGGGGGGAAGTGCTGCGAGGAAGAAACATGATTGTATCATTCAATTTTACTTTCTGATCTGAAGGTCACTGAAGTTGTCATTTGATCTTGTCTTTTCACAGTTACCAACCTATTGTGTTTGTTGCAGGTCATCTGGTGGACAGGATGAGTTGGACTCGGGGGAGAAGGAGGAAACCTTTCAGGAAGCCACTCACCAATGAGACCTTTGACCCAAAAGTTGTTGCAGAGGTCAACAAGCTGTTCAGTAAAGTCAGGACGTATGCCAAACCAGCTAATGGAGAATGGTGTATTCCAGATCCCAATGAGGTTCTGAGTCACCCAACCCTGGAACACAGCCGACTGCAGTCTTTGAAGAAGTCTCTGAACCAGGTGAAGAACCGGCTCAGTGATAAGAATCTGGAGGTTTGGCATCAGCATACCAATTCCACCAACCGTGCCGGTAAGGTGATTGCCCGTGTTCGAGCGGTCGCCGATGCCGAGATTTGTACTCAGGCCTGGTGTAAGTTTTATGAAGTCCTGGGCACGTTCAACCTCCTGACAGAGGATGCATTAAGGGGTGGTGAGTTAAACACTGTTCACCTGTGTGAGGCTCCAGGTGCCTTCATCGCCGCTCTGAACCACTACCTGAAAACCAGCGAGCACACGCGCTACTGCGACTGGAGTTGGGCCGCCAACACCCTGAACCCGTACCACGAGGCCAACGGAGGGGGCACCGCCATCACAGACGACCGCCTCATATCCTGCACTCTGCCCTGGTGGTTCTTCGGCTCGGACGACACCGGAGACATCATGAGTCAGAAGCACCTGAAGGAGCTGCAGCGTTTTGTGGGTAACATGCCCAGGGTTGATGTGGTAACGGCGGACGGGAGCTTTGATTGCCAGGGTTACCCTGATGAGCAGGAGGCCCTGGTGGCGTCGCTGCATTACTGCGAGACGGTGGCGGCACTGGTCCTTCTGGGCCCAGGAGGGTCGTTTGTACTGAAGATGTTCACTCTGTACGAGCACTCCTCTGTCTGCCTCCTGTACCTGTTAAACTGCTGCTTCCGCTCAGTCAGTGTCTTCAAACCGGCCACAAGCAAAGCAGGGAATTCAGAGGTGTACATTGTCTGCCTGCACTATGATGGTAAGGAGGCTGCACGGCCTGTAGTGTCCAAGCTTCTACGTTGTTTTGGGCCGGACCTGGCTGCCCGGGAGGCCCTGTTTCCCAGCCACCTCCTCCCACAGTCTTTCCTGGAGCAGCATGAGCAGGCATGCTCCTCCTTCCATGCTTTGCAGGTGGGCACAATTGAGGAGAACCTCAGGCTGTTTGAAGGACTGAGTGAGGAGCAGAGGAACAGACTGGAATGCATCAGAGATTGTGCTGCCCAGGAGTATCTGCGGCGCTTTCAGGTAAATGTGTCAAAAGTAAATGTGCAAAGTTTATTAAAGCCATAAGGCACACGGCCGGATACAGCACATATTTGTGGTATATTGGCTAGATACAGAACATATTTGTGGTATATTGGCTGGATACAGCACATATTTGGGGTATATTGGCTGGATACAGCACATATTTGGGGTATATTGGCCGGATACAGCACATATTTGGGGTATATTGATACAGCACATATTTGGGGTATATACAGCACATATTTGGGGTATATTGGCTGGATACAGAACATATTTGGGGTATATTGGCCGGATACAGCACATATTTGGGGTATATTGGCTGGATACAGCACATATTTGGGGTATATTGGCTGGATACAGCACATATTTGGGGTATATTGGCTGGATACAGCACACATCATATTGAAGTGGTTAAACAAAAATCATTTATCATTTAGTAAATCATTTAATTTACTGCAGCTGTCTTCAATTGTTGTTTGTTTCTGGGTTTACAGTTGAAACTAATTTTCTCCCTCATCTGTGTAGGTCAGTTTACTGCCCCGGGTCCACTGGCTGTCTCGTAACCGACTGACCCAACCGTGTTGCGGACTGAAGGTTGGCAGGCCTCCAGGACAGAACAAACAGATGGGCTCCTTCAACCAGCGAAGGGAGCTGCTGGCCCTAGGCTGGCGCGAGCGGTTGGGTAAGGGCTGCTACGCTGCCTGGGTGGAGGAGCATTGCACCCAGGACACAGGGTTAGGCTGTGTGCTGCCAGGTCCACTGCCTGAATGTGACATTAACTCCTGGTTCCTGGTAGATGGGGCAGCCCTCTGTGCTGTCAGGAACTCACCGTTCTGTGATGGAGGACTACTGAAGCACTTAAACGAAGCCCTGGAGCAGACGGCCCAGTTCGGCACGGGCAGACCAGCCGTCTGGACCTCGGACCAGTCCTGTAGCTCCTGTTCACTGGTTAGTACAGCCTCCATCCTGTCAGAGGTGGCTGCCCTGAGTGAGGGAGACCGCAAATGCCTCGTGTTTGGCAGGTCTTTGTGGTGGGGGGACTGTGAAGAGTGGAGTGGTGGTTTGACACTGGAGTTCGATTCTGAAGCCTTGACCCAGTCAGCTGACCGGACCACTCTGCATGACGGGGAACCGCAGTATCAGAAACTCCTCCTGAACTGGGTCCTGACCGCCCTGACCCAGATGGATCCAGGAGATGCCTTGCTCCTGCCACTCTGCTCTGCCTTCACCCGAATCACTGCGGCGATCGTCCTCTGTCTCCACCTGTCCTTCACCTCCGTCACATTCAGGCTTCCTGCTCTACAGGGGGCGCTGCTGATGTGTGTGGGGTTCTGTCCGAAAGCCGCCACTCGCATTATAACCCCCCTATGTGACCTGCAGAAGGGTATGGACCTTCTGACCAGAGGGGAGGAGGACACTGGCAGTCAGCCCCCTGCTGGCCAGAGACAGATACTGCAGTTTGTGCCCATGGATGTGCTGCTGAATGAAGGCCTGACTAAGTTCCTGTGGAACATGAACTCTGCCATCGCTCACCAACATCTGCACCAGCTCATGCAGTCTTAGCTGCTGCCAGCCAGCGGACAGAGGGAAGCAAGACGCACTCCGTTTCTTACAATATATCTTAAATTTTGCATATTTTGCATACAGGATTGCATATTGTATTGAGATGTAATGGAACAGCTGATGTAGCCTACCATCAGATGCAGCTAGTTGTTTGTTTTTCATTTCATCTGCAATGTCTGCTAGAATGGCGTCTAGTTTTTTCAGCTGTATTGTCCCCAAGCCTGGTTGGAAACAACCACTGGTATGTCTCTCATTAGGTCTCATCTGGTTAGCACTGGTATGTCATTTTCTAATTTGGTCTCATCTGGTTATTACAAACAGGATGAGGCTGGAGTTTTTTTTTTTTTACCGACATATATATATTTTTAATGAAGTGTAAGTTTAGTCTGCGGTTTTTATTTGATATTATAGGTAAGAAATTTTGTGAAAATAGTGTATTTTATATTTTTTTATTGTTGGAACACTGAATTATCTTTATTTGTTCTCATTAGTGCATTGTTTGGTCACATTCCCTGATTTTATGATGTAATGCCTTTTTTTGGACATCACTACGAGTCATTAATTTAAAATGGAAGTTAATTCAACTAAAAGAGTGTAATTATTAATGATGGGTGGTCTGTTTCAGTGTTGTGTTAAGAACTGATGAATTGGCTTAGAGAAATCAGAGAGAGATAGTGGGAGGGGACGAAGGAGGGAGTGGGAGGGTAGGGGGTGGGAGGGGAGGAAGGAGTGGGAGGGTAGGGGGTGGGAGGGGAGGAAGTAGTGGGAGGGGAGGAAGGAGGGAGTGTAGTGGGAGGTGAGAGAAAGGGGAGTGTCTAGTGAGAGAGCAGAGGTCGGTGCCTTCAATTCTTTGATTGCATCCTGATTTCCACCCTCAGATTTGGTCATCTCATTCTCTGTTCACTCCTCAGATTTGGCCATCTCATTCTCTGTTCACTCCTCAGATTTGGCCATCTCATGCTCTGGTCACTCCTCAGATTTGGCCATCTCATGCTCTGGTCACTCCTCAGATTTGGCCATCTCATTCTCTGGTCACTCCTCAGATTTGGCCATCTCATGCTCTGGTCACTCCTCAGATTTGGCCATCTCATGCTCTGGTCACTCCTCAGATTTGGCCATCTCATTCTCTGGTCACTCCTCAGATTTGGCCATCTCATGCTCTGTTCACACCTCAGATTTGGCCATCTCATTCTCTGTTCACTCCTCAGATTTGGCCATCTCATTCTCTGTTCACTCCTCAGATTTGGCCATCTCATTCTCTGTTCACTCCTCAGATTTGGCCATCTCATTCTCTGGTCACTCCTCAGATTTGGCCATCTCATGCTCTGTTCACTCCTCAGATTTGGCCATCTCATGCTCTGTTCACACCTCAGATTTGGCCATCTCATGCTCTGTTCACACCTCAGATTTGGCCATCTCATGCTCTGTTCACACCTCAGATTTGGCCATCTCATGCTCTGTTCACACCTCAGATTTGGCCATCTCATTCTCTGTTCACACCTCAGATTTGGCCAATCTCATTCTCTGGTCACTCCTCAGATTTGGCCATCTCATTCTCTGGTCACTCCTCAGATTTGGCCATCTCATGCTCTGTTCACTCCTCAGATTTGGCCATCTCATGCTCTGTTCACACCTCAGATTTGGCCATCTCATGCTCTGTTCACACCTCAGATTTGGCCATCTCATGCTCTGTTCACACCTCAGATTTGGCCATCTCATTCTCTGTTCACTCCTCAGATTTGGCCATCTCATGCTCTGTTCACACCTCAGATTTGGCCATCTCATTCTCTGTTCACTCCTCAGATTTGGCCATCTCATCTCTGTTCACTCCTCAGATTTGGCCATCTCATTCTCTGTTCATCCTCAGATTTGGCCATCTCATTCTCACTCCAGATTTGATTTTGGCCATCTCATTCTCTGTTCACTCCTCAGATTTGGCCATCTCATTCTCTGTTCACTCCTCAGATTTGGCCATCTCATTATCTGTTCACACCTCAGGTTTGGCCATCTCATGCTCTGTTCACACCTCAGATTTGGCCATCTCATTCTCTGTTCACTCCTCAGATTTGGCCATCTCATGCTCTGTTCACTCCTCAGATTTGGCCATCTCATTCTCTGTTCACTCCTCAGATTTGGCCATCTCATTCTCTGTTCACTCCTCAGATTTGGCCATCTCATGCTCTGTTCACTCCTCAGATTTGGCCATCTCATTCTCTGTTCACTCCTCAGATTTGGCCATCTCATTCTCTGTTCACTCCTCAGATTTGGCCATCTCATGCTCTGTTCACACCTCAGATCTGGCCATCTTATTCTCTGGTCACTCCTCAGATTTGGCCATCTCATTCTCTGTTCACTCCTCAGATTTGGCCATCTCATTCTCTGTTCACTCCTCAGATTTGGCCATCTCATTATCTGTTCACACCTCAGGTTTGGCCATCTCATTATCTGGTCACTCCTCAGATTTGACTAAACTAGATCAGGTTTTTGAGGAGAAAGAGAGAGAATGTTTAAGATGTCATATTATAATACCGTCCATTCTGCAATGTGGTGATTAAGACGTGTGTGTGTGTGTGTGTGTGTGTGTGTATGCCTGGGGTTAGGTCTGTCTGTCTTTGGCTGCTTATTTTCCCTCGTTGGGAGGTGAACTAGTAACCTTTCCGGGCTAAAGCTCTAACCCGCTAAGCTGTTGCGGTTTTAGACTCAAATGTTCTGAGGCTGATATCTTTTCTAATAATGTTTTTTCAAATGCCTTCCGCAGTTCACTTTCTATCTCACTTATTGACTTGGTTGGTTGTATTTCTATGTCTCCTGATAGCATCTGTGTGTGCAGCACCATTGAGGTCCATTTGTTTTTTCTTAAGATCCCACCTAATACTCAGTAGGAGAAATTTAAATGACTCTCAGGAAGGATCAGGCAATCAAGTTAGAAAGTCCTAAATGGGAATGACCCATGTTACTTGTGTTGCATTCAAGTCGAGTCCTCTATCCATCTCTATGCTCGTACCCTGCCTTTATCTTTTATGAGTCCTCTCTCTGCCTTCCCCCTGCCTTCCCCCTTCCCGGCTTTCCTCCCCCACTCCAACACAAACTCATCTCTGTTGATCCATAGCTATTGAGTGGAGTGCTTCAGTGAGTGTTGGCGATCTAATGAATCGTTTTAATGGAATCATTGAATGACTCTAAAGTACAATGCCTGCAGAGAGAGGCGATGCTCTCGCTTCGATTAACCAGATCCCCTCACCATCTGTGAGTGAGGCGAGAGCTGGAGAGGGCTGGGGTTTTGAAGAGTGGGGCGAGTCGGCGGCTTTATGTAATATCTGAACAACTAGCATCCCCCCGGCTGCATTCACACTGTATTCACACGCTGGCGACCACTAATGAAGGACTTATCACCAGATGTCTGGATGAACAGAAAATCACACAGAAAAGGGACACGGTCCTTCTGCAGGTTCACTCAGATCATTGTGTGTGTGTGTGTGTGTGTGTGTGTGTGTGTGTGTGTGTGTGTGTGTACAAGAGAGTATTGAGGCAGGAGCAGATGAGATTACTGACTGTAGATCAGTATCTTCATCCTGTTCATCAGGATCTTGATGTATTAGGGGTTAAAGGTTAAATGCTGCTACTATGAACAATTTATTTTTCAGGGACACACAATCATAGCAATTCTCCTGGTGTTGGTGAACAGTCCTCTTGACCTTCCGTGATTCTAATCCTGTTAACAATGTTCTTATAGATTAGTATTAAAATGGGATCGTTTACAAATCCACAACGCACACGCACACAATCTGAGCCAGTCGGTCAATGCTGATTCATTTACTGCACTGAAGCCTGGTATGAGGTCATTATCCACTCATTGGCTCTGCTCAATAAATTACAGTTCGAATTACACACACACACACACACACACACGGAAAGCAAACATACATACGTACTCATACACGTATACATTCACAAACGCACATCTTCACACATACATTAAGTTGTAATACCAGAGACCTAACCCTGACCTGAAAAGTCATCAATCTAACCCTACCCAATTGTTTTAAATGCAAAATTGTAAATCAACTGAACACAAATAATATATGATCCAATAGATGAAATGTTGTCTCTGTGGATCAGTGGTCCACATCTATGTACTAAGGACAGAATTGAACAGATGTTACAGAGAACATCTGGGAGCTCGTAGGTGAGAATTTGCAATGCATTCTGATGTTCTACTCTCCTTGTTGGGAACACAAACATTAGTGCTGATTACAACCCAATTTTCCTGATGTTAACCTTTAAACAGAGTTGTGGAGTAACGGATTACATGCATCTGATTACAAAAAAACGTTAAAAAAAGACCTAATACCTTAAAACTAATCCCTGAACTGCAAATAATCATTTAAAACATAGGTTTAGGTTAAATGACCCCACAGGTCACCTGTTATTTGTTTTAATGACCTTGCAGGGATTTGCGGTTCCCCACTAGGAGAATAGAACATAGTCAGGCAAACTCACAGTGGACGTTTGTGAACCCTGACCTCCGTAGACTAGATGACTCTGTCCCCAGCTCCCTTCTCTGTGAGGTTGGTTGTCAGCTTATTCCCAATCTGTAGGAAGCCTCTGCTTTCGTATATGTTCCTTCATCCATCCAGGAGTAAACCTGAGTAACGATCACGGGTTTAATTATCAGACTGTATAGGGTTACGCCACAGGGGGAGGGTTCATAGTGAAAAGGCCATTTACTGATTTGATTTAATTCTCCAAACCTATCTTCAGCAAATTTCACATTTCTTATGATATACATTTTTTCAATTGAAAATGCAGAATTTAACAGCGTCAGTTAAAAACAAAACAAGTTCCGCCGTAGAAAGAGAGTGGGACAAACCATCAGACTGGAATGCATTGGTTTGTAGAAACTTAATGGAACTACCAAAAAGTAGCACAGCGAAAAGGTGTTTTCAATTACAGCAACAGAAGATAAGCGAGGCCGTCACCGTCCCCCAGATGCAGCTGACATCAAACTCTCCTTGTCTTGCCCCAGAGACAGGACATAACATCGGCACATTCTGGTTGGGTAGACGGTTCTATTATGGGTTTCTTACACTCCATTGGTCGCTATATTTGCTAGTACAAGTCATTTTGTATTGAACTGCTGTAGATTGAATAAATGTATTCAAAAAGTATAGATTTAAATAACGTAATAATCTGAAAAAGGCATTTGTCATGTAACTGTCTATAAATTTCCAACCATTTCAGTAAAATAGTAGTCAGTGACTTCTAGCAAACAAGCCCTGTCACAGGTTGAAGAACACACAGATTCAGTCCTAGTTGACCTTGACATTTTGTAGAATAAATTACATATTCACCATAACTTTCAACAGTACGGTTTTTACTGTTATCTTCACTGTAATATCTTCATAAATCCTAAATGTATTAGATGTAATTACTAACTGATCCATGGAATATCTGAAATCTTTCTGTATGTTTGTTTAGTAGAAATGCAAATGGGGCTGGCACTAATTATAGAAAAAATGCAAAAGACTAAAGCTACAAAACTGAAGAAAATAAAAAGCGAATGAAGAGGGGCGCGACTGGGCGACAGAGAGCATTTGAAGGGCCAATTAGAAAAAGGCTTCTGACTCCCAGTTGTGAGGCTGAGTTCTGTTTACTCCCAAGGAACCTGCAGTAGTCAGGAAACGAGAACCATAATAGGAACCTGCTGAAGTCTGGGAACGAGGACCCTAAGAGGAACCTGCTGTAGTCTGGGAACGAGAACCCTAAGAGGAACCTGCTGTTCTCCCTGGACTCTAAAACAAACATGTAAATACGGTCACATATAGAATAAAACATGGTCATCAGGGTTGAATTAATTAACAAACCTATACTGGTTGGTCGAGGGGGGATTGATTAGTCGTCAATATGGTGTCTCATTTGCTGACGAGGAGGTAGACGGGTAAATTGGGAAGACATTGCTGTGCATTGATTGATTAACACAGGAAACCTGTACATTCAAATGAAGTCTTTACGGTTAGAAACAAAGGGAGTGAGTGTGCAGTCACAAATCTCTTTGGACGGTGGGTGCTTTCAATCAATAAACAACCACAATAAATTACGTCTCTGTCAGCTAGTCTGAATTGGAATATCAATTTTTGGTGTTACTTCAAAACACTGCATTTTGCAGAGGTAATGGGCGGTTTGTCAATCATGTTTATTAGCTTTATTGCGGACTCCAGCTGGCCTTTGCTTTGTCTGTTTGAAACATCCTTTATCAAGGCTGCATCTTCATGTATTTACATTCTGCCTGATGGAAGAAATGAGGTCTGAGTCTCTGCACGTTTCCATAACGATTTCAATTAAGAGTTTACTGATTCAATTAACATTTCTTCCTAATCTGTGCTGATGTGACAAAAGGATCTGGAGATACAGTCTTTATTGGGCTTGTTGGAAATCTAGCTTCATGAAGAATGTGTTGTTCTCTCTAAACCAACCTGTAATGCTTTAATGCCTACATGTTTATTCCTGACTTTATTAGGAGGCTCATTTAGACAGAACAAATTTCAAATAAAAAAAATCCTGAGCTGACAAAACAAACGAAGACACAGAAATGATTTACTGCTAGTAAGTTTTGCCCTGTATTTGGTGTCAGTCATTGTTCTATATAATGTTACTTTACATTTCCTTAAATGTGTCCTGGACCTATTGGCCGGTGGGTAAAGACACCTGATGGCATATCTAAAGGGTTGAGGGTTCTGGACGAGCTGCAGCTTTCCTAGTTCCTTCTTGGCAGCACTTGACTATGTGTCTTTGCGTAGCTCTTTGTTTAGGTATGCAGTGATAAATCTAGCAGTGGATGCTGACTTGTTTGATCTTGATCCAACAGCAGAGACAGACACAGAGGTTCTACTTAAATCAGTGTGGAAGTATTTTCAACACTGCCCACAGATCAATTAATCAATTAGTTGTTCAATCATCAGACGAATAGTTGTTGTAGCAAAAATAAAAAGGTGAAATTACACTTTACTTCTAATAATTAAGTGTGGTCTTGGTACACAGCAAAACTTCTGCAATATTCCCATAAATAATTTTGTAACGTTCAGAGAATGAAACCTATGAAATGTGTATAGAACATAAATATATCTGAAATTGTGGTAACAACAATCTGGGTGTAAAGTGTGTGTTTGACTTTAATGTGATATTTTTAAATGAATATTTTTATCCTCACACATTATAGGTCTTGTCAATGAACACTCATTTTGTCAGGTATCTTATTTGCGTTTGTAATTCCACGGTTGTGAGTTAAATTCCCGTCATCATCCGGGTCCTCATGATTTTTCCCATAAACCCTGAGTAGTGTGTTTTGACAGCAGCAGGATCTGGGTTAATGTGTTCAGCTCCTATACTGCCTGCCAACTTCTGCAGAGTCAGGCTCGGGATTTAGAGACAAATACACTTGTCTTTAATGTTTTCATTTGATGTGCTTACAAATGAAATGGCTGTCAATCAAATGTACAGCATGTGTGTTTTGCATGTGAACTTATGAGGATGCTAATTAATTAAATCAATTAATCACTCAGTGTATTTTCTGAAGCCCTTAGGTCAGCCCTTTAAGGGTTGTTACAGATACTCAGTCTGAAACCCCAGGGAATAATACACGAGTAAATGCACAGAAGCTTGGAATAAATACAATGGCTGGCGGAAGCTGCCTCGGCAGTAAAAATTAATCATAATTAATACAAATAATTGTAGTCTTTAATTGTTTCTCCTTTCAGTATTGTATTGTTTAACTGGTGGCTCAGGTAACCTGGGTCGGGGATCTTTAACACATACTAGGCTCTCTACATACCTTCACACTGGGTTCTGCATGTATGTTTAACTCCAACCCATTCACCAAACACAGAATGCTGTGTTCTTTCATTTGGCTCCAGTTAGCTAGCTAATGTAGCTACGCTGTTACACAGTGAACACATTTGGCTCCAGTTAGCTAGCTAATGTAGCTACGCTGTTACACAGTGAACACATTTGGCTCCATTAGCTAGCTAATGTAGCTACGCTGTTACACAGTGAACACATTTGGCTCCAGTTAGCTAGCTAATGTAGCTACGCTGTTACCGAGTGAACACATTTGGCTCCAGTTAGCTAGCTAATGTAGCTACGCTGTTACACAGTGAACTCATTTGGCTCCAGTTAGCTAGCTAATGTAGCTACGCTGTTACACAGTGAACACATTTGGCTCCGGTTAGCTAGCTAATGTAGCTACGCTGTTACACGGTGAACACATTTGGCTCCGGTTAGCTAGCTAATGTAGCTACGCTGTTACACGGTGAACACATTTGGCTCCGGTTAGCTAGCTAATGTAGCTACGCTGTTACACGGTGAACACATTTGGCTCCGGTTAGCTAGCTAATGTAGCTACGCTGTTACACGGTGAACACATTTGGCTCCGGTTAGCTAGCTAATGTAGCTACGCTGTTACACGGTGAACACATTTGGCTCCGGTTAGCTAGCTAATGTAGCTACGCTGTTACACGGTGAACACATTTGGCTCCAGTTAGCTAGCTAATGTAGCTACGCTGTTACACGGTGAACACATTTGGCTCCGGTTAGCTAGCTAATGTAGCTACGCTGTTACACGGTGAACACATTTGGCTCCGGTTAGCTAGCTAATGTAGCTACGCTGTTACACGGTGAACACATTTGGCTCCGGTTAGCTAGCTAATGTAGCTACGCTGTTACACGGTGAACACATTTGGCTCCGGTTAGCTAGCTAATGTAGCTACGCTGTTACACAGTGAACACATTTGGCTCCAGTTAGCTAGCTAATGTAGCTACGCTGTTACACTGTGAACACATTTGGCTCCAGTTAGCTAGCTAATGTAGCTACGCTGTTACACGGTGAACACATTTGGCTCCGGTTAGCTAGCTAATGTAGCTACGCTGTTACACGGTGAACACATTTGGCTCCAGTTAGCTAGCTAATTTAGCTACGCTGTTACACGGTGAACACATTTGGCTCCAGTTAGCTAGCTAATGTAGCTACGCTGTTACACGGTGAACAGATTTTAGCGATGCAGACATGTCGGTTCAGCCCTGTTTGTGCTGTCATTAAGTCAGCTCAGCCAGATCAACGGCTGAAGCACTAGATCCTAATCTCAGCTGTTCCACCAAAGCACAACGTAGCAAAGGGTTAGCCAAGGTGTTGTGGCAGATCAATGCTCAGTAGGTTGAGATGATTAAAGCCCACGCCAATCATACTCGTTGTTTCTCATAGCTTTCTTATTGATTAACGAACGCACATAGTTGGACGTTTTCTTCCACCATACATTTTGCTCTTGTGGGTGAACATGCCTGCGATGAAGTTTAGAAATGGTTGGGAGTAATGTTTTGAATGAGAAATCGGAATGCAAATGAAAAACCAAATGTTTTCTAGTCAACATCTACGTATTGGAGAGGAGTCCACACTCTGATATACCGACAGAGCTCTGATTGATATTCCATGAAGAAGATATTGTGCAAATCCCAGAACTCACACTTTAAAATATATTAATTAGTTATGAGATGGTGAAAAACCCAAATGTTATTTGTTTAATGTGCTCTAATAGGAAAAATGAAATGTCTCCATATTTATTTGTACCTCAGTGTTATAATGCAGGTGATTATGTTACTGAGATGTCACTGTTTTTCTGTCCTTAGGACATTCATGATTTCATTTCACACAAATGGTCTCATGACAGCAACTCCCGCAGAACACAAAAGAGCTGAAGATTGAGTTGTGTCTTCCAAGGGAAATATTCTATTTTTGTAGCTTATCTCAACTACGGCATAGTATTTTCCAGCAGCCAATATAATTAGAAGAGAATGTATTCACCAAACCAACAACCACGATTGAGCTCAAGGAGTCATGAAAGTGTGACAAGGCTATTTATGACCTCAGATTTATGGCATCTGATTTATGACCTCAGAGTGAGCAATGACAAATAGCACAAAGGCAACACTATAAAAGTGAGAATGTAAGATTTAGGTTTTCAATTCCTTCGTGCCATGTTCACATTTGACCTGGCTAATTGTGCTACTACGGTCTTGTGAGTGAAAATTAATTAGTAGCATGTTTCTGGCTTAATTCTAAATTGGATCGGGGCATTGCTTTTTTGTGTCAATAAATGACCTGCCTCTGCTGCTGCTGAAAATTAGTCAGTGAAGCTGAGTGGGTGAGGTGAGGGAGGAGGGGGAGTATATGTATTTCTGGGTGAGGGAGTGAGGTGGGGGAGGAGGGGGAGTAGATGTGGAGGTGGGGGAGGTGGAGGAGGTGCAACTGCCATTCTCAATAAGAGTATACATGAAGATAGAGGAGTTCTCCTGGTTGTTATCTGGCTGGCGTAGGCCAGGAGGCTGGGGTTTGTTCCTGCATCTTTACCTCCAACCAGGACCTATTAAGTTGTATATTTATTTATTTTCTCAAAAATGATCAACTGACATTTGAAGTTGTTCTAGAAATAAATGCCATACTATGTGTGGTAAAGGGCACACACAAAGCATTCTGGGCATTATCTCAAGTCCATTTAGTGAAAGCAGGAGTTGATGACTGAAGTTATTTCAGTTTCCTTGTATTAATAAAACACAGGACGATTGTGGATGCATTTTCCTCATAGAATGTAGAAGAATGGAGGAAGTGAGTGAGGGGGAGAGAGATGTAAGAATGGAGGAAGTGAGTGAGGGAGAGATGGAAGAATGGAGGAAGTGAGTGAGGGGGAGAGAGATGGATGGAGGAAGTGAGTGAAGGGGAGAGAGATGGATGGAGGAAGTGAGTGAGGGGGAGAGAGATGGATGGAGGAAGTGAGTGAGGGGGAGAGAGATGGATGGAGGAAGTGAGTGAAGGGGAGAGAGATGGATGGAGGAAGTGAGTGAGGGGGAGAGAGATGGATGGAGGAAGTGAGTGAGGGGGAGAGAGATGGATGGAGGAAGTGAGTGAAGGGGAGAGAGATGGATGGAGGAAGTGAGTGAAGGGGAGAGAGATGGATGGAGGAAGTGAGTGAAGGGGAGAGAGATGGATGGAGGAAGTGAGTGAGGGGGAGAGAGATGGATGGAGGAAGTGAGTGAGGGGGAGAGAGATGGATGGAGGAAGTGAGTGAAGGGGAGAGAGATGGATGGAGGAAGTGAGTGAGGGGGAGAGAGATGGATGGAGGAAGTGAGTGAGGGGGAGAGAGATGGATGGAGGAAGTGAGTGAGGGGGAGAGAGATGGATGGAGGAAGTGAGTGATGAATGGAGCGAGGTAGAAAGTTGATGAGTAATTGGAGAAAAACAAAAGAAATCTAGAGATTTTTGTCATAGAAATTACTGTATGACTCTGACGAGAACTACGCAATACATGTAAAGAGAGAAAAATTACCCCCAGGGTTTAGAGAGTGACACAGACACACACACACACAGACACACACACACGCACACGCACACAATCTATCGCTTATTTCTCTACCCCTGTTAATGCAGTAGGTTTTGTAATCCATTTCAGAAATTAAATCAAAATGGTTCTGAAATGCCTCTCAAACACCTGCACAACTCCTTCATGTCTTCTCCATTTGCCAATGTCCCATATCTTGTTGAAATGTTCACATTATCTTCCATTAATATGTATCAAATTCTAGACATTTAATCTTCACTAAATTTGCATTTAAATTCAAAGCATATACATAGAATGTATTTTATGACATTACACAGATAAAATACAAACTTTTAAACGTCCCTCTTGCAGCTAGAATGAAAATACCGTGACCTTGTGATCTTGACCTCTTTCAAAGGCTCTGATGAATAAATGGTGATTTAAAAAGAGTCACGATACAATATTTGTTTTAACAGATGTGTGTGTGTGTCGTGTTTGTGTGTGCCCATATGTTCGTGTTTTGACAAGCCTTTTTTCAAACTTTACAGCTTTCCTTTATAATTCGCTTTTAACAACAACATCTAAAGTTCTGCATTTTAATCTCGCTTCTTATTCCAGCCCCCCCCCACTCCATTAATAAATCCAACTCTTCTTCTTACAGTGATGGCAGGGAACTCAGAGGAAACCCTTCTAGAAATACACTGTCCACAATTACTGTTCACATTATATACATTTTGTGGTGGGGGTCTGTACTCATATCTGTCACTCTAGTATTCACTTAAACCACACACACACACACACACACACACACACACACACACACACACACACACACACACACACACACACACACACACACACACACACACACACACACACACACACACACACACACACACACACACACACACACACACACTGTCACACACACACACACACTGTCACACACACACTCTCTCACACACACCACACACACACACACACACACACACACACACACACACACACACTCACTCCTACTCACTCCCTTCCCCCATCATTCCTACACACTCGTTTCCTTCCCCCATCATTCCTACACACTCATTCCCTTCCCCCATCATTCCTACACACTTGTTCCCTTCCCCCATAATTCCTACACACTCGTTCCCTTCCCCCATCATTTCTACACACTCGTTCCCTTCCCCCATCATTCCTACACACTCATTCCCTTCCCCCTCTCTCGCTCTCTCTCTTCATTTCTCTTTAATCAAAAAAATAACAGTGCCAGGTGGAGATAAAACGCTTTACTCTCTGCTTCACTCATCCTCTAACTCCCGTTCCTCTTACTTTCTCTCTCTCTCTCACTCACTCACTCACTCACACACACACACACACACACACACACACACACACACACACACACACACACACACACACACACACACACACACACACACACACACACACACACACACACACACACACACACACACACACACACACACACACACACAACATGAATAAGGACATCCACCATAGCAGAGCATAAAGCGGGTTTAAGTGGTAGAACAATTCAGTAGAGTATATTACAATACAGTCCAAAACAAACAAATACAGTACAATAGGCAAGAATATAGTACAATACAGTCAAATTTAGTACCAAATGGAACAATACTTTACAATACAGTAAACTACTTTACAATACAGTCAACTACTCAAAAATACTGTCAGTCAATACAGTAAACTCTGGAATACTGTCAGTAGTACAATATGGTACAATACTTTACAATACAGTAAACTCTGGAATACTGTCAGTAGTACAATATGGTACAATACTTTACAATACAGTAAACTCTGGAATACTGTCAGTAGTACAATATGGTACAATACTTTACAATACAGTAAACTCTGGAATACTGTCAAGTACAGTAAACTCTGGAATAGTAGTACAATATGGTACAATACTTTACAATACAGTACTCTGGAATATCAGTAGTACAATATGGTACAATACTTTACAATACAGTAAACTCTGGAATACTGTCAGTAGTACAATATGGTACAATACTTTACAATACAGTAAACTCTGGAATACTGTCAGTAGTACAATATGGTACAATACTTTACAATACAGTAAACTCTGGAATACTGTCAGTAGTACAATATGGTACAATACTTTACAATACAGTAAACTCTGGAATACTGTCAGTAGTACAATATGGCACAACGCTTCTGTTTAATGTATGTGATGGAGCCTATTATTGTTCATTAACTGCTCATACAGGATAATGTCTCTCTCCATGTGGTTATATATGGGTATATGGGTCTATATGGTTATATATATATATATGAGTATATATGGTTATATATGGTTATATATGGTTATGGTTATATTTCCATAACGCCAATAAACGGAGAGGCTTCCTGGGTCATCCTGACTTCAGAGTGACACTGATTATCTCCGGTGCCCTTAAGCGTATTGACGGAGACCAGTCCGTTCAGACGGAGACCAGTCCGTTAGACGGAGACCAGTGCGTATAGAGACGCTGCGCCCCCGTTCTGTTTGCGCACGAACTGCATGCGCCGTGGGGGGTGGGGGGGTGTGCGGGTTTAAAAGCCGCTGCTGAGCCCGAACCACTGACAGTTAAGTGCGGCTCCGGATCAGACTAATACAAAGTTCATTCCGGATTTCCACCTACTTCAGGAAAAAGAAAGCGAAGCATCAGAATAAAACATCTGAGACTAAACTATGGCGACCCCAGCACACCAGACACCCCACCTCCACCTGGCCGAGCTCACCGCGATCCAGTTCCTGGACATCTGGAAACATTTTGACGCAGACGGTCAGTAGCACTTCAGCCAGCCAGGGGTTTAGACTGCATGGGGCAGGACTGGACATGAGAGGGATGCGTGTTCAATTCAAAATATATGGGAAATAGTTCCATTATTAGCGTGTGTTTGCTGGGACAGAACACGTAACATGCAAATGCGATGAGGGCATAAAGTGTTTTATTCAGAACCAACTCCGACCCCATCTTAGTGGGATTTGGGGTTTTGTTGTGATATCTGTGATTGGATGTCAGATGGAGCTCTACAGTGATGCACATCTGGAGAGGTTTACTTTACACTTGTTTCATTACAGTTTGTGAAATAGATTGCTTATGAAAAAAATATATAATTTTAATACGCAAAATTGTATGTATTTCTTAACCGACATTACTTTATCGATGCCAAGCTAAAAAGCATATTGAAATAATTCAGCCTGAGCGTTATTCAATACGAATAGACTGACAGGGCCAGGTATATATATTGTTATTATCTTATTTCTGTTAATCATGCACATGACATATGAACTGTATGGGACAGACGAGCACCCACTGGACCCCATCTGTAATGTTCTGTGCTGCTGGGCACTAGGGTCTGCAGGTAGCCACGCCCAAAACCGCCCGGATCTGGTCCCAGATGTGCATGCAGTCTCTCACCACTCCTTCATCCCCCTTTCCCGATTATATTAGCATATTTGTAATTTAGCCAAAGCTATAGGCCTACATACATTCTTTCGATTGCATACATTTAGTACATACATTGTCTTTTAGTGTTCGTTTTTGTGTCCCGTGGAGGAAAAGGCTAAATGTGCCAATTCGATTATGAAAATGTGATTGTGTTATATTACATAATGATATTATTACTTAATTTCTGTATGAACTCTGTAAAAATCAAATTCTGTAATAATTATTTAAATTGTTTAGATTACAAGCTCATGAAAGGGGCGTTACTTCTGCCTGACCTGGTATAACACGCCCATTCTTACAGTAAGAGTTGCTGGAATCCATCACCTGTTTAACAGCCCATATGAGAGATGACAAACTGTGCTGGAAAATGTAGTCTGTACTGCCCTGGGGTAACTACATTTGGTATTTAGATCAGATAGAACTGAATTCACAACTCTGTGGATATTTTATTACTCAGTTGTCTGACAGGTTATATTTTCTATCATGTCATTGCTCTGGGGAGAGAGGAGTGATGTGGTCATCTATGGCAGGACAGATGACTGAGGAGAGTGATGTGGTCATCTATGGCAGGACAGATGACTGAGGAGAGTGATGTGGTCATCTATGGCAGGACGGATGACTGAGGAGAGTGATGTGGTCATCTATGGCAGGACATGTGGTCATCTATGGCAGGACATGTGGTCATCTATGGCAGGACATGTGGTCATCTATGGTAGGACATGTGGTCATCTGCAGGAGTTGAACTACAGTGAGAAGTTCCGGTTCTAGATTTGGGGTTCATGAGCACATTTGATTTACCCCCTCTCCCCTAGCCTCCAGGGGGCAGTAAGCAGAGGTAGTTGTTCTGGATCTACAATCTTACCCCATGGTTAGAAACTTCTAGTCCTGATCAATAAGGCACCAGTGAGGATGTTCCTGTGGCCAATATTACCACAACTACTAGGTCACAGTGAATTCTGTTCATTCTGCAGTCCTTGGTTCAATTGTGTTGTCCAATATATTTAGGATAAAGTATACAGTATGCCATTGGTGTTCATCCTCAGCTTCTATAGACGGTGTATATGCTAGACGTATCCCAGAATACCCCTCATCTACACTCGTCATCTTCTTACTACATCCCTACATTCATATGCTCGCTCTCTCTCTCTCTCTCTCTCTCTCTCTCTCTCTCTCTCTCTCTCTGTCCAAATTCCACCCCAATTCCCGAACCGGACACGCATATATGCAGATATGCAGAGCTGCCTGTCAGTACACAGTTATGGTGATGATGACACACTGTTCATTCATAAGAGATACACAGTTTCGTTTGCCTCACAGCAGTCGATACATGCCAGGCATATATATAATTCACTGCTATCAAACAGTGACCCAGTAACAGGCAAACACGCCACCACTATATATAATTAATAATGTAGCATGTTTAATGTAAAACAGTCGGATAAGATGAGCATCTCTGCTTGCCTGAGTTGTTCACACAGAAGTCAAGGGTGGTCATGAATGGTAATTAGAAGTGCTTATAACTGCTATACGAGTGCTTATAACTGCTATACGAGTGCTTATAACTGCTATACGAGTGCTTATAACTGCTATACGAGTGCTTATAACTGCTATACGAGTGCTTATAACTGCTATACGAGTGTGAATAACTGCTATACGAGTGCGAATAACTGCTATACGAGTGCTTATAACTGCTATACGAGTGCTTATAACTGCTATACGAGTGTGAATAACTGCTATACGAGTGCGAATAACTGCTATACGAGTGCGAATAACTGCTATACGAGTGCTTATAACTGCTATACGAGTGCTTATAACTGCTATACGAGTGTGAATAACTGCTATACGAGTGCGAATAACTGCTATATGAGTGCGTACACTTATACGAGTGCTTATAACTGCTATACGAGTGCTTACACTTATACGAGTGCTTACACTTATACGAGTGCTTACACTTATACGAGTGCTTACACTTATACGAGTGCTTACACTTATACGAGTGCTTACACTTATACGAGTGCTTACACTTATACGAGTGCTTACACTTATACGAGTGCTTACACTTATACGAGTGCTTACACTTATACAAGTGCTTACACTTATACGAGTGCTTATAACTGCTATACGAGTGCTTACACTTATACGAGTGCTTACACTTATACGAGTGCTTACACTTATACGAGTGCTTATAACTGCTATACGAGTGCTTACACTTATACGAGTGCTTACACTTATACGAGTGCTTACACTTATACGAGTGCTTACACTTATACGAGTTCTTACACTTATACGAGTGGGCCCAAACAGGCCTTTACACAGTGCTGGTGAGAGTTATGGACGTTACCAGTCAGTCAGATAACTGGCACCGAACGTGTGAAGTCCTTGGTGAGTAGTGAGCTGGAATGGACCTTTATGTAAAGCCAGGCATTAGGGATGAGTTCAATTACACACACACACACACACACACACACACACACACTCATCCGAACTCGCTCTTTCAGGGGGAAGGGGGCGTTGACCGTGAATACATGACAGTGCACCATACGTCGTGAATACATAACAGAGCACCATCGTGAATACATTGGAAGCATTAGAGGCTTTTCAAGGCGGTCGCGTGCGACCTGAGATGGGAACTTGGCAACGCTCTAAAGGATAGAGACAGGAGCCCGGCTACAGGGAGGCAGAGGCAGCTTTACTATAGATGATACATATTAGATGATATATATTAGATGATACATATTAGATGATATATTTTAGATGATACATATTAGATGATATATATTAGATGATACATATTAGATGATACATATTAGATGATGTATATTAGGGACTGAATGTGTGGCTATAGATGATACATATTAGATGATATATATTAGATGATACATATTAGATGATATATATTAGGGACTGAATGTGTGGCTATAGATGATACACATTAGATTATATATATTAGATGATATATATTAGATGATATATATTAGGGACTGAATGTGTGGCTATAGATGATATATATTAGGGAATGAGTTGGTTTCTGGTGGTCTCTCAGGTTTAATCCCATCTCAATAGAGTGGATCTACAGCTGGGGAATTTAAGCGTGTGTAGGTTTTCACTCCACCTTTAAGCTTTACTGTTGGTGTGAGGTTTTCACTCCACCTTTAAGCTTTACTGTTGGTGTGAGGTTTTCACTCCACCTTTAAGCTTTACTGTTGGTGTGAGGTTTTCACTCCACCTTTAAGCTTTACTGTTGGTGTGAGGTTTTCACTCCACCTTTAAGCTTTACTGTTGGTGTGAGGTTTTCACTCCACCTTTGAGCTTTACTGTTGGTGTGAGGTTTTCACTCCACCTTTAAGCTTTACTGTTGGTTTGAGGTTTTCACTCCACCTTTAAGCTTTACTGTTGGTGTGAGGTTTTCACTCCACCTTTAAGCTTTACTGTTGGTGTGAGGTTTTCACTCCACCTTTAAGCTTTACTGTTGGTGTGAGGTTTTCCCTCCACCTTTAAGCTTTACTGTTGGTGTGAGGTTTTCACTCCACCTTTAAGCTTTAGTGTTGGTGTGAGGTTTTCACTCCACCTTTAAGCTTTAGTGTTAGTGTGAGGTTTTCACTCCACATTTAAGCTTTAATGTTGGTGTGAGGTTTTCACTCTACCTTTTACTCATCTGTTCTGAGCACATGGTTTTAGTAGTTTGGCATATCCCTGGTGTTTTCTGGAAAATGTCAACCATGTCCTGTCTTGATAATCTTTTGTAATAATATCTTGTGATAAAGTGATTTTTCTGAATTTGCATCTTTTAGGCTGAACTTGTTAGGGTGACCACATGGAGTTTGTCTTGAGTCCCTCTAACCAATGGCCTGCATTGTTTACTCACTCAAAGCTGCGAGTTTATGCACTGATTTGCTTATGTCAAAGCCGAGGCAAAGCACAGATGGTGTTTTACCAGTCAAATACAACATGCAAATGAGTGATTGGACGGGCGGATGGTGGGGTTCAAACCAAACTAGAAAATCACTGTGTTACACCATGAATAGCCAGTGGTTGTCATGTAAAGTATGTGTATTGTGATGTCACTACAGAACATATGATGTCCACATCAACCTAAACCCTCACTTTCCCTTCCTCTGTGGGGATGTTCCTAATGCTCCCTGCTGGGTATTCCTCTTTTAAATATCATTCCCTGGCAGCGTTACCGGAGAATTCTCACACTTCCCTTCTTAAAGGCCATTTTGATCCGCCTGCAGATTCTGGATGCAGAAAGTGCTTGGGTCATTTGGCTGATGCAGAACCTCCGAATTCTGTAGAGCTTGCGTAATACGTCAACACGATTCTATCACCTTCTATCAACACTGAGCTTCAGATAAGGATCCTAAAGTGGTTTTATTCAAATCATATGGGTTCTTAACCCGGCCTCTTTTTCCCTGAGGCGTTCTCTGGCTGATTCCTCCAGCCTTTTACCCCCATCCAACTGGCACATGAATGTGTGTGTTTGTAGTGAGTATGTGTCTGTAGTGTGTATGTGTTGTTTGTGTGTTTGTAGAGTGTATGTTCTGCATGTGTGTTCGTGTGTGATGTGTGCTCCTCTCATGCGTGTTTGATTGGCCCTGTGTGTGTGTGTGTAGTGTGTAAGTGTTGTTTCTGTGTGTGTGTTTATCTACACAGGCCACTAGATATTGTATCAGCCACGACAATTTCGAGCATGTTATGTTGTCAGTCACACGTATATATCTGCAGCTTGTAGGATGCCCCTGACACACACACACACACACACACACACACACACACACACACTCGCTCACACACACACACACACACACACACACACACACACACACACACACACACACACACACACACACACACACACACACACACACACACACACACACACACACACACACACACACACACACTCACTCACACACACACACACATACACACACACATTATGGCTCTCTGACTGTCTGCTTGTGTGGTCATTTGTCATTTTACTCACAAGGCGCTCAGAAACTGGAGTTACTTTTTGCCACATTTTTCCACACTCTTATTTGGCTAATTGGGTAAATCAAGTCCCAAGCTGTAATTCTTTTAGTTTGATCATAAACTAGATTGTTATGCTGAGCTGCCAAGATAGATAACCAGATTATCCAGTGAAACGTAGCACAGAGGGACGGCACAGATGTGGATGACCCAAAAAGGACAGGAACGATAAACAACACAAGGGAGGCATGTTTATGCATGTTTATGGCAAGGTTAAGGTATGTTTAAGCCATGTTTATGGCATGTTTAAGGCATGTTTATGACCTGTTTATGGCATGTTTATGGCATGTTTAAGGGATGTTTAAGGCATGTTTATGGCATGTTTATGGCATGTTTAAGGCATGTTTAAGACATGTTTAAGACATGTTTAAGGTAAATTACCAACATACCATGAAGAGTTCTCCTTAGGGACACAGTTCATAAACCAGATACCAATGTGATTGAAGCAATACACTTTAATGTGATGTCATACAGTTTAATCTACCATGACAATCAGCCAATCAGCATTCAGGTTTCATAGGACTCAATAAGTCGGACAAAGATACAGCCTTTAAAACACGTTCCCTTACCTCCTCTCCATCACATCCCCCAATTAGATGGCTACACCATTAACTCTTGTATGTTCTACAGGAAATGGCTACATTGAGGGGAAGGAACTTGAGAACTTCTTCTCAGAGCTGGAGACAGCGCGGAGAGGAGCAGGCGTGGTGAGTGGGTTTAAATACTGTAATAATACCTCCTTTAAGTGACTGACTCACAACATCAAACAAGGTATGGTCCATGCCATGACTCGTCCACTGCAGTTACATCACCGGTCATCACACAGAATTGTCAAGTTAGAAGCGTCCGTTTTAATTTATCGTGTGTGTGTGCATGTTGTGTGTGTGTGTGTGCATGTTGTGTGTGTTTTTTCAAGGACCCCACACAAGCTGCATTTAGAGAAAAAATGAAGGACTTCATGGCGAAATTCGACAAGAATGCAGACGGAAGAATTGAGATGTCAGAAGTAAGATTCAAAATCATCTATGAACATAGTTTGTGGTCACTAGGACACTCTATCTGAATAGTTATATTTATATTTATAATCTCTCCCACTTTCTCCCCAGTTAGCCCAGATTCTTCCTACAGAGGAGAATTTCCTGCTTTGTTTCCGAAATTTTGTGGGCTCAAGTGCAGAATTCATGGCGGTAAGTGTGCGTGAGTGTGTGTGTGTGTGTGGTGAGTGTGTGTGGTAAGTGTGTTTGGTGAGTGTGGGTGGTGTGTGTGTGTTTGGACCTCCCTTTTCTGTTCCTACAATCCAATGCCCAATGCATTTGTCGTGCAGCCAAGATCAGAGGTTGGATAATCTGAATCCCAAACATCAAGGTCAAAATAAAAGGCCAATCCTACTGATTTATGTCAATGCATTATTTGGTATTAAAACAAGTCTTTCACTTTCATTTTTTGGACCAAAATGTTAAACAGTTTTAGTGGAACTGCTGTCCATGGTGCTGACCCATTGGTCCACTGTCTGCCAGTTCACCCCCCCGTCTCTATGGTAACCTAGACCTTATCAATAGTGAGATAGGGGTATTAGTTGATGTACACCCATCTCCATGGTAACCCAGACCTTATCAATAGTGAGATGGGGGTATTAGTTGATGTACACCCATCTCCATGGTAACCCAGACCTTATCAGTAGTGAGATGGGGGTATTAGTTGATGTACACCCATCTCCATGGTAACCCAGACCTTATCAGTAGTGAGATGGGGTATTAGTTGATGTACACCCATCTCCATGGTAACCCAGACCTTATCAATGGTGAGATGGGGTATTAGTTGATGTACACCCATCTCCATGGTAACCCAGACCTTATCAATAGTGAGATGGGGTATTAGTTGATGTACACCCATCTCCATGGTAACCCAGACCTTATCAGTAGTGAGATGGGGGTATTAGTTGATGTACACCCATCTCCATGGTAACCCAGACCTTATCAGTGGTGAGATGGGGTATTAGTTGATGTACACCCATCTCCATGGTAACCCAGACCTTATCAATGGTGAGATGGGGTATTAGTTGATGTACACCCATCTCCATGGTAACCCAGACCTTATCAATAGTGAGATGGGGGTATTAGTTGATGTACACCCATCTCCATGGTAACCCAGACCTTATCAGTAGTGAGATGGGGTATTAGTTGATGTACACCCATCTCCATGGTAACCCAGACCTTATCAGTAGTGAGATGGGGTATTAGTTGATGTACACCCATCTCCATGGTAACCCAGACCTTATCAGTAGTGAGATGGGGTATTAGTTGATGTACACCCATCTCCATGGTAACCCAGACCTTATCAGTAGTGAGATAGGGGTATTAGTTGATGTACACCCATCTCCATGGTAACCCAGACCTTATCAATAGTGAGATGGGGTATTAGTTGATGTACACCCATCTCCATGGTAACCCAGACCTTATCAGTAGTGAGATGGGGTATTAGTTGATGTACACCCATCTCCATGGTAACCCAGACCTTATCAGTAGTGAGATGGGGTATTAGTTGATGTACACCCATCTCCATGGTAACCCAGACCTTATCAGTAGTGAGATGGGGTATTAGTTGATGTACACCCATCTCCATGGTAACCCAGACCTTATCAGTAGTGAGATGGGGGTATTAGTTGATGTACACCCATCTCCATGGTAACCCAGACCTTATCAATAGTGAGATAGGGGTATTAGTTGATGTACACCCATCTCCATGGTAACCCAGACCTTATCAGTAGTGAGATAGGGGTATTAGTTGATGTACACCCATCTCCATGGTAACCCAGACCTTATCAATGGTGAGATGGGGTATTAGTTGATGTACACCCATCTCCATGGTAACCCAGACCTTATCAGTAGTGAGATGGGGTATTAGTTGATGTACACCCATCTCCATGGTAACCCAGACCTAATCAATAGTGAGATGGGGTAGTGAGATGGGGTATTTGATGTACACCCATCTCCATGGTAACCCAGACCTTATCAATAGTGAGATGGGGTATTAGTTGATGTACACCCATCTCCATGGTAACCCAGACCTTATCAATGGTGAGATGGGGTATTAGTTGATGTACACCCATCTCCATGGTAACCTAGACCTTATCAATAGTGAGATGGGGTATTAGTTGATGTACACCCATCTCCATGGTAACCCAGACCTTATCAATAGTGAGATGGGGTATTAGTTGATGTACACCCATCTCCATGGTAACCCAGACCTTATCAGTAGTGAGATGGGGTATTAGTTGATGTACACCCATCTCCATGGTAACCCAGACCTTATCAATGGTGAGATGGGGTATTAGTTGATGTACACCCATCTCCATGGTAACCCAGACCTTATCAGTAGTGAGATGGGGTATTAGTTGATGTACACCCATCTCCATGGTAACCCAGACCTTATCAATGGTGAGATGGGGTATTAGTTGATGTACACCCATCTCCATGGTAACCCAGACCTTATCAGTAGTGAGATGGGGTATTAGTTGATGTACACCCATCTCCATGGTAACCCAGACCTTATCAATGGTGAGATGGGGTATTAGTTGATGTACACCCATCTCCATGGTAACCCAGACCTTATCAGTAGTGAGATGGGGTATTAGTTGATGTACACCCATCTCCATGGTAACCCAGACCTTATCAATGGTGAGATGGGGTATTAGTTGATGTACACCCATCTCCATGGTAACCCAGACCTTATCAATAGTGAGATGGGGTATTAGTTGATGTACACCCATCTCCATGGTAACCTAGACCTTATCAATAGTGAGATGGGGTATTAGTTGATGTACACCCATCTCCATGGTAACCCAGACCTTATCAATAGTGAGATGGGGTATTAGTTGATGTACACCCATCTCCATGGTAACCCAGACCTAATCAATAGTGAGATGGGGTATTAGTTGATGTACACCCATCTCCATGGTAACCCAGACCTTATCAATAGTGAGATGGGGTATTAGTTGATGTACACCCATCTCCATGGTAACCCAGACCTTATCAATGGTGAGATGGGGTATTAGTTGATGTACACCCATCTCCATGGTAACCTAGACCTTATCAATAGTGAGATGGGGTATTAGTTGATGTAGATCCATCTCCATGGGAACCCAGTGGATGGTAGCCTGATGTTTCTCTTCTCTCTAGTGATGGTGATCCATAGAGTTGGTCTGTATTTGTCCATTGTATCTTGTCCATGAGGAGGTGTCCAGTCTGGTACTGACTAACTCATGTTAAGGGGGTGGGCGGAGGGGGGGGCGGAGTTATTCTCAGACTGACATACATTATTGATAGGTTGCAGCCCGACTGTGTGTGTGTGTGTGTGTGCGCGCGCTGGGTAGAGCCATTTTGACCTCATGTGTGTATGGTGTGTTATGCAATACATGATGGGTTTTCTATGTTCACCTTTTCTATGTCCAGGCATGGAGACGGTACGATACTGATCGCAGTGGATACATAGAGGCCAACGAACTCAAGGTAAACCAATGTGCCAAACATTCAGAACCTTAACACATGTGCCAAACATTCAGAACCTTAACACATGTGCCAAACAGTCAGAACCTTAACACATGTGCAAAACATTCATAACCTTAACACATGTGCCAAACAGTCAGAACCTTAACACATGTGCAAAACATTCATAACCTTAACACATGTGCCAAACATTCATAACCTTAACACATGTGCCAAACATTCAGAACCTTAACACATGTGCCAAACATTCATAACCTTAACACATGTGCCAAACATTCAGAACCTTAACACATGTGCAAAACATTCAGAACCTTAACACATGTGCCAAACATTCATAACCTTAACACATGTGCCAAACATTCAGAACCTTAACACATGTGCCAAACAGTCAGAACCTTAACACATGTGCAAAACATTCATAACCTTAACACATGTGCCAAACATTCATAACCTTAACACATGTGCCAAACAGTCAGAACCTTAACACATGTGCAAAACATTCATAACCTTAACACATGTGCCAAACATTCATAACCTTAACACATGTGCCAAACATTCAGAACCTTAACACATGTGCCAAACATTCATAACCTTAACACATGTGCCAAACATTCATAACCTTAACACATGTGCCAAACATTCAGAACCTTAACACATGTGCCAAACATTCAGAACCTTAACACATGTGCCAAACATTCAGAACCTTAACACATGTGCCAAACATTGAACACATTCAGAACCTGGACTAACCAGTTTTAGGATGCCTGGTACCAAAGGGGTTCCCTGAACTACTGAACCAACTGTCCTTCAGGTCATTGTTGCTAGGTGACCCAGTTTGCACCGCGGTAATGACAATCTCTCTTCCTCAGGGTTTCCTGTCAGATCTTCTGGAGAAGGCCAACAGACATTATGATGACAAGAAGCTCAACGAGTACACACACACCATTGTAAGTGTCACACACATACACCTTCCTCATGGAAGCTAAAATAATGTTAGACCAATCAGTGTTGTTTCTCAAATAATGTTAGACCAATCACTGTTGTTTCTCAAATAATGTTAGACCAATCACTGTTGTTTCTCTAATAATGTTCGACCAATCAGTGTTGTTTCTCTAATAATGTTCGACCAATCACTGTTGTTTCTATGTCAACAGCTGAGGATGTTTGATCTGAATGGAGATGGGAAACTGGGCCTGTCTGAGATGGCCAGGTGACAACATGTTGTTGTGTCTGTTTCAACGACAAAACTTATTTGTGAAACATTCATCGAATTTGAAGTCCAAGTAAAAAAAAAATCCTGAATAATATATATTCTTTCTCATATTGTAGGCTGCTACCGGTTCAGGAAAATTTCTTGCTCAAGTTCCAGGTGAGACCACGTACACACACATTTACACAAAGTCCTTTGGGAATTGGGAAACACCGAATTGTCTCAGTGTTGACTGTAATGCAATGATTAATGTCATATCCAAAGTTTGAACAGCTTAATTAAGTTCCATGTATTTGAAGAGGTTTCCTGGGTCCATAGGAAGGTAGACTGTTATGAATTCCCCACACACGCACACACACACACACACACACACACACACACACACACACACACATTATTACGCATTTAGTCCGTTTTCCATCTTTACGTCAATATCTCCGGAGTATTCATAGTCCGGAACTTTAGAGGTAGGCTTAAACACTGATCAGATAATATTGATTTCTATCAAAACAGCAATCCCAAAAGTAGAATTGCTCATTTCTACCAGCCAGCACAAAGTGTGAGATCTATACAATAGAAATACATTAAATAGATCTGACGCTTTGTGTTGGCTGGTGGAAACCAGCATTTCTCTTATCGGGATTAAGCTGGTGGATCAGGATTTAACCCAAACCTGGTTATCATAATCTATTTAGGGTTACGACACTCTAGAGGGACGGACTTCGACCACACATTCTAGACATATCATTCTTCTATATAGATTTATTTTATATATTTCCTTCAGATTTTGTTGCTTTCCTTCTCTGTAGGGCTGCAAACTCTCTGCTGAGCAGTTCAATATCATCTTCACCTTCTATGACAAGGTAATGTTTCACAAATCTGTTGTGCAGATGTTTATAAAATATATTACACCCAAAAATCCATGTCTAATGAAGAGGTTGCCCCTAACAAATAAATATGTTTCTGTTTCAATTATACTACAGAAATATACTACAGAATTAAACTACAGGTGCCTCATACTGAAGTGTTTGTAATCACTCAGGTCCAGGAGTTAGATTCCCAGCAGACTGTTCACAGTGTTTTTCTTCTATAGGACGGGAACGGTTACATTGATGAACATGAGCTGGACGCGCTGTTGAAGGACCTTCATGAGAAGAACAAAATGGTAAAGAGTAGACACTGGTTTACTCATATATAGATATTCCCATCTCCCTGCTACACCTGGACACTTTACATGATCATAATGACAGGCAGAATGCTTTGGTCTGGCAAAAGTGTTTTTATTTCTAGATCGTACCTTACAAGTGTGTGCAATATATTTGGGTGTATAAAGGCTCCGTCTTACTACTGGTAACGATCAAGGCACTAGCGTTATGGTCTGTTTTTCTGCTTGCTTATAGGAGGTGGACTCTACTGGTCTGCTGGGCTATAAGAAGAGTATTATGGCTCTGTCCGATGGGGGGAAACTCTACCGCACTGAGCTGGAGATCGTCCTCTGTCGCGACGCCATACTGTGATCTGTCACCTGTGAACGCGCCCGTACCTGATATAACCTGGTGCATGTTCCCTACTCCACTACCATCTCTACAGGGTGAGATTTGTACCCTACTCCACCACCATCTCTACAGGGTGAGGTTTCATTTCCACTTGAAGGCACAAGCTAGAAGATCAGCCTGGTTGCCCCACTCTGTTGTTCTAGCTGCCAAACCTCCACTTCTCTTCCTTTATCTGAGCATGACACTTCCTGATGAGGTCATCATGTGTCGTCAGTGTCTGTTTTTGTAAACCTAACATTCTAGAGTGATTTAATGATAAACATAGCAGGAATATATTGATTGACTATTTATTTTAATACATATAGGTTTTGCCTGAATGCCCTCTGTCCTGTACTTCCTGTCTATTTTTAGTTTTTGCACATTATCGTCTGTGAATCTATTCTGTGAATCTATAATCTATATCTTTTTTTTACTTCCAGTCCAATGCCTTTACCTGAGTTTTTGTTTCAGTCTGTTCCATGCTTTTGGATTGTTTTTAAAGCTTGTACTATTTTATTTAAATTATTATTGAGAGCATAAATAAACATTGTTGATGACCTCTTAATGTCCTTCTCTGACAAACCACCAGATCTCAATCTGCTCAACCTAAACATTACTGTATGGAGCGTCTCTATAAACGCTTTATGTTTCATTAAATGTTTCCTATATATTCTTTATCTTGTCAAGGCAAGGAGAGCTATTGTTTCCTATGTAGATTACAGATCCCATCTAGACGTGAAGACCTGGCGTGTTATTTCCCAGAGTGCTTCACTCTCACACGGCAGTCTGATGTGGAATGTTCTAGTCCATATTTTATATTATTTTTATTTTATTTTTTCAGTAGCTCCAGCTGGTAAACCAGGTTGAACCCCCCCCTGTTCACTGTATGGAGTCTGAACACTTCTGGTTCACTGTATGGAGTCTGAACACTTCTGGTTCACTGTATGGAGTCTGAACACTTCTGGTTCACTGTATAGACTCTGAACACTTCTGGTTCACTGTATGGAGTCTGAACACTTCTGGTTCACTGTATGGAGTCTGAACACTTCTGGTTCACTGTATGGAGTCTGAACACTTCTGGTTCACTGTATAGACTCTGAACACTTCTGGTTCACTGTATGGAGTCTGAACACTTCTGGTTCACTGTATGGAGTCTGAACACTTCTGGTTCACTGTATGGAGTCTGAACACTTCTGGTTCACTGTATGGAGTCTGAACACTTCTGGTTCACTGTATAGACTCTGAACACTTCTGGTTCACTGTATGGAGTCTGAACACTTCTGGTTCACTGTATGGAGTCTGAACACTTCTGGTTCACTGTATGGAGTCTGAACACTTCTGGTTCACTGTATGGAGTCTGAACACTTCTGGTTCACTGTATAGACTCTGAACACTTCTGGTTCACTGTATGGAGTCTGAACACTTCTGGTTCACTGTATGGACTCTGAACACTTCTGGTTCACTGTATGGAGTCTGAACACTTCTGGTTCACTGTATGGAGTCTGAACACTTCTGGTTCACTGTATGGAGTCTGAACACTTCTGGTTCACTGTATGGAGTCTGAACACTTCTGGTTCACTGTATG